>CM061921.1:233459399-233515400 GCA_031002005.1 Vandiemenella viatica | reverse complement strand
AAAATAACAGTTCTTTTTTGCATGTCATATATACTTCATGTTAGTGTGCTAAGAGATATAATTATTTTTGAACATTCGGCTTCGACTTCGGCCGAAAAATGACCTTCGGTCGGACACTAGTTTCCAGGAGGTACCTGCATCCATTCTATCGCCATAGCTGGCTATATTCGCGCGGTTGTGGTAGGTACTGAACACCGTGACTCATCGGCCTAAGCTATCAATCGATCAAGGGTCCAACGAATTTTAATCGCAAGCACAGGTGAAGCGCTGACGCCGCTGCTATGCTGTGAGTATCCTTCTTCGATATCACATCAATGTCAACGGTGGCTGCACGGGCGGCACAGACACGTCCCTCATCGACTATGGCAGTCACTTCACGCAGTGACGTCACCGAACACCATTCTCTACGTGTGGGAGGAAATACCGTCCAAAAGGTAAACTTTGAGCACCCCCTGACACTGAAGCGTGGAATCCTAAATTTCAAAACCACTTTCGATATTCTGTGCAAACTGTCATTCCGCATTCAAACTCGATTGATTCTCACAGAGTAGCCATTATAACGGTAGTAAATGTTTCACAGGACACTTACGACTCCAACGGACAGTGTTGGCAACCAACACCCTTTTGACGAAACATAAGCACTACCTGTAAATCTGCATCACATATTTCTACGTATGTATTTCGACACGTAAATCTCTCTCTCTAGCCGTGTGCATTAAAGCGCCGCCATTCTGGATACGGGGAGATACGACAGGCCAAGTTTCAAATCTCGGGCCTAGTATATCAGTCCTATTGATTATTGTTTCTAGGTGGTTTTCCGCAATAATTTAGACGATCGGCTGGAATGGCCCCCAATTTCCGGCTCAACAATAAACAATTAACGTACAGTATCAAGAGAAAATGGCAATACTTACGCATCTCAATTTAGTGTATAACTAACTCCAAAAGAAGAGTGACTGATCATAGGAGTAAATACTTAACTCAATCCTTCCCCATCACGGAAAGATAGGGAGGAAAAGCCTTTGCCTCGGCTGAGGAAAGAATGATGATTATTCTTCCTTTCCTCTTAAAGAGCTTATAGACACTTTTAGCTATAAGAAATAATAAAGACTCCGTGCGTACTTGTGCCGTGCAGATTGCAGTATAATCACGCTCGAACTCGCTCGGTTATTCCCATAACCGTTCCTCTTTACTCGGATGACTTGTGACCACTGGAGCTTGTACAGTATCGATCAACAAACGAAAGATCGGTGGACTAACGAAGGCCCGGCGAATAAATGAAGGTTCGGTAAAGCAGGAATATCGCATAGTGTCTTCCTCTAGTGATGATTCGATACAAGTAAATACTTGCAAGAACTCGCTACTTTGTTTCGATACCGAGTACTTTTCGTATTCGAATTACTTCATTCTATACTTACTCGGTATCGGAAGAAAAATACTTATATCGAATAGAAAGTATTGAAACGCACCCGGTGTTAAATTCTAAACCACCAAGCGTGGTGGGTGAACGGTTCACGTTCTGGCCTCACATTCGGGAGGACGCGGGTTCGAATCCCCATCCGGGTATCTAGATTCGGGTTTCCCATGGTTTCCCCAGATCACTCCAGGCGAATGCCGGGATGGTTCCTTCAAAATGGCCATGGCCGAATTCCTTCCCGTTCCGCCTATAATGACCACGCTGTCGACGAGGCGTAAAGCCGAAGAAAAAAAAATCTAAACCCATCAACCCTGCTGCGCCATTCAGCCGCACCTGCCAAATTGATTTCCCGCGACGTCAAGTTGGTAGCATTGAAAATCAAACAAAATCAGTCTTAGAATAGGCAACTGCCACAGAAAATCCAATCTCAAAGATTTTTTTTTTTTTTTTAATATAAATAAAGTCGTACTTGACGCGCATTTCGCTATGCCTGGCCAATTGCCGCTCCCGCGTAGCCCCACACAAAAACTAAAAGATATAGTTCATGAGCAACTAAGAAGCCAATGTGAATCGGAAGAAGAAGCTGCTTCATCTTGTGTTTCACTGGAATATGACTTCTGGAAACATCACAAAGAGCCAGCCCACGGCCACAGAAAGAAACACGCACTGTAGTGACAAAGTGTCTCTCTACTTATCGAACACTAACGTCTCAAGAAAGCAATCTATTTACAGAATGGGAAGAAATGAAACTTATATTTCCTTGTCTGTATACATTCGAACAACAGTATCTTAATGTTGTAGCAACGTCAGTACCGAGTGAATGTTTGTTTTCTAAGGCAGGTGAAACAATGACAAACAAAAGAAACAAGCTGTCCAAAATATTTGGAACAATTGCTTTTTTGGGAAACCTTGCAAAAGCGAACTTTCTTGTTTAAAAGTGTTAAAATTATAATAAACAAATATTTAAAGATAAGGCAAAACCTTCAGAGTTTGCTTACAACGTGCGCTTTATTATAATTTTAATAAATAAATAAAAAGTTTTAGTGAGTGTTATTTGATTTTATTATAATAGCAAATAAAATAAATAATTTAGAAAATGTCACGTTTAT
Organism: Vandiemenella viatica; assembly: GCA_031002005.1. Lineage (NCBI taxonomy): Eukaryota > Metazoa > Arthropoda > Insecta > Orthoptera > Morabidae > Vandiemenella > Vandiemenella viatica. Next base: position 233,512,874 of record CM061921.1, on the reverse strand, counting down.
TTTTTACATTTCGACATTAATTTAAAAAAGTATCGATATGAGTAAGTATCGATACTTTTGCAGTACTCATATGAGTAAGTATCGTAAGACAATGTGAGTACTACCCATTTGAGTAGGTATCGATACTTTGATGGTATCGGAACATCACTACCCGTGCCGCACAACAAGGATGGTACATCATAGAACACTGCACAAGATTGTACGGCAGGGGCATTCTCGAATCTACAGTATATCAATGATTACTACCAACATTTTTTGAATGTTCTATCAATTACAAATAAATAATTGATTCGCCGCAGACATGAAGTGTGTTTGATAAACATATGTAAAGGAAGTATTACAAACTATGACATCAAAACACAGTGTAACTAAAACCATAACATAAATAAGTTATCTATAGTTACTGATATACATAAAGTATTCACTGAATCCACACTAAGAGCATTATGATTTATACGGAGGTTTCAAAAACTTGTGATGTCTTGAAAAGATTCGTACCTATTAATGCGCAACACTGAACTCGCTTCAATGACATAACTGATATCACTCTAATAAGTGATTGTTAACAAACAAAAGAACATTCTTATATTCAGGAGAAAGACTGTTCCACTTTTTATGAAATGCCAGAACATAGCCACAGATATGTTGAAACGTGGCGCAATCTGCTGATTTTTACTTTTTCATCAACATAGAGTTGTCCCTTGTCTAACTATCCCAATTTTCCAAAAGTAAAAGTATACAATCTTATAAAATGATACAAAAACACGCAGAAAAAAAGACGAAGAAGACATACTACTATACTCTCCACTCTTTAATTTTTCAATTACTTCATTCTACGATTTAGCAATTTTAAGACTGCGATGCAGTTCGTGGCTGTTCCGATTGTACCAGTCGAGTACCAGCGTCGCTTCGTCAGTGAAAACAAAATGACAAAACCGGTAAAATTTTAACAGGTGATATTAAAATATTATCGACCTTTAATGTAGGTCTTCAAGTAGCGAATCCCCTCACCTCTGCAGGGAGGCTGGTTACCTGACCTTTCTGGATGTAATTGTTCTCAGCTTTAGTCTTCTTCACTAACATAAAGAAGACACTGGCGTCAACCAATTAAACTAAAAAATAAAGGTGCTTGCTGTAAAAATTTCGCACAATACTTCATTGTGGATGCAAGCATTACTATGACCCTTTCAATCAGAACCAAGCGCGGATACTTCTGTCAGACCGCAATAATTAGCCATATCGAATTCCCATCTTCGCAAGGGCAAGAAAATTACTCCATAAAGAAGAAATTAGTATTATAACATTGCTGATACTTTCCGAAGCAAGATAAAATTGTGTATGAAAAAATACTGTTTTTCTGTAAACTTAATAAATTTACATACCACGTATTATGGACGGGTCACTCCAACGAAACTCTCAGAATGTTACTTCTAGTGAACTGATATCATTGTAGAATTCTTGTTACATCTCAAATCCCCGTGTTGTAGCTCAGAATTAAAAACCTCATGGAAAGGCAGGTGTGATCAAAAGATAACAAAATATACACGAACAAACATCCGAAACGAAAGGATTGTTACTTTACCTACAACAGAGCAAAAGACATCCTTTTGGTTTCATCATTGGTTTCGTGCTGAATGTGTACTGTGGTTCTTTATGTTTCTTCGAAGGTTTCTCGGAATCAGAAACCGCACTGCTTGTAAACAGTGGGTCCATTGTAAGCTGCGCGAGCGACTAGATGCTACATTAACGCCTTCTGCTTAATGCAAGTGAGCTAGTATACTAAAGGTATTTGATTCTCTAAAATATGTAGTAACGCTGATCTCATAAATGTATACAGAAAAGTGAATTTTTCCTTACTGACTGCAAAAATAATTCGACTAAGCAAATTATTTCATATTTTCATAACTGACACCCCAGATCACTTGCTTAAAACCATCTAGGTCTACTGTAGGGCACATATCGAGACTAAACGGTCAATTTAGTGTTTATCATGCAGAGGCACATCTACAGAGATCAGTTAAATTAAAACCACAAACGCCTTCGCCAAACTCTAAATGGTACATACTACTGCTTTACGTTCATAAAGCTCTGGGACCCAGAAACCAGCTGCCTAGCTTTGAATATCAGTACAATTACCGCAGATACTTCATGATTAAAAAGTGTATTTCCTTACGGCACGCCTGCATCTACCAGTCATCTCCGAAACCATCTGTCTCCAGTTTAAAACTCGCGACTTCACACTACTGTACTTCTTTGGCCGGCACCCACAAATTTTAAAACAACTCATGTTAAATATATATATATATATATATATATATATATATATATATATATATGGTTCTATCAATTTTCTGTATCGTTTCGGATTTATGATTTTCATTGTGCGTCATGTGAGTTTAGTAGGTAGGAGGCTAACGCTCGAGCCTAGCAATCGGGAGGACCCGAGTTCGAACCAGGGCTGTCATTCTGTCTGCAGTTTTCAGATTTCACTAAATCATTCCTGTAGTAGGGGACGAGAGCTACTCTCCTATTTTTTTGCCACTACCCAGAATGGGAGTTCCATCACAATTTTTGTGCGAGTAGTACAGGTTCACTTAAGACCTCCCATATCACTCCAGGCGAATGGTGGGACGGTTCCTTCGAAAGGCCATGGCCAAATTCCTTCCCGTTCCTTGCCCCCAATCCTTTCCCGGTTCTAAAAGCCACAAAAAAAAAATAATCTCGCATGCCGTCCGACCGCACACTAGTTATCCCTTAGGGGCGTCCATAAATTACGTGAGTTAAAATAGGGGGGAGGGGGGTCCGGCGAAATCTCACCATGGGGGAGGGGACTATGAAAATCTCACATGAGGTTTTTGAAAATTTGTTGTACTACAGAAATCCGGAGAAACACCTCACGTAATTTATGGATACCCCCTTATGTTGCATAACCCCACTAATTATGATGCATTGTGTTACATTTATGCACCATCAATTAACACAGATTAGTTTCCGTTCTTGATATCACCAGATCTAACCCGTGTATTGCGCTTACGAAATTTAATTCGATATTCAACCCCCAGACAGGTGTTCAGTGCATGTAATGTGACATTACATATAACAGATCTGTGGAGAACCTTTAAACGGAAAAGCAAGTCGTAAGCAGAAGTCAGACAATATAAAGAGTGACACAGAATAACTCAAGTTTCGCGATTACATTTTCACAATAATACTAGATCGGTCATTACGATGAGACTCTACATTATATTGTCACATATCTATCGGTCCAATTGTTCTGGTAACTGGAGATTCAATGTAAATTCCTGGCATTACTGCGAATTCGAAAAAAAAAGGCGTTCCCCCCCCCCCCCAATGCATAACTCCAGAGAGGCGAAAACGCATTTCCTGAGAATATGTGTAAAGAAGGACTTTATGATCTATGGCAAGCTGCAATTGCTGAATTAGTTTTTTCGCATAAACAGTGGTTACAAGTACATATTGATGTTGGCGATACATATTCACAGTTTGTGTGGGATCTACATGAGCATAACCTCATCTGCGCGAGATAAACTCAAATTTGTACTGTCTACAGCACATACACAACTTTCGCTTAACCACTGAGGCTTCCTAAGATCAATGTGCATGACATGTCGCACGCCTCACCGAAGGCGTACATGAAAAATACACTGTCGGAATAGTGCTTCCCATGCTTCAATCTCATTTCGAAGTTTTCTCCAAGCTTCACGACGGTGATTTCTGGAAAATATCTGCTATTTTGAAGTCGCCGAGGCTCAAAACATATTCCCCAAGTTTTTTAAGTTACATTTGCTGTATCTTGGTAAATCTTTGGAAATGACCGCCTGATAGGAATTATTGTTCATTAATGATGAATGAATTTCAAATTTCAAGTAGTTTAATAACACTTTGCTATATTTAATCTTTAGTAACAACTGGAACCACGTTTATTCGTCGTTCTGTGCATTATATATGTATAACAAGTAAAATTGGGTGAAAGCTTAACGTTCATGGCTGGCATTTGGGCAGACGCCGGTTCTTTTCCCGACATCATGTAACCTCAGACTGAGGGGCAGCATATGGCATGGGAGCTGTATCCAAACTAACAAATATTGTCAGATTTCAGCTTATGTCTTTCATTTCCGTTTAAAGGGTCCCCACAGAGCCACATTAATGTCACGTCACATGGACTGAACACCACCTAGAGGTTGAAAATCTAATTAAATTCCGTAAATGTAATACACAGATTCGATCTGATGACCCGAAGCCTGGTACACAATTAACGGTGCATAAATGTAAAATAATAGGTAAATGCATGAAATTAGTGGGGTTATGCAACATAATGGCTAGCGTGCGGTCAGACGATATATGGAAGGTCTAAGTGAAGCTGCGCAACTATACCTTGTATGCGAAAATTGTGCGAGAACACCTTTCTCGATAGCGACAAAAGAGGGAGAAAAGCCTACTAGTGGAGCGATTTCAAGAAATCGAGGAAAATTGAAATTTGTATGACTATACTAGGTTCGAACCAGATTCATCCCAAACGCCAGGCTCAAGCGTTAGCCCTCATCCACCAAACTTGCATGATGCACGATGAAATCGTATGTTATTAACGTTCATTAATTCCATACACAGCCAATGATGGATTGCAGTATCTCTACGGAAATTGCTCCACTGCGGAAATTCTTTTGATGAATTTGGTATTAGGGAATATTACGAAGATCAACAAATGTTCATTACAAGCGAACTAAAGTGAATGCAGTGCGTGCAGAGCCCCTCTGGGTGTGGCGTTGTTGATATTGATCCCGGCAGTGGTTTCCGTAGTCTTGAGGACTTTTCATGTTCTGGTGACAAATAGAAAACAGATATAATTAGTTCCCGATAAGTGCCTTGGAGACTCTGCATGCTAAAAATGACAAACGACTCTGTAAAACACATACAGGAATTTTGTTTTCTGCCGTGAGGATTGGTTCGAATTCGGACCCTGACCACGGGTGTCTTGTTACCTGCCATTAGCAGGGCTCTCTTAAGCGACAAACACGCCGTTCACCCTGGACAGATCTATCACTTTAGAAAGCCTATTATGGCAATTTTACATTAGAAACGACAGCTCTGATACTTCCAAATAAATTTCCAAACGTTTTATTTATATCATGTGTGAAAGGATGATGGTATCGCAATTTTCAAAAATATGTACGATTATAGAAAACAAGTAACACATCAATAGTGCACAAACTAAGTGTTTCAATAATGTTACCTATGTAAGAAAGTTTTCCGCTGGTTCGATTTCATTCGAATTCTTTTACATTATTTTCATTATTTACCTGTATGTGTAAATAAATTCAATATCCTCGCACTTTATTACTGATAAAGAAAAATGGCTGCAAGACGATATAGATAACTAATCTTCAGCGTATTTAATCGTCCATCATTCTCCATATCAGCGCAATGAACGCATCTCAAATTTTTAAAGAACTCATTCAGAATTTCGAATCAACACCACAAGACGAGAAGATGATATCATTTATGTCTGCATCAGTAGTCCTCGACCTACCACACTTTTGCAGCAAGTTCACAAATAATTTGATGTTTTTATCGTTAAGAATGTCATATTCTAGTTATTCCTGACACCTTAATATTGCCGAGAGAAAATGCAGTCCACAATATTACAACAGTAGAACTACTAGACTTCAAGTCGCTTCCTACGTGGTTTCATTGCAATTCCTAATAACACGATCTAAAAAATTGCAGGCCACTGATCTATGACGTAATGGGAGCCTGACACGTAATAACCTGAAACTTGGTGCTTAAATATTTCGGTGATTCCATATACTTTTACCACCTGTGCCTTAAGACGATGCTCTGAATGAATGGGTCAATTTTATTTATAACTGACATTTGCATTATTTTGTTTTAGTGTTGCCATTTTGATAAACCATTTGAAATACCCCTCGATTTCCTTCGCTGTTTTTTAATTTTTTCATCAGCAAATGGCATATCTCATGCTAACATCGATTACGAATATTGAAAGAGATGTGTTACAATGAGATGATGATGATGTTTCACCATCTATCACAACGAGGCAAATGCAATGAATCTTTGGCTTAACAGGCGATAATGCTATTGGAATCAGTTAATCGCACAAGGGGAATTTGTCGTAAGGGCTACAGAGTACTTCCACAGTTTAACAGAGATGCCCTATGGTTAAAGATGTACTCTGCAAGAAGCTTGGTGGGGCAAGCGAACGTTACGAAGCTCATAGAAGAGACCACCCAAAGTCAGAGGCCAGCTCGCGGTTGCGACAGCCAGGTCTAAGAGAATGAGGCTGAAGAAGAGACATAGAAATCAGCAGGAGCGAACACCACGAGGCGGAATACGACACCATACTAGTCGCATCAGCGTGTTTGGTGAGAAAGAACCCAACACGCGTACTCCCTCACACATCGTCCACCTTGACGTAGTAATGCCGCTCGTTAACGATTCATTTTTATCGGAACTTTGAGTAGTTCAATCTCTCATCCACAATAAATCTCGCATTTTCAGATGTCCATACTCAATCGTACAAGCATTTTGTATCCTCCTTGTATCGTCCCCTGCGCTGTAAATTGTATATGTCCAGTAACAGCCCTTGAGGTTGGCGAAATATTTAAACCCAATCCAAATGCAGACACTAATATCACAATTCGGTTTTAAGCTACGGTTAACGGTCATTTGCGTTCCGGTCTTCTCAGTTAACACGCCTAGCACAATTACACATGCCAAATCACCAACCAATACGTGGAAGAAAAAAAGAACAGTAAAACGCGGATGTTTTGGCTTCCACTAACATCGCAACATATTGAGACCTAAGCTTCCGTGTTAATACTCTATAAATATCGTTTATAAATCGACGGTTCGTAAATGAAAACACTTCAAATCTTTAAACCGGAAACAAACTGGAGGAACGCAAATAAAATCAGTTCCGCGGGAAAATATTCAACTCTACTGTGCTGATACAAAACCGAAGATATTGCTACTAATATAAGACATTGTTTAATGAATAGAAGTAAAGACCTTTAAATACTGACCTCAGAAAACGCAGTAGTATTATATCCACTCAGAATGTCACAATCCTTAAAAGGAATCACAAGACTACTCAAACGGAGAAAAAGTTTACGACACAGGATAGATTTTAGTAAAACCATATTAGCCATACTCGCGAAGAATTCACAAGATAAAAAGAGAAGACTATTGTATCACAAGTTTAACATCCCATGCAACAAAATTATTAGCTAGAATAATACGTACATAATGGAGATCTTAGGTGAAGATCAGTCTGGGTTATTTAGTGACAAAAATATGAAAAGCCGTTATTTAGGAAGTAAAATTAAAATTTATGTCCAAAAGAAGAATAATACCAAATGTAGATTAGTTGCATCCAAGTACAACTGGAACCTCAGGCAATTATGACTGCGTACTCCGAGGACCTAAACACACATCTCAAATATGGTAGGTAAGACGGCAATAGCTTGCCACCAAAATCATTGTCCGACACGTTTTGTGATAGGTAACAGACACAAACGTCAAGTCACGTTGCGGCTCAGTTCCCAACAAATTTATTATAGGTATATTAGGATGCAATTCACTCAGAATTACTAGCACTTTGAATACAAAAGTATTAATATATAACAAAGGACACTTAAACCAAACATTTCGCTTGTTTTGCTCACAACTTACGATATATATTAGATGTAAGTGGTTTTAGTAGTAGTGTAAAGCGGATGCGCAGCCAGGCAGCATGAGACTTGTATGTCCCGGCCACGCCCACTCTATTTTTATTCAAATGGGACAAGCCGAATTCGTGGTACTAGTTTGACTATTTTATGAAAATTAGGGACCACCCGCAGGGTGCCTAACCCAATTTTTGGTAGCAAATTCCTTAACTCTGATCGGCCTTTTGTTGCCAAATTCGAAGGACAGTGCCGTCAGTTGATGATGCCAGATTATTAGGATTGTTGACTGGCCTGTACTTTGTCGGTATAATGATTTATGAATTGCTATGATGACAAGGGACATGTGCCCTATAAACCTCTGTTTAGTCGGTGTTTAGTGAATTGTGACAAAATACAAAGCATACCGCTTATATTGTTGGTAAGCTATATTAACTACTTGTTGACAAATAACGGCGCCAACTTCCTGTATGACCTCAAGGTAACCTACAGTTGCCCGCAGCCCCAGAGTTGTTAATACGAAGTTTTAAAATAGTATTTGATTAACTTTAGGATTAAAGGTCCATTAAATGTTTTTTTAATAAAATATTGTGATCAAAACGGTTAGATGTGCTTGTTATTTAATTATTGCATGATCGAACACAGTGCGGGTATTTAATCTAAAACGGTTGTTAAATAAACTAATTTTACCAATTTAAAACAATTTTTTTATTTATATAATCAGGGACTGATTAAACTCGTCTAAATGTTTTAATGTGTTTTTGATATTAAACATGGGCAGGCAGTAGTTCACAAGCTAAAAAAATACATCTATCTTTACCACAGAAGATAATTGTTATTTATTCAAGGGCTTTTATAAATATACAAACCATGCAATATTGGAGGCTGGGGTTCAAACCTCTGAGCTAATTTGATGGCTTCACATTTAGGAGTACGCTCGTTCGACACCTGGTCATTAATAAATTTTAATTTAGATTCTACCCCATATTGACTTACTTATGAAATTACTCTCTATCGCTTCATAATTATGTTTCAAACTGTCCCGACTAACTTGATGTATCTGTTCAAGAAATAACGAAAGAGAACTTTTATAGTTTCTTAAAACGATTCAGGCTCTAAGCACAATGTCCGCGCATTTCGACCGAACAATGTACCCCGCGGGGCAACAAAAAAATCTACTCTCTGCATCCCCAGCGGCAAAACACAGCTTTTTGTATCCGTTGAATATACACCTCATACCGAAAGCATACAAACACATAACACTTGTACAGGGCGATTCAAAATGATTGTCGGGATTTCATGAATTTTTTACCGGCTGTGTACTAAACATACAAGTATTATCTTTACATGGATGAATAGACAAACTCTCAAAGTTTTGTTTTGTAGCAGCCACTAATCTTGTAATTACGTTTTGTTCCGCCAGATGTCAGTGTTTGCAATATGGCAGCTAACGCTATAGAGAAGGCTTTTTGCACTCTAGATTTTCACGTGTGTCCAACGGCACTATCGAAAAAAATTTATGAAGCATGCACCTTCAGACAATTCCATTCGGAGGTGGTATGCGCAGTTCGTGGAGAAGGGCTGCTTATGCAAAGGGAAAAGCAGTGGGCTTCCTTCTGTGTCGGAAGTCGACGTGAACCGCGTCAGAGAAGCTTATCAACGTAGCCCGCGGAAATCAACAAGAAAAGGCAGCAGAGAACTGAACATTCCGCAAACCACAGTTTGGCGCGTGCTACGAAAACGCCTAAAAATGAAAGCCTATCGCCTAGGGCTGTTTCAGACGACCATCGCAAACGTCACACGTTTTGCAACATTATGCAAGAAAAAATGGAAGAAGATGGGTTTTGTAAAAAACTCATTTTTAGTGATGAAGCGAACTTTCACTTGTGCGGGAAAATTAACAAGCATAACGTGCGGATTTGGGGGACAGAAAATCCCAGTGCTTTTACTGAACACCAGCGTGATTCTCCAAAACTGTGTGTGTTCGCTGCTGTTTCCAAGGCGAAAGTGTACGGCCCGTTCTTCTTCAATGAACAGACGGTAACAGGACTAACTTACCTCGATATGGTCTGAGTGGTTGCTGCCTCAGCTGAAAGAGGTAGATGATTTCATGTTCTAACAATATGGTGCTCCACCTCATCTCCATCGGGAGGTCAGAACATTTCTCAACAAACAATTGCCGCAGCGATGGATAGGACGTGGAGCCGACAGTGACCAAATGCTCATGGCTTGGCCACCTCGTTCACCAGATTTAACCCCATGTGATTTTTTTCTGTGGGGTTACGTCAAGGATCAAGTTTATCTTCCTCTTCTACCTGCGACTATCCCGCAACTGAGAGAACGGATCAGGGCCGCTGCGTCGCGTGTGGGATGAAATGGACTATCGCATAGATGTGTGCAGAGTGACACAGGACGCACATATCGAACATTTGTAATGGATGTAAAATAAAACTTGAGTTTCTTTACACATCAAAATAAGATTCAAATTCGTATCTCAATTTTGCTAAGTGTAGGAATTTTTTGAAACCCCGACAATCATTTTGAATCACCCTGTATTTGTCTCAGATATGATTATGAGCACAGTTTGATCTTCCTCTGACGGGAATAGCCACGAGTAATATACAATTCATACGTGGTTCTACCCGTACTAAATGCAAAGGTAAATTCGTTCTTTTATTCTGTTTCGCTGACTCTCCAGGACTCGTAATAACCGACAGCAACAATTATATCCAGTTCTCGCGTAAAAGAATTCTATACAGTGTTAGTTTTCTTCTGCTAAAGTACGCGCGCTCCTTTTTCTTTATCTTTCGAGACTTGGTTGCTGAATCTGTCGTCGTTGAAACTAACGCGCTCGTTTTTCTTTAGGGGGGTTGTTATTTGCGATTTTCGTTACTTTTATCGAATGAGCTCTGTATTCTAGTGCTCTGAAGCTGAGGTTGCCTTGAGGAGGCTGGGTAGAGGGGGTACAGGAAGCAGGTGCTGTAACCTGTCAACAAGTATTTAATATAGCTTACCAACAGTATAAGCGGTATGCTTTGTATTTTGTCACAAAACACAGTCTAAACTGTGGTTTGTAGGCCACGTGTCCCTTATCATAATTCATAACCCATTGTATTGTACCGAACAGGTGCCTGTCGAGTCAACAATCCCATTAATCTAGCTTACCAATAATGAATGACGGTCTCCTTTGAATTTGGCCACGAAAGGTCTCAAAAGTTAGGATAGCGAAGATACATCCATAATTTGGCAACGGTAATGTATCTTGTCATTGTGTTCCTAAAGTTACGTTTCGGAAGCAATTTGTTACCCAAAGTTAGGTTAGGTACTCCGCGGGTGGTCCCTAATTTGCATAACAATACGCAAACTAGTACGCTGAATTGGGCTTGCCTAAAAAAAAAGGCCATGACATTTATCCATCGAAGCTGTCAATTACCTCAACTACTACGACGAATTAGGCTAGCTTCATTTGCATAACAACAGAGTGGGCGTGGCGTAGACAGGCAAGTCTCAAGCTGCGTGGCAGCGCACCCGCTCTACACTGCTACTTTTTTCGTTTAAATACGGGATAAAGTCGATACTGGGGACAAATTTCGAGTTTTTAGGTAATAGCGTTGCTGAGACAGACCTGGTAGTAGGAAAAAAAAAAAAGTATAAAATTGACCAATTTGATGGCGGTTCACGTCCAATCTCCAGAGGGAAAAAAACTGAAAAAGTATTTTAAATCGACCTAAATTCTGAACGATATCTCACACACTGTGATCGAAAATAAAATTCGGCTCTTTTATGTTGAACTGACCCCTACCCCAATATAATTTTACAAAATTCTAAATACCATGCTCTGCTTAGGTTAACTACAAATAACATGTTGAAATTTGAAGTCTAAAACATTGTATTTAGGTGCAAGAGGCCTGTGACGGAAGGACACAGCGGAGCGTTTGGAGCAGGGCTCAGTTTCCGCTTGAAAATGAAATCTTAAAAGGAGAAACCTTTTAATACCACACAATGAACTAAGGTTCAAAAAGAACTTTTCTAGAATCCTGTTTGGAGCATAGAAATTCATGGAAGTATAGAACTTGGGATAGGTTGTAGTAGGTATGTAGAGAATTGCATCAAACCAATCCAAATATTTGCGAACCAAAAGTAAAATCGCTTTCAGTTTCAGGAAATGGATACGCGTGACAAATTCATGTCTCTTTAAACCACAAAATCCGTAAACAGTGTATTTTACCATTATTCCGTATGTTGCTGCTAGTACAGTGACAAAACAATAATATTTAGCATCCAAATATTCAACAACTGAATCAAATTTTATTAGTTGTGACACACCTAAAAGTGTCACTACTTGCTGACTTCCATACTTATCAACTTTATAACAGATTAGTGCTCAAGAAATTACAAAAAGACTACAAAATAACGGAAAGTTATACTAATTAGCTCCAGAATATTTTGCTCCTCCACTTTTAATAATCATCTACTTATTCCAAAGAGAATTATTTAGTAAACAATATTTTCTTCTTTTTATAGCTTGGTCCCTAAAATCCTGAATAGTTTGCGATAAACTTATAACAGAAACAAACAGCGTTGCCGATATATTTTGCATTTCACTATCATTACTCTGATGAGCCCGCACGGAGACTGCTGACAAAAAATAACTGGTTCACTTTAGGGGCATATCAGAGAAGCTCAAACGATGCTAACTATCAGATAGTTAAAATCTTCGCAGTTATGAATTCAGATATCAGAGAATACAAGTAATTTCAAATCTTAACGAGATGACACGTAATTAAGTTAATGAGAAATACTTCTCAGCAATTTGATTAGGAGACGATACTGGTTTCGGGGAACTGATATTCTTTGGGTGGTAATGTTCGCGATATGGAAAAAAAAGCCAGGAACGGTTAGAGGAACAACGAAGTCGACTGAAAGAACGTTCCTGACGTCATAGAAAGATAATTTCTAAAGAGCTGTCGAGAGTCATAAAACTTGGTTCTCTTCTCCGGGTTCGTTAAAGCCTGCCTTGATATTCGAGGAGAGGAGGAATGACGTAATACTGTGTTTCCCGATTAATTGACAACGCTAGCTATCATTATTTAAACGACGCTCCGAGATTACTAGCGCATCCGTTTCTGCACGCCAACACTAAAGCCAAGCGGAGGATTTAGACCGCCAACTAACAAGAAGCCTTTTAGAAAAGGTTAGGTGACATTTTTACGACTGCTCCGCAGAACAACCGTTTGATTAGCAGAGTATATCAACTTTTACAATCGGATACTAAAAATTTCCCACAGATTTATCTTGAATTCATAATCCGAGAAGGCAGGAAGCGGGAAGGAATTCACCCATGGCCTTTTGAAAGAACCATTCAGACATTTGCGTGGAGTGATTTCGGGAATCCATCGAAAATTGGTATCTGGCTTGCCGTAAGGGGATTCCAACCGGCGTCCTCCCAAATATAAGGCCCAAGCATTATTGCTCACTCACCACGCTCGGGTACTTATTCTTCACCCACATAGAACAATACTCCAAACATAATAGAAGTACTCTTGCAAAAGTGTGTAATCACAGTGGCACTGCTCATCGACCGAGAAATTAATGCTGAAATGTTATACCCCGCTAGGCTATGAAGAGGCAGAGAGTGGTGGCGTAACGGCTAGCATTCTGGCCTCGCATTCGCGAGGCCGGCGGTTCGAATCCCCTTCCAGGCATCCAGATTTGGGTTTTCCATGGTTTCCCCAAATCACTCCAGGTGAATGCCGGGATGCTTCCTTCAAAAGGCCATGGCCGAATTCCTTCCCATTCCTTGCCTCCCCCCCATCCTTTCCCGTCTCTAAAGAGCTCGCTGTTAAGAGACGTTAAGCAATAAAAAAAAAGGCTATGCAGAGCAAGTCAAGTTTGCTTGAGATAAATACGGATTCTGCTTGTCACAAATTAGTTATAGTCACCGTTTGACGTGACTTCCGTTCTGCCTCACTAACTGAACATAAACAGAACAAATATTGTGCTGTTTATCGGTAGCACTAGGCCCTTATTCCGGTTTACCAAGCCCATCTGAAATTGAAATGTCCTTTAGGGTGCAAGGTTACAGATAAACCAAGCTACTCAGGTTTATCTTCTGCATATATATATTTGAAGTTTAGTCCAATTGGCACCACCGAAACTATACAAAATTAATCAGGGCATATTGACCACGCTGGAATTTGCTTCGATAAAAGTTCGAATATGTTATTAAAACTTCTCTCAAAACCGTTCCATTTTCTCTTGACACTTGTAAATGTTCACCTGATTTATATATTTATTTCTACCAACATTTTTCGTAATTTCGCTACTGTGCAGTCTTTGACTAGTAATCTATAAAGGTTATAAAATTTTCAAGACTAGAAGCTACAATGAACACTAAACTTCTAACGAGTCGAACGTAACACAAATTACGAATGAAATAACAAAATAGCCATCCACAACTTAAGAATCACTGAATCTCACTAATTAATTAAAGGTAACACACGTCCGCAAAGAAAATGTGAAAAAATCGCAGAGGGCAAAACATACCAACACTCTTCCTCAAGGAACAAAACATCTTGTGTGACTTCCATCTTACAATCCAGCATCTCAAGTGACGCAAACCAAGCGTGGTGAGTGAGCGGTAACGCTCTGGCTGGACATTAGGGAGACCGACGATTCGAAACCCCATCAGGACATCCAGATTTTGGTTTTCCACGCTTTCCTAAAATTACTGCAGGCGAATGCCGGGGTGGTTCCTTCAAATGGCATTATCTGAATTCTTCCCCGTTACTTGGTCCCAATCTTTTCCCGCCTCTAATGACCTAGATGTCGACAATGCATAACGCCAGGAATAAAAAAAAAAAAAAAAAAAAAAAAAAAAAATGCGCAACATATACACAAGTTATCCTACTTTCATTTCGTGTCTTTTCAACTATGACACAAAACTTATCCATCCAAGTGAAGCTTCTGAAATTTTACAACAATCTACAATTCCTAATTTTACTAGTTTTTTAATAGAAATATCGCTAACATTACACGCATTACTTTTCACTTGGAATTAGAAAATTTAATTTGAATTTTGCCAGCACGTACTAGTGAAATGGAGAATAGAATTTTAACATAGATAATCTTGAAGACACTGATGAATCAGCAAGGAGATTAGACACGCTGTGATTGGCCATACTTCAATTGTATGAAATTATTTTGAAAACGACGGCTGGGAAGACTGATATAAATGTAATCATCCAGAATGCAAGCTATACCAGTGTAGTTCTAGCTGTTAATTTCAAGTGTACACGACCTGTGGGCCTGGGTCCAGTGGGGTTCGACATTGCCGAGGTTGAGCATCTATAAGGATCCACTATTTCCAAATTCTGCAATGGAGGGAACAAAATGCTCAGAGTCGTTGATGCGGATAGTTCACAAATGATTTGTTTTGCTCCAAGATCATTCTGAAGTCGTCGCACAGTAGAATCAGCATTTTGGTATCTGAGCTGATACAGTCTAATTGCATCAGCATATGAAGAATAAAGCGTTTGGTTCTTAGAACCATTTAGTCTTGTTACTGCTCTCACAACATTAATTTCATTTTCTGTCTAGTCGTCTTAAAGATGGATGCGACGCTTACGCGTACCGGTGTTATGTATCGGCAAGCAGCGATACCATTCATGGTTTGTTCCCTCTATAGTAAAATATTTCATTCGACACACTAAATGGCTGACTGAGCTGTCGTTGGCGATTTTATTTCTTTTTTTTTATATCAAAGACGATTGCAACCGTCGTAAAACTTGAAGAGAATAGCTTAGTCAACATACGTATCTACACTTCCAGTATTTCTGGGACTGCAAGAAGGATTCGGGCGTATTCTCCATTGAATGTCTCATCGTCGAAGTTAAGCGCAAACAAGGCCGCACTGTTTTTTGTCTGGTCAACATTGGAAAACTTAGCTCGAATGGCACTTTTCTGAATTCCTGTCGGATCAGACTATAAATTATCTTTTTATAGGAAAGCACAATATAATTTTTACGCATAAAAAACCATTCAGTATTCTCACACAATGCTTCGAGATTTGCGGCTCGTCGACGTCGAGGTGGTAATAAAGGAAACCGGCCACGGCCTTTTTAAAGAACCATTTCGGTATTCACCTGGAGTGATTTCGGTAAACGATGGAAAACCGAACTCTGTATGGCCGGACGGAGATTTGAACCCGCATCCCTCACAGTGAAATTAAGAAATTTTGCGCCAATCACCATCCAGATTTGAACTGGATATATCAGCAATTTTTGCCAAAAACCTGGTACTAATTTCGTATAGTTTCAATTTTCAAATATATGGTATACACGGTATCTAACTTAAATACTTTCTAACGTCGGAAAATTATAAATACACACTAAAACATAAAAACAAAACATAGTAGCATTCGGAAAGAAATCTATAATTGGTTAGCACATTTTATGAAATTACATCCGGCTTCGGTAGGAAATGCCGGATATCTGATTGTCCGTAGTAGCCAGAACAGGGCTGCGGTTGCATTATCTCGGCACGAAAAGCTGAATGAATTCGAGCCGACATATCTCGTTGGCGTTCCAGAGTATCGCTCAGCGTATCTGTCGTGCTGATACTGCTAGAGCACAATACGGCACTCGTCGTCGTTCACAAAGTATACATTCAGAACGGGCTAGCAACCGAATACCCTCAAACTTTCCACATTTTGCGTACGTACAATGTGACGGTTAAGACAGTTCCCTTTAAGGATACATCATCATCGACAGAGATTGGAGTCACGCTCTCAGAATAGCAACGGACGGGTTTCACTAAGGAGGACAACGGGTGAAACTGTAAAAGTGGTCAGCAACCCAACTTACATTTTGCTGTCGAAGCTCATACTACAAGATGATTTGATGCCATCACCTGAAATGAAGGGAGAGCGGCATTTCCATACAACCTTCCACCTACAAGCACCAACTGTGGGTGGCAGAGGGTGCTTTTTACCGGAACTAACTCTATGCGTTCCAATCGCGAATAGCACGGGGGAAGACATTTAGTGTTATCTCTCTAGTGACTGCAATTCAAATAGCTTGATGGAAGAAGTATATCGTCTCACTCTTAAAAGAAAGATGCAGATTTCGTTTAAATTTATTGGCAAACACGTGAAAATCGTCATCTGTCTTTCAAATAATACCAGCCTACTCTATGTATCAATTCTGCGACGCTATCGTAAAGACTGTGGCAAGCAGTCACGAATCGAGCGGTTCTTCTCCGTACTTTCTCTATACTATCAATCAATCCCTTGCTATAAGGTTCCAAAAGGGCACAAAAATGTGGAAGTACAAGAGCTTCATACGTTTTTTCCTATGAATCGCAGATTAAACCTAAAAAATCCGCCAACTCTCAGGTTGAGCGAGACTACGTGAACGTTTCAAATACAGGGTTGTTATAAATGATTGAAGCGATTTCACAAATTTACTTGACTATGTTATGTGATATATTGCCAAAAAACTTTACAGTCATACAGAAACACTCATAACGTTTTACAGCCGCATTTCAAATTTCTGCCACGAGAGCGTAGAAGTAAGCAGTCAGATTGAGATCAGTCGCGGTGCGGATGGTAAGGGAGCGCCCATAAACCACATAGCTCCATTTAGCCCTCCTGTGAACCCCCCTCCCCACGTAGCCCTACGTGGCTTCTGCTCCCCCCCCCCCCCCACGTAGAACGTAGCTTTTTTCCCTTTTGATTCCAGAAGACATTTTGTATTGTTTTCTACTGTCAGACTATTGTAAATTACATACGGAGATAATTAAATGACGGTAATAAATATTCAATTGCTGTTGTATGTTCTGTTCCTCATTTTAACTGTGAAAAATGTTATGAAAGGAAAGCTACGTAGCCTGGCTCAGAGCCCCCCCCCCCTCCCCACGTAGCTCAGCGTAACCTTCCAGCCAACCCCGCCCCCCCCCCCCCGGACCGAGCCACGTAGTTTGTGCAATCTGCCTAATCAGCAATTCCTATGATGGCCTCCACGTTCTCCCGACCTAACCCAATGCGATTTTTTTTTAGGTTATTTTAATGATTTAATGTTTAAGCCAACAAACCTACCAGAACCGCGAGCTGACAACACTACTTTTGTACAGATTGATAGGGACATGTTGCACAGAGTGTGGCAAGAACATGATTATCGAATTAAATTATGCAGAATCAGTAAGAAGACTCATATATAGCACTAGTAATATATATAAAAAAACCTGCATTTTTCTATAGGACTGTAAAGTTTTGTGACAATATATCAAAGCTACAGTAAATTTCTAAAATCGCTTATAGTAATGTTATATTTAAACTCGGCTTCATTGGAATTTGAATTCTGGTCATCAGAAGAGGAAGCAGCGACGTAGGGCACAGACTTGAAAAGGCCACACTCAGCTATTCAGAAAAACTTGACCCGCGGTCACCCTGGGTTCGATTCAAGCAGTTTCTTAAACCATTCTAACAATGTTTGCAAATGAAATTGCTTACATTATTAATTTTGATTTTTCCGCGATTGATGACTCGTTGAATTCGGATCTTTTGATATGATTTTGTTTCATTCACAACAACCAAAAAAATCTTAAATAGCTTCTTACTTTTCACGAACTGACACTCCAGTAATAAGATGCATCAAGTTACAACGTCGCTTCGTCAGGCCAAATTGATTCTTTCCCTAAAAGGGAGGGGGGGGGGGGGAGTGGTCATGCCATTTTCAAATAACCAGTAGCTTTGAAATTTACCTGGAAGGGTTAGGTACACAAGTTCTACGAACGAAAAAGGTTAGAAACAATATTTAAAAAACGCGAATGCAAAATAAAAAAAAACATTAATGTAACGAATTTTATGTATAAATAAGCAATATTTATTATAATATTTTAATAAAGGTCGAGATAAATAAAGAGCCAAATAGGGCAGGTACGAACCATGGCTGACCGAAAGGTAGCAGAGTAGATTCCCTGCTGGGCTACGTCGCATTCTGGAATCGTGTTGCAATCGATTTATAGTATGAGTGTTAAATTCTTTCGACTGATTTTTGTCACAAATGGTTAAATATGGCGTCTTACCTCTTTTCTACTGTATCCTTCTGATAGAGTACTATACTGTATGAAAATATTTCTCACAGAGCCCGGTAGATGAGCGGTTAAGCTCAGGCCTGGCATTCGACAGAACGTTGGTCCAAATCCCTCTTCGTCCATCCGTATTTCGGTTTTTAATGGTTTTCCGAAATCATTACAGGCGAATGCCACGAAGATTCATTCAAACATCATGGCTGAATTCCTTCCTGATCCTTGTCCCGCCTCTAGTGACCTCGATGACGCGTGAGGTCATACTTTCCCAGCTAAGGACCACGTGTCTCCGCCGAACTTAACCTACAGGAGGAAAGTTTGTGTTGCCATATTCCTGCGAAACGTTCAACTTTACGTGTTCTGCATGGTAAGGGTATTTTATGTGCTAAAACCGCAATCAGGACGGGGACCAGTACTAAAACCTGGTCCCGTTGTACTTCCCCTTCCAGTGTGCGGCACCTGAATGCACTGAGCCAGACTTGCTAGTCGTAAAGCAATAATAATAATAATAATTTAAATCTGCCATACACTGGAAGAAGCGATAGAAAATTCACAGATTCCTTTGACAATTTACACAGACTGCGTGTGATATGAAGTTACTTATATCACCATTTGCGGTCGGAAAAGGCCAAAAGATCTTTTTTTATTTATATAGTGAAAAAGTCGTCAAACAGAGTTAAAAAAAAATTATTGTGGTTAACTAAGTTATTCCTTAGCTTTTGTATATTCCACTTTTACGCCGAATGACCTCTGACGCTAGACAAAGGGCGAAAACTAAAAAATTTGAATCAATTTGTGCGGGATCTTTTTGAAAACGGCGAGGAGGTACATATCGAAATACGGTGCAAAAGGCTTTTAACAGATCTGAAGACGCTGAAAAACTACTCAAATGTCACGAAATTGATGCAATCTACCAGAAACAGAGAAAGCGACCGAAAATTCACTTTTTTTTTTTTTAGATCCACGAGACCCCGCCACCTACTATTACTATTACTCCGCGATTCACTAAAAGTGTGTGGCGGAGGGTGTATTGCACCTATCCGAAAGAATAATAGTTTGGAAGGGATATACGGGATATAGCAGGAGGCGCCCATGGGCTAATGTGAGGAACCATTCCAGCATTCGCGTGGAGTGATCTGGGGAAATCATGGAAAACCCAGATCAGGATGGCCGGAGAGCTTTATCGAAAGCTACTCCTGTCGGATTTTAAGTTAACTTAACCGGTAAATCCTTTCTATTCCATTCCCTAATCGCTCGTGGAAAAAATGAACAGAAAAGAATCGGTTCTGGCCCCGATTTCTTTATCTTATTTTCACGGTCATTCCGAAATACGAATGTCGCTGGTAGCAATATTTGTTTGCTGTCATTCCAAAATATATCAGTCGTGAATTTTTCAATTAGCTTCCGTCGAGAGCAACGCCTTCGGTGTTCCAGTTCTTCCGAACCCAACTCCTTCAACATCACACTTACGCTTTCCCTCCAACTATATATACCTGTCACGAATCGGGCGGCTCTTCTTTGGACCTTCTCTAATGCCTCCATTAACCCATTTTGATGGGGACCCCATAGAAAACAACAATATTCTAAGTGAGGACGCACAAGTGTCCGCTGTGTAATCGTGAGAGAACCATATTTGACGGATCCAGAGCATTTACTCTGTAACGACTGTTGTGTTGCCACCTGTCTGCGAAATGTGTAGCTTATGAGGCGAAGATTGGGGACCGTCAGACCATTCGCGGAAACAGCCTAAAAGCACAATCAGGACGGGCGGTACGCGGGAGGGTGCCAATGACATCGTCGTCGACGCGCCCGAAAACAACAACAAAAATGTCCTGTTCCCGTTGTAGCTCACCAGTCAAGTGTGGTGCCGCCTAACGTACGCCACACAGCAGATTAATATCTTAAAAATGTGGTAAATTAGAAGCTCTACACTCATTGCTTTGATATTTTACACATTAACTGGGTATGAACTGAAGTTACTGCGAAAAGTAGAAGTTTGACCATAAATCACCCCAGGCGGCGAGCGGTCTGATGGCTCAGTGGTTAAGGCGTATGATTGGAGATCGAAAGGTCCCCTGTTCGAATCTCTGTTTCTGTGGGGATTTTGAAAGGCTCTTAACCCGACCGTCACCTCTATCACAGCTTGCTGTGTAATGTGAAGTACGCCAGAACGCTTCTGTGGTTCGGCTTCCACATTAAATTGTAGGTCCCCTTTACCTGGTAGGATTACCGGGTAAGGCTAATGGTAGCCACGCAACAAACACTGTCAAACCGGCGGCCAAACTACCCTTCGGGATCTCCAAGCCCATTCTTTTTACCCTAGGCGGTCGGATAAGGCCGGAAGGTCAAAATCAGATATTTCACGATATGGAAAAAAACGCCAAATAGAGGGTGATTAAGAACGTTATTCCTCAACTTTTGTATATTCCATTTTACTTTAAATAATTTCACACACTGACAGAAAATAAAAAAAACTGTTTCTGTATCTGCTTTGGAACTGTCTTCTTGTCTGTCCTATGTATATTGAATCACAATTTTGACTTGTCGATTAATAAATGCCTAAGTTTTGATAGTTGTCCGAGTTTTTATTTCTTTTCGTACCGATTTGTCTGTTGGTAGAGCGATGATTATTCCTTTTTTTTTTTTAATGTTTGTGATTCGGTGTGTATTTGATGAATATGAATATAGTGAAGTACCATTTATTTTTATTTTGTCTTTTGTGGTTTGCGAGTTATGAATTGTGTGTGTTGTGGGTGTTCTTATCTGGTGGGGTTTTGTGTGGTTCAAGACTGGTTGTGATAGTTAATGTCTGTTCTTGATTTTTCTGTTTATTTCCTGGTTTATATTCATTTTTGTTGCTATTTACTTTATTGTGTTGTGTTCTGTTTTGTAGTTTATCTTTGTTAGTGGGATTCCGTTTAATCTATTTAGGATTAAATGTATTGCAGCTTGATTGTGGTTATGCGGGTGGTTTGATGTGGAGTGTATTATTCGGTCTGTTGCTGTAGGTTTTCTGTATATCTGAAATGAGCGTGTGTTTGCTTCTTTTGTTATGGTGAGGTCCGAGAAAATCACATTTCCTTAGTTTCCTTTTTCTATTATGAAAGTGATGTTTTTTATGTATATTCTTATTTCCTGTTGCAGTTTAGTTTTTCGGTCATTTCTTTCATTGAGGAGACATATCATCAACATATATACACCAATATATGAACTTGTATCCTTACTGTGATATAAGTTCCTTCCATATCTCATTGTCTATATGGTATATTAATACATTGGCCATTGGTCAAAACTTTACTTCCTGAGGAGCAAAATTCACTTCTATCGCATCCGATATTACTTTTATATTTAATCCACTACTACCACTATCATTTCTACTAGATTTCATCACTTTTGTCTTTCTTTTGTTTACATTCAGTTCAAAATTTTCCTTCAGTATTTTATTCATGACATTCAGTAACTTGTCAATATCTTCAGTCTATTCTGCTAGCAGGGCAATGTCATCAACAAATCGTAGCATTCTGATTTTTTTCTCCTTGAACACTTACGCCAAATTCAAATTTTTCTTTAACTTCCTTTATTGTTTCCTCTACATACAAGTTGAATACCAATGGAGATAGATTACAACCATATCTCATAACCTTTTTGATTGTTGCATGTCCCTCGAGTCTTTAGTTATATTATAGCCACTTGATTCTTATACAGATTATACAGAAATCTCCTTTCTCGATATTTTAGACCTGACTTCTTTAAATTTTTGAACCTCTAGTCCAACCTAACATTATCAAAAGCTTCTTCTGAAACAACGGACGCCATGATAGTATTTTTGTTATTCTTGAGCCGGCCTGCAAGTATTAATCTTAAAGCCAGAATTGCTTCTCTTATATCACGGATTTTACTAAACTTCAACTGATCTTCACCTAATATCTCTTCCACTATACTATCTACTCTTCTATAAATTATTCTGACCAATAATTTTGAAGCATGTGATGTTAGACTTATAGTTCGACTATTCTCAAATTTGTCGAAAGTGTGAAGATGATACAGTCATTAAAATCGGTTGGAATTCTCGTAACTGTTTAATACCAGTTTGAATAATCTTTGGATTCCTTATCCTAGGGATTTAAGAATTTCTGCAGGAATCTCATCAACTAAATGCCTTAATTGGTTTCAAATCATTCAAAGCTCGATCAAATTCTGTCCTCGAAACTGTATCTCCTAAGTCATCGATGTCGACGCCACCTTATTTTTCCAGTAAGCGGCTGTTGAAGTCAACCACATCATACAGTTTATCATGTATTCCTTCCATCAGTTAGCTCTATCTTCCGAGCTGAAGAGAGGTTTCCGAATCAGCAGCTTTAATGTTTATACATTTTTTTCTTCGCTTCTCCAAAATTTTGTTTTATCTTCCTATAATCCACATCTACTTAGACTACGGCCATTTCCTTTTCTACTTCTCCGAACTTTCCAAGCAGCTACTTTTCTTTTGTTTTCTTTCATTTCCTGTTTGACTTCGAAAATATCTGTACTGCTCGCTTCCTTCTTTATCCTGAGCATTTTTGTGCCATCTCTAATCCATTAACTCCAAAATTTCTTGTGTGATCGAAGGTTTCCTAAAGCATAAAGCTTCTTTGCCACTTTATATTATTTTTTCTCTCTTCAATGCATTCCATTCGTCCTCAGTTTAACTCCATTTAGAGTTATTTCTTAGACACACATCTACCCTCTCTGCAAATTTTCCTCTCATGTTAGATTATTTCTATTTGTTCATTTCCAGAAAGTTCTGCTTGTATTGCTTCTTTATTCTCTTGAATTTCAGCCTGCTCTTCATAACTAACAGACTGTGGTGAGAGTGTATGTCCGCTCCTGGATATTCTTTATAGTCTAGAACTTGGTTCCCCAATCTCCGTTTGACCATGATATAATCTCTACCTGTAACCCTGCGCTAGGTGTATATCCTCCGTGCATGGTTCTTAAATAGTGTGTTCGCCACGAGTATATATTTTTCACAAAATTCTAACAACCTGCTTCCTATCCTAGACCAAGACTTCCTACAGCTTTCGTCTGATTTCCTTCTCCCACTACCGCATTCCAATCACCCATGATTAAATTTTCCTCCCTTTCACATAAATGACTTCAATTCTGGCGTATATTATCCCTCTATAGTCTCCCCAGAACCCCCAATAAAAAATACGAGGTGAAAAAGCAAATATATATGTGTGGGGTATCATCCAATTCTACACTTTAGTAAATTGGCAGATTTAAAAAATTCAGAACGTTTTCAGCTAATAATAATAATAAAAGCAAAAAATATTTTTTAAAAAAATTTGTGAAAAAAACCACGACCTTCATTTGATAGCTACACGATAACTTAAAAGGGCAAATATTCCGTTCTTAATATTCATCAAATTTATATTATCCCGATACGATATGGAGATTCTGAAACCAGTTTCGAATTTCTTCAAAGGGATAACATACGGCCGCTCTCAGCTGCCCGGAGAGTATATTTTGAATATGCAGAATCTCCGATTTATAGCGAGTGTTATGAAAATTCACACAGAAGCACTAGATACAGCAACTGAGTTTCATCTTCATGCTGCATGTAGAGACCATATTATAAACTCGTACGAACCAGTGCATAAAGATTCAGTGTCGTACAAATAGACAATTTCACATGTCGTCTGAAATTTCTGGTTATTACTACCAATTAAATCTTCCCTCACGTGTATAGGCAGCCTTAAATCAGTAGTATCAAGCAAAGTAGTTCCCATTGCTCAAAGTCCCTCAAGAAGTTACTGCACCTTCTTTGAGTCATAATACCGTACACGATGAACCACATTACCTTTGAATTATAATAAGATGCCACTAACGATCGCCCGCAGTGAAGATTTATTAACTGTCCCGTTATCCAATAATTACCTTGTTAGCAGAAATTTTACGTTTAAATGATGTTCGCAGATTTTTCATTTGATATTAAGGTTTTCCGGAGTCTGGCAACACCAGATCGGAAAGCTCCAGCACTACTAGCTACTAGCCGTGGTTTTAAACGTAGCATAATTTCAACCATGCATATACTTTATCATCCCTCAGCACTAACTCGGGAGAGAATAGATATAATTACATTTCTTCATAGGAAATAGCAATAGAATATTTATGAACGGACACTTTCCCGACGTATGCTTGCAGTGAATGCTTCACGCTCCAGCTATAGAATAGATGGAGTCAAGGTTTTAATTTTTATTCTTTGTTTCTGAGATCAACTAAAGATTTCTATTTTGGAAGTATCTCGTTTGGTGAGATGTTGCGATTTCATTTATCACATGACACAGACTCCATAAAAACAGATTTGAAAAAAGGATAGTAATTTACAAGAACCATAAACGCAACACTTGATGTAACAATTGTCTATATACTTGAATGAATGTAACTTCAATAGACAATACGGCACCTTTCCAAGTCCCGTGCCGATTTTATCACGTCATTGAAACTAAGACTACAAACTCCTCGTAGACGAATAGTAGGGTTTATTGCCGGACCTGCCGGATTTCAGGGAAATGCCGCAAATGAGGGAATTGTTCTTTCTGTTAACCTAACAAGCGGCGGGTAATACAACGAAGCTGGCGTTCTCATAGCAAAATCTGGGATAATATGAACTGCTGTAAATTGATTACATAATTACGTAAATTCAGCATATTCTTTGATAATTTATTCTAATAATGTGTATTGTAAATCAGCACTTTAACTGTCAAATTTCACTCCAAAACGAGTACTACGCGCGCTGAAAATTTTTGATAAAATTAAAACACTTACATATTGTTTTGGATGTTCGAAACTGTGATCATTTGAAGCGTGTGCTGAAAATGTACAACAGAAGAAGAAAAAAAACAAAAAACACATACACGCCTTTACTGTTTGCATTCAGAATAGTTGCAAGCGCTTAATCGTGTTGTGATTATTAAAATACTACAAAAATAAAAAAAAACTCTAGTACCTGCAGTCAAATAATGTAGCATACTTGTTAGTACATAGCTTTCTGATTTAATTGCAAGGCATAGGGGGTGAAATAATACGACACTCTTGATGATGACTCTCCCGTCTAATGGGGACGTTAAACTCAGCGGCCAACTGGTATCTTTCGGAAGAGTAGGACTGAGTATGTCGACACGGAGTGCCACCCTCTCCCTAATCTCACCCTCGTGTACAACCCGAACAGCATATAATAACAGAGAGACACTTCACTATACGGTAACACTCAACAAGGGGAAAAGGAGGTAGCCACTCTTACTCCTTATCTGGCGTAGTGTTCAAAGTCGAATCTACATCTAAACCACTAGTACAATTAATAAACTTTAACAATGGAGAGATGACCAGAAAAATTGCATAAATTCTCATTATTTAGCCACCAGGTTGGGAGAGTGTGTGGGACACAATTCCTAACCAACAGACTGTGCATCTTTCCGCAGTGATTACGGAATGAGAGCATACGACTCTGTTAATAGCGATTCGACCGACATGGCGCTCACCTGCTGTCTTCATATACCGGCACCGTGTTTCACTCTCTGACCTTCTTTCAACTTCTTTACACAACACATTACACACAAACTCCCGCAGAGGCATCTAAATGTATAAAACACTTTTAAAAAACTTGGAGGAAAGGAACTGGCCATCCTAGCTCTGAAGCCAGACTAACGGTCCTTCCCAGATTGTCTTTGGCGTTAATTTCGACTTTCAGAAAACTATTAGCCATCTGGGTATATATACGACCAATATAGTTAAAGTGGTATCCGAAATTCGACACCGGGCATAGATTCCAGTGAGAATCGGGAAGTAGATCTTCGTTCTTTCACGCTTTGCTGTTCGTCGCCATCGAAGTTATTAAAGCCGGAAAGGATTAGGGCCAGGCAAGGATCGAGAAGGAATTTTGCCATGGTATTTGATGCAGCCATCCCGGAATTCGCCTGGAGTTATTTTTGGGAAACTACGGAAAATCGAAATCCGGATGGCCGAAGGGGATTTGAACCCGCGTCCTTCCGAATGTGAGACTAAAGCATTACCGCTCACCCACAGGATCGCTGAAGATCTTTCACGGCCTTGATGACCACCAGTTTAAAAAATCATCTCATGCAGTGATTTTAGAATAACAAGAATGAAAATCTTGATAGCCACTTGAAAAGGTTAATATAAAACATTTTAAAAAAAATCACAAAATTTCACAGTATAAGCTATAATATCGGAAGAAATAATATCAGAAACAACCTTTAACACCATTTTTTGTGAGGTATAAGGAGTGGGCGTCACCATCTTCTGGCGATTAGCGTAAGATTCCTAATATTTGTAATTCCGTCGAAGAATGAAAACTAATAAAGTATGCGATATAATCACTTGTATGATTACAGTAAACCACATTAAAAACTTTAAAGACGGATTCCACTCACGCCGGTCATGTTTCTAACGTACATTCTTGACGACTCAGCAACATTCATAACGATGCGTCTTGTGACGTAAGCTGTGATAAGGTTTAATGTCCTGTAACAACAGAACTTGAACCAGCGTAATGCCACAGAGAAATCAGGGTCCTTTCATGAAAGTGACTTTGAGAATCATGTTGTTGACCTTCCCATGTTTAATTTGACATATCGGAAGATTTGCGTCAGTGTTATTAAAAAGGCATGTAGTGCTTCTCTGTTAGTAGTTAAACCACGTCGGGCGACATGTCTTCTCTACTTCCTATATTCGTAAAATCATTTAATCATTTCTGAATCCAAGCAACCAGACGAAAGGTGATGGCCTCTTTTCACATAAAATCCATCCAGTTCTCAGTCCGGTGCGATTTAGGGCAAAATGGAATGACTACTTTCAGATTCCTCAGAATGAATTCATTAAATGCATAAGTACAGGTCTCTTAGGCGGCAGTTTTAGGATTAGCTGGAGAAGGTACACGTAATTTTACTTGTGAGTGGTGCTGATTCACAGTATCTAATCACCTTGTTGTATATCAAAGTTGTATACCAAATTTCTTTGTACTGTGTGTTGAGAAAAGCATTCGACACTGTAGTGATTGGTGCGTCGGAAGTGGACTTTAAAAAACGGAGGCCTTGTGGAGTCTTTCGGAAAAGTAGGTCTGAATGAACCAGCGTCGGATTTCACCCTCTCCCTTCTCTCATTTCTCACGCAACACTTCTTAACGCACGCTCATCAACGTCATCAACAATTAATACCTATAACTATGCTGAGGAGGCCACTGGAAAACATAACACTCAAAACATCCCCATAGAGTTGTTATGGAGATTTATTGTACCATATAGCAACCACCTACGCTTGGAAGGCATAGCACGACACAAAACTGACTTTGAATTACAGTTTTTCATTGAAATCATAGCAGAAAAAATAATATACGATATCAGAGAACCAGTATCGTGCTCCGCAATTTAGTACAAGTTGTTGGATAACTAGAGGTTTGTTTTTTTTTTTTTTTTTTGCTTATGGTTTTACGCCTTGTCTACGTCGAGGTCATCAGAGAGGCGAGGAAGGACTGGGGACAAGGAATGGGAGAGAGTTTGGCCATGGTCTTTATGAAGAAAGCATCCCGGCATTCGCCTGAGTGATTTGGGGAAACCATGGAAAGCCCAAATCTGGGTGCCCGGACGGAGATTCGAACTCGTTGTTACTGTCGAATATCTTAGCTTGTTGTTCTTCTCGGGCGCCAGGAGACAAGTCTTGTTCAAATTATTCCCTCTTTGAACTATCCCCAAGTTAAAAGAAGGAATGCAGCCCTATTCTTTATACTTGAAGATAAAACTTTAATATTGTCTTTTTTATTTGTCCCAACACCAAACAGTCTTTTGGTGACCGTAGAATGCAAGTTCTTTACCGGCATTAACTTTAACGAAATTAATGTTCCACTTCATGTTTTTTAACGTTCATTCTGACGACGACGTGTTCGTTTTAAAACTCTCAACGGGTCTTTTTAGCGATACTATCATATGTTTTTGTACGTAACAACTTCGACTTTATTTACTCATACGCTAGCGTTATTCAGAATCTTTCTGTGTGCCGTAACCATAACTAAACATTACCTAAGAGCAACCGATATTCATCTGGATTTATGACTGAGAATACAAGGACATTGAGTATGGATAACTGTTAATATTAATTTTTGATACAGTTATGATACAAAGTGTGTTGCAAGCTTTTACCAGACATTATACAAGGTTGTTCGGAAGTTCTCTGCCCGAGTTATTAAAAAGTATATGCTATAAAGAGAAATATTTTTACGGAATATCGAAAAAAACTATTAGACTGAAGAGGTTGATTTCTGCGAAACTTTATGTTTCATACTTTGCAGGAAGCATCGCCATCTGGGGCTGAGAACTTTTCAGACTGCCCCCCCCCCTTCCCCTGTATTACAGCTTTCGCAGTACTAGTAGTCAAAGAAGGATAAAAGTATGCATGATACAAATGAATGCTGACCGAGTTCAAACGTTTCACCATGTGGACAAAAGTTAATACACAAAATAGATACGTCGTATTTTGCTTTTTCTGTGTTCCAGAAATGGCGTTACTGATGAACTGTAGAAGTATACTGAACAAAGTAATCGAATTTGCAAACTTAATAGAGATGCGCGAACCACAAGTAATAATAGGGGTAGAGAGTTGGTTAAAAGAAGAAGTACTAGACAGTGAGGTTTTTCCCGATAGTTACAGAGTTTACCGCATAATTAGAGGAGCAATTGGTGGAGAAGTTTTCATACTAGTTAAGCAAAACCTACCACAGTTCACTGGTGTTCATAGATCATAACCATGAGTTACCTGAGGTAGATTTCTGGGGTAATAAAAAAGAAAAAAAATTAGGGTGTTGGCTGCTTACCGCAGTGGAAGAATGGCAGATGAAAATGAGGCTCTTGGGGAGAAATTAAATTCATAGATTTCAAAGGTGAGAATAGAATGGTCATTATTGGTGGGGAGTTAAATTTGCCTGGTGTAAACTGGGCAGAAAATAAGACAAATAACACTAGGCAACAGAGATTTGCAAATACCTTAAGGGAAGGAGGATTTACACAAGTGGTAGAGCAAAACACTAGGGGACAAAATATTCCAAATAAATCCGATGATAACTTTGTGGGGTGTCAAGTAACCGAAGGAATAAGTGATCATGAAGCAGTTCTGATGGAAATTAGAGGATTTCGTGAAAGAGCAACCAAAATTGAAGGGTAAAATAAGTATAATTATAAAAAGACACAAATTTCGAACTTGAAGAGATATTTCAGAGAACGTTTCAGCAAATGGAAGGAAAACACAAGTACAGTAGAATCAAGGTGGGAGGAGTTCAAGAAGATAAGAAAATAAGAATATGGAAAGAAAAAATTTATTCCAAAACAGAAAATAAAGTAGAGAACATATATACTATAACGGGGAGGTGAGGAGGTTAAAGAGGTTGGTAAGAAGAGAACATCACAATTTAGAAACAGCAGGGAAGTAGCAAATATTTAAAACAACTAAACAAGGACTTGATAAAAGCTAAAAAGGTGGCTAAAGATGGGTTTATGAAGAGTATTGTTAGTGCAGGGGGACCACTGACTTATTCATCTAAAAATTTCTATGGCTACGTTAGAAAACTAAGGGGAAGGGAGGGTGTTGAGACGCTTTTAGATAAGGATGGAGAAGAAGTTTCGGAGAATTTGGAAAAGGCAGAGATTTTAAGTATGTGACTGGTTTAGTGAGAGCATTAGGGACAATGAATCAGAAACGGGGGGGGGGGGGTCTAAATCGGATAACGAGCTAAGCAAAACAATTAGAAATGATCAGACCATAAAATCTGAAATTCGTCCTGAGGATATCATGAAGGAACTAAGAAGGTTGAAAAAACATAAAAAGGCTGGCGTAGATAATTTTACAACAGATGTCTCAAAGATAGCCGGATGTGACATTGTACCCTATATTGAAATATTATTTAAATTGAGTCTGTATACTTGCTGCTTACCACAGGATTTGAAACGTGGGATAGTAGTGCCGGTACATAAAGGAGGGGTGAGAAATAGAGTCGAAAATTATAGGCCAATCAGTTCGACATCAGTGGTAGGTAAATTAATGGGGAGATTGATACACAACTACATCAGAAACATATGTAAGGAGCGTAAGTGGTTTTCAAGTAGGAAACATGGCTTTAAGCAAGCATATTCATGCGAATCTCATTTGGTGGGATATGTGCAAGATATTTCGGATGAAATGGACAAGGGAGGTCAAATTGATAGTATAGCACTAGAACTTTCAAAGGCTTTTGACAGAGTGAGCCATAAAATGGTAGTAAATAAGGTAAAAACTATTGGAGTGGATGAGAAAGTGATTTGTAGGGTAAAAATGAGAGTGTCACAGGGTACCGTATTGTGACCATTGCTATTCATTATTCTAATGAATAATTGCGTTGATTGTTTACTATCAGAAATTAGATTGTTTGCAGATGACTTAATGCTATGTAAAAGGATCCAAACGGTAGAGGATTGTAAACAGTTGCAGGGTGATCTGGACAGATATCTAGTTGGGTTGGTAAACATGGGATGAAGATAATTGTAAAGAAGTATCAGCTTATCAGATACACAAAAAAAACTGAAGGTTAATTACGATTAAAAGGTGGGGAAAGAATTGTTTGTTGAAGACTTGAAATGTAAATATCTTTGAATTACATTTGATAACAAGCTTAAATGGGCACAACACATTGGACAAGTAGTAGTAAAAGGTTTCAGAATTCTGCACTTGTTGGAGAGAGTGATAAGGAGATGTACGAGAGAAGTAAAGGAACTGGGTTACAAAACTTTGGGCAGACCAATGCTTGAATATGGTAGTGTAGTACGGAACCCATATTTTGAGTATCAAATACAGGAGTTGGGGAGGGTGCAAAGAAGGGCTGCTAGATTAGTTTCTGGAAATTATCACAGAGCGCAATCAGTAACGGATATGATAAAAGAGCTGGAATGGGACTCATTGGAAGAGGCCTCGAAAGATATTGGTGTAAAAATTAAAAGTAATGCATGGAAGGGAAAAGATGACCATGACCACAAGCTGGCACTCGATTTCAAGTACAAGGGTGTATTAAGAGTCTCTTTTCAGGTAAGGGTGTCAGGGATTGGAATAACTTACCAAGAGAAATTACGAATAATTTGCCAAAAACGTTGAAAGAATTTAAAGTTAAAATTTGTAGAGGGCAAATGTAGGTGGGTGTTTAGGGAAATTTCCACCGGAGTGTGGGATCCATTGCAATTTAATTAATAATATTTAAACTGACATAAAATACCGAGCGTGGAAAAATGCAGAGACTTTTACGATATAAATTCTGTTACGTGGAATAGGTAGTAAATATTAGAAATAATAAACTTCGAACAAGTGAAAGTAAAAATGAGAAACTGAAAATGTTGAGATGAACGTTACAGATACTCTATCACACATCCAACAGCTTCTTTTTTAATTAACATACCTGAGTTTTCCGGCATATTCCAGCTCGATCGCACATCGGTCTCGGATGAAATGGCCATATTTTTCTAAAAAGTCTATTCCTTTTTGCGTGTGGATGGCAATATTATCATACTGGTCCTGAAAAAAAAATAAAAGGATGTATAGTTTTGATCTTTAAGTAAATCTACAAAATGGGAACTAGTTAAAAGCAAACGTTTTAAAACAATATCTACTACACGCCTGTCATGCATTTAAGGAGAAAAAAGAACTCGCTTCCTATGTTGGCACTACAGTTAGAGCACTAATGTAGTTTTCACTAACGTTTTGAAACACTATGAATTAGAAAGGTCAACATATTATGCTAAAACTATACACAGGAAAAAATTTACTGGGAACAAAAAGAGCTATATGGTTTAAAGCATATATATATATATATATATATATATATATTCCGCTGTTATCGAATTTTCCTTCTTACATAAACGCAAAGACCTCCCGAAATTAGTTCACAACGATGGAGTACCTAATTATTGGAAAGCGAGTCTAATCTCCAGTGGCAAACCAACTATGCTGTACATCATTTCTCGACAGCAAACCCATAAAGTCTACGCAGAGCAGTAAAAATGGAGAGCAACATGTTGGAGCTGAGTAACTGTATCGGTTAGTCACGAGCTGACTCAGGCGCCTGCGCTCCGTCACTGGGAAGGGATCTACCGTTTCGACACCTGCACTGACGCACATCCCAATATGAGCCACTTTAAAAAATCTCAATTGAAATATGTAGATGTGAACAAGAATCGACAAAATATTCAGAAAGATGGTCACATCAAATGAAATAGCAATCTAGAAATTCAGTGACGGGGAAACTGACATACAAAAACATATAGGCCATTTCTTCCACAGTTGTTTGTTTAATTAATAACTACGCCAGTACAACTGTTTTGGATAATATTTATATTCCGCTCACGTCACTTCCGACAGAGCACCGCCAGAAAAACAGCTGAACAGCAGCAGCGCGCACACACACAAAAAAAAACTGAAGTTTGACAATGTCGTGCACAAAAACTGTGCTTCAAAATTAATTCATAAGATACCAGTTTTGTACAAACTGTGTAAATATGTACAATAGTGTAAACAGCATGCTGGTTGAGGTCACAGGCGACCAACAACCACACCTTAAAGCAGAAATGTTAAATGTAAGTGATAATATGTATCCTACCTTATTACACCTATGTAAACAAGACGTTCTGCTTGATAATTCAAAATTGATATGTAAATATAAGTCATTTTTATGCTTCCTATATATAAGAAAAACTTCGTTATATGTACAAAAAAAAAAAAATTATGTTAAAATATCACAAATTACAAAAGACATTGTACGCTGAAGATACCTCGACAAGAGGCGAATCGCGTCCGTCAAATAAATATTATCCTAAACAGTTGTACTGGCGTAATTATTAAAGAATAATTATTAATAAAAAAATGTTTGTAAATAAGATTTCAAACTACATAGCCCTACTGTAAAATATATAAACTATGTCTTATTGGAAAATTAGAAGCAATATTTAGATTTGTTAGTAACAAAACAAGACAATGGAAAGATTGTCGAAGTTATCCTTAAAGTCGAATTATTGAAAAATAAACCACTGAATTCTCCAACACACGCAGTACTAACAATTTGTAAATTTAGCTAGTCTTGAAACTGCTTCGGATTAATATGCGACTTCAATTCTACTAATTTACCATGGTAACAACAAAGAAAAGGTATGATAAACACAAAAAACACAAGATTAAGATAACCAAGTTCATTGTAGAAGAGGACGGCCTCGTAACGAACTCATCAATTTAATATTAATGCTTTAGGATGAATTTTTTCACTATCATAGTTGTCAACAGACGATGTTTGATTTCAAAGCCTTTAAGAATCAACTGGGGAAAAGAAAAGCCAATAACTAAGTTATTAAAATTCATTGTATGCACGTGTAATGTCAGGTGATTGTAAACAGGTATACAGAAAAGTTAAGCTATATTTATTATTAAATACGAAACACTTCTGGCTGATATGTCATGAAGGTTTCCTGTTAGTTCTACTAAGGTATCGGCGTAACGTTCAAGTGGGTCACAAGTTAATGACCACCCACCATAACGAGCCAGCGCTAATGACCACACTCTCGACCAGTGACGCTGCCACTATGTGTTTAGATGCATCATCGACCCGGCTCATTAACTTTACAAAAGAAAAATGCTGCTGTAGCCACAGTTGTTTCACAGATATCAAAACAGATGCGGTGTGGATGCTTTGATATGGATCTGCGAAACAAAGCAGAACTAATTAATTCTCTGGGAGGTATTAACACCGTTGAAGCTACCAGCAAATGACGAATGGGAATGACTGTTTTTGCGGGGTGCAATACTTAGCATTATTGGACCATTCTTTCCGATATTTATTAACAATCTGAACAGCTCTCTCAGGTAAAGTGTTAGCTTGCAGTAAGTAAAGTCAGTAAACAGGTAGCTCAGAACATTAAGCGTCATTTTAATAATTTATCTGAGCCGTATAAGGGCTGTAAACAACAATACGAAATAAAAATATTACCGCACATTTAGGGAAAGGAAACAGGCTATTTTTAATAGGTACGCAACGAGAATACGAAATATTTAGCCTAAAAACAAAAACTAAAAATAGAATGGTGCTCTTGTAGAGTCACGTCCATAGGAGTTAATGCATATATTCATCAAATTCCAAGACGGAAGGCGTCAGTTGTAACTGAAACCTTCATCTCTTGACGAGTTTGGGATCAGAAAGTACAGAGTGGTCCAAGCTAAAAGCGGAAGGTAACCAGCAAATTTATTGCAAAGAATGCGAACACCATCTTTCAGCGTGGATTAAAGCGAAATATATTTTCCAACCACAAATATCGGTTGGAACTACTCGAAGAACAAAATTAAAGAAATCTCATGTCAAGTGGATGCATACCACAATCAGGGAGTCGAATAGACACAGCAAAAAACACATTCAAATGTGAACGAACATCTGTGTGCAGGTGCATATGCAGTACCGCAGTTGTAACAGTTTCACTATCAACCCTAATCGAATCAAAGCAATTAGCAAGCGCCACAGATTACAAATACATTGTGAATCTAAGAATGGAGGACGATGTCATAATTGTTAAATAGTGCATCAGAAATCGAGTGTTTCTGTGAAACAACACCAGTGAAATTCGTTAGTTTTATTAATCTAGCAGATGTACACTAATGTCTATTGTTTATGCAGCATATTACCTCGCTAACCACACGAGCAGGAATGCGCCGTTTGATGCATAAATGTTACCCCCTGTGATTTAAAACATTGTTAGTAACATAACCAAGTAATGCATTCAAAAGTCACGTTACTATATCGATAAAATGGACAGATACGTAAAAAAGATGCAGACAAAGGAACCTAGCAAAATGTTCAATTTTTTCATCTAAGTTTATCGTCTTGCTGGCGAAGGAGGTAACTGAAGATCGTGCCGAGGCAGGGAAGCAAGTGTTGCCATCTGTTTGCGAAACGTGTAAGCTTTGTACTAACGGCTGTTGTGTTATTAATGTGTGTTTCGTAGGCAGTAAAAGTGGACCATCCCGGCATCCACCATGACGATTATGGAAACCAGTAATCAGGACAGCCATCAAGGCAGTAAACTCAGCCAAAAATTAAGAGCCACACTAATAAGTTAATCAGTGGTGGGTTGATTTCGTGGCTCGCTAACATCGGGATTGGTGCAGCCAGGGACGAAGGGACAGAGAAATTATACAGCCCAACGGGTATTTCATCCCTAATCTCCCATAATTACACTTCAGAGAGCCAAAGGAAGACCGTAATTAATAAATTGTCACTTGTTGTCCGGGTAGCACCGTGAAGATAAAGTCTAGTATGTTAGTATCTAATATTTCGGCCCTACTGTTTGGGCCTTCCACAAAGATCGACAGCTATGTATGTTCCACAAGTTAATAAATTAAAAAAATCCTTTTACAAAGTAGTCAAATCAGCAAATATGGGATTGTTAAAAGTTGCATAAAGAGTATTTGAAATTGTGGTAGTTGACGGTAATTACAGTGCAATTTGTTTTCAAGTCAACATATTAAATATGCTTGAACATAGTTTAAAAATTTTTGAACAACATTATTCCAAACATTTAAAATTTAGATACCACATAGCTGTTAACTTGAGGTTAACGCTCTGATCTCACATTCGGGAGGACGGCGGTTCGAATCCCCACCCGGGCATCCAGATTTGGGTTTTCCATGGTTTCCCCATCACTCCAGGCGAATGCCGGGATGCTTCCTTCAAAAGGTCATGGCCGAATTCCTTCCAGTTCTTTGTTCCCAGTCCCATCCCGCCTCTAATGACGTCGACGAGGCGTAAAGTCATAGTTAAAAAAAGTATTTATCTAGAAACATTTTAATGTGTATTTACTAAAATGTCAACATCTGGAGATGACTGGTCGCAACGACCAATGAAAATAAATACCTTTTTAAAAAAATTAACAAATTGTCACCTACAATCGGTTTTTCGTCCTTTACCTTATGCATCACACCCTGATGTGACTTGTTTCTTCCATTAAAAAAAAGTTTAGTTTAACGACGAAAAATGATTCGCCTAAAATTTATCCAATAAAAACCGGAACGAAATATGAAAATTATTTTATATTCCTTGCGTACACGGGGAGCGGAATGGTCGCTGTTCAAATCTCGCAAACAGCCTAAATTTTAAAAGATTAATAAGCTTATCAAAGCTAGTTCTGAGCAAGTAAAAGGCGCTGTGAATACTGATAGGATTAGATTCCGGGTTAAAATGACGGTTACCGCTCAGTACGGATTGAGAACTAAGGTTTTTAGTGTACACAGCGGAACTTATACTTTTCAGGGAACAGTATGAAATTAGCAGTAGTTGAAAACGTGTTTACGTTTGCTCTTATAAAAGGTCACTTAAAATCGTGTAATTTGTGAGGGTGCGTGTATTAATTACGTGAGGTGTTTTTCAGTAATTCCCGACTCCCCCCCCCCCCACCGCCTCTAAAAAGACGTGAGATTTTGTCGGAGACACCCCCCTACTAATCGGCCTCGTAACTTTGAGACTGTTTTTAGGTCTCATGCTTCCAAGGGCGGTTATAGCCCCCCTAAGGTCGGTTTTTGGACCAAAATCCCCCCCCAAAGTCAACTTTCGCGTCATTTGTAGACCTATTTTTTTTTTTTTTTTTTTTTTTTTTTTACAGCGCTACCAGAATTTCAAACCTAACGTGAGATTTCTGTTGACCCCCCCCTCCCCCGGTCCCTTTGGTGAGGTTTCGTGAGATTTTGCTGGACCCCCCTTTATTTCATCTAACGTTATTACTGGACGCCCCCTGACGGTTGTTTATCACATGTATGAGTTCCTGGTAGTGTTTCCATGTCCGGTTTGTTAAAAATTCGAACTTAAGCGGGAAAAAACTAGAATTCAGGGTTACAAATCGGGGAAAAAAAAAATAGGTTTTTATATAATTCACGTTTATTTTGTAATTTATGCAGGACAGGGGTAATTTCTATAGGTACCTGTCTACCATATGATAGGAACTTGAGAATCTTAATAAACAAAATATTACGGAAAAAGTTTTGAAGTTGAATTTCAAGCATTTATTTATGCTGTTAATAAGCATAAAGTACTTTTTTTTTATTAACATTGTATTTTGTGTTAGATTTTACTGCTTGTATATCATAGCTCCTTTTTTTATAACGCTACCATACAAATTGAAGTTGGTTTCAATTTGTATCAGTGCAGTTTGGAAAAAGAAGTCTGATAATGTTCAGTTTCCTCAGAATTAAGGAATATCCAGAAAGCAGTTGATCATTCGTTTTCTGCCATCGATATAATTTTTTTAAGCTGTCGAATGACCTCGTGTAACGTTCGTCAGAGGAAGAAGTGACGGCCATTGCGACTAGCGATCTGGTGGCTCACTTGGGTAAATTCGCGTGACGGGGTACCAGGTTCTATCCCCAGTCTCCGCTGGAATTTTTACTGCCTTCAAAACTGACCTACACCTGTGGCAAAGTTTTGCTTTGTTCAAGTGAAGTACGATAGGACGCTACATGGTTTGCATTCCACGTTAAATTGTAGGTCTCCCATACCGGGTAGCATTACCGGGTTAGGCGAGGTGAAATGGGGGGGGTCCGGCAAAATCTCACCAAGGGGGAGTGGGGGGGGGGGTCAACGGAAATCTAACGTGAGGCTGCGAAAGCGATTTCTAGGAGTGGGGGAAGGAACTCACGGACCAAATCTCACCAGAGGGGGGAGCCGGGGGGGGGGGCGGATCTCACCAAGTCTCACCATAGGGGCGGGGTTCCAGAAATCACGAAAAACACCTCACATAATTTTGTCAATTGGCGGCCGAACTACCCTGCGGGATTTCCCGGCTAATAATGCCATACGCCTTTTCTTCACATGTCGTAGGACTGGGACACATTCAGAGTCATGCGTCTCATAAAATTTTACAGCTCGAACTCGTTGCCATATTATGAAATTCTCCTAGTCAGATTTACTCAAACCCAGAGCATACTTAACACTGGTGTACAAAATACCTGCAGACTATCCCAATGACACAATGTTGTCATTATCATCGTGCAGTAACTGGAAAAACTGAATTGCGGGACCCAAAGCTCACATCTGCGTTGTCTGCACAGTAACAAGTAAGATATTTACTATCAATATTGTGCCCCTTCAGTCGTGTCCCTAAATTTTTATACACAGACGGAAAAAAAAATCCCAACACCAAGAAAAAATTATTGTAGAGTAATGAAATTTGGACAATGCATTTGTCAAGTTAACATGTTTAATTGATTAAATTTTCAAGATCACAGGTTAATTTAAGCTCAAGAAAATGCATTTCAAATGTGAAATACTGTTAAATTAATAGCCGGTGTAACCTCCAGAATTTTGAATGCAAGCCTGCAAACGTGAATGCATTGTGTCATACAGGTTTCGAATGTCACTTTGTGGTATGGAGTTCCATGCTTGTTGTACTTGTGCTGTCAATACTGGGACGGTCAGTGCTGGCTGTGGATGATGCTGGAGTTGTCGTCCAATGATATCCCATACGTGTTCAATTGGAGACAGATCTGGTGATCTCGCAGGCCAAGGTAACATGTCGACACTCTGTAGAGCACGTTGCGAGACAACAGCGGTATGAGGGCGAGCGTTATCCTGTTGAAAAACTCCCCCTTGAATGCTGTTCATGAATGGCAGCACTACAGGTTGAATTACCAGACTGACGTACAAATTTGCAGTCAGTGTGTTTGGTATAACCACAAGAGTGCTCCTGCTGTCATAGGAAATTGCTCCCCAGACCATGACTCCAGGTGTAGGTCCAGTGTGTCTAGGCCGCAGACAGTTTGGTTGCAGGCGTTCCCCTGGCCTCCTTCTGACCAACACTCGGCCATCACTGGCACCAAGGCAGAACCTGCTTTCATCAGAAAACACAACAGATCTCCACTCCGTCCTCCAATGAGCTCTGGCTTGACACCACTGGAGTCGCAAACGGCGATGGCTTGTAGTCAGTGGAATGCACGCTACAGGGCGCCTGGCTCGGAGCTGTCCTTGAAGTAACCGATTTCTAACAGTTCGTTGTGTCACTGTGGTACCAACTGCAGCTCGAATTTCTGCCGCAGACGCAGTACGATGCGCCACAGCTGTACGCCGAATACGGCGGTCTTCCCTCTCAGTAGTGCCACGTGGCCTCCCGGAACCCGGTCTTCTTGAGGCAGTACCATCCCTTGACCACTGCACCCAACAATCATGCACAGTGGATACATTCCGGCCAAGTCTTTCTGCAATATCGCGAAAAGAAAATCCACCTTCTCGTAGCCCTATTACACGACCTCGTTCAAACTCGGTGAGCTGTTGATAATGGCTTCTTCGTCTTCTTAAAGGCATTCTTGGCTAACATCAACTCACTATGTCAAATCTCAGCGGTAAATAACGTTCACAAACTTTACAGCGCGTATTTAAAGCAAACCTGATTTGCAAGCTCTGAGTAGCGCTACTAGCGCCACACTTATGCGCGAAGCGCGAAATTTGAATCGATGTCATCTTTCAGATGTATAAACACGCCTACCAAATTTCGTTTATCTAACACAAGTCTTTCTTGGTGTTGGGATTTTTTTTTCCGTCTGTGTATGTGACTGATGCAGCTTCATTCGTGTCTACGTAAAAATCAAGTGCGCAAGTTCTTAAATTTGTAGTTGGGCAGTAAAACCTTATCAGCGGAAACTTTTTTCCACTGTGATTCAAGGCGTCTGTATCAGCACTATAAAATATATCATTTGAAGAGCTTCGATCGCTTCTTGAGTAGATGCCGAGTATAAAACATTATGTACAATCCCACTGGCCTTTGTTCTTTCAAGTGACAATTTCTCATCAATTTTGGAATCTTACACTAAGTACGATCGAGGTTTGATTCACAATCGAGAGAATTACTAGGTGTGCTTGACCGAGTGGTATGTCTTTGTGATTTCAGCAGCTATCACTTTTTATTCATGGGTACTTTATTTGATTGGAGTTAAAAATATTTTGAGCGATGTTATTAAATTCGCACTTTTTTGTGTTAATTTCATTATATAG
The DNA here is from genome assembly GCA_031002005.1 of Vandiemenella viatica. NCBI lineage: Eukaryota > Metazoa > Arthropoda > Insecta > Orthoptera > Morabidae > Vandiemenella > Vandiemenella viatica. The sequence continues at coordinate 233,472,005 of CM061921.1, read as the reverse complement.
GTTTTACCACCATGAGATATGCTAACCTGTTTTAGACACAATGTGCAGGTTAGTTGTAAGTCTTAAACAGAACTACTGGCTGGGCGCGGCACACGATTTTATTTTTTGCCACGAGTAATGGCTTTTATCAGTTGGTTCAAAAATTGGGACATTTTGGCATCCCCAGATCCCCGGACGTCCCGCGCAAATCGGGACACCTGGAAACGTTAGTTACTGGTGAAGTTTTGCACGAATTATGAACTCTAAATTGAAATTTTCCCGCTCCGTTGACTCAAGTGGTAGCGGCACCGTGAAGGTATCCGTTGCCTGACATAGGGAGCGTCCATAAACCACGTAGCTCCATTTTTGCCTCCTGTGCCCCCCCTCCCCCCACGTAGGCTTACGTGGCTTTTGAATCTATCCCCTCTCCCCACCACGTACGTTTTTTCCCCTTTTGATTCCAGAAGACATTTTATACCGCTTTCTCCTGTCAGGCTATTGTGAATTGCATATGGAGATAATTAATCGAGGGAAATAAATATTCACATGCTGTTGTGTGTTCTGTTCCTAATTTTAAGTGTGAAAAATGTTATGAAAGGAAAGCTACGTGGCCTGGCTCGGACCTTCTCCCCTCCCCCCACGTAGCTCAGCGTAACCTTCCAGCCTACCCCCCCCCCCCTTGGACCCAGTGACGTAGTGCACGCTCCCATACTCGCAAGCTTACTTGGTTCGAGAAGCGATCTGGCGGAAGAAATTTTCACTTGGCTAGCATGGTTCAAGAGGTGATGACGCACGATTCCTATTCCCAAGTCCTGTGTTAAAACCCAAACCTCTCCGCAGTGCGTTAGGAGCAAGGGCATACGACACTATTGATGGTGATTCGACCGTCGGATGGAGACATTACACACGGAGAGAGAGAGAGAGAGAGAGAGAGAGAGAGAGAGAGAGAGAGAGAGAGAGTAAAACTTCCGAAAATTTTGATTCAGGGAAGGAATGCAACTGAAACCGTTTATTACCCACGGACGATACAGGTACAATGGCGAGGTAACACCATCTACGCTAAGATGCGGGAATGGCATACACCCTGACAGAACCTTTAATTTGACGATGGTAGCCGAAAATGACTTACCATCATCGAAAACAATCGTAGAGGCGAGCAGTGTACAGTGTGCGACATGCGAACGAGAAAACGAGAGAAATTAGGACTCGAGGTGCGGTGCAACTTTCTTCCACGCTGCCGGTCAGCCAAATGGGGACTACTCCGGCAGCCAAACATCCAATATTTTTCCACTTCCCCAAGTCACAATGTCGTCTCAACATGACGCACACGAGACAACTTGCGAAGAGCATAGGATTGTGTAATTATACAACAAAAAGTATCATAAAAATGTCAAGTTATAACTGGATTCTTCACAAATAATCTCTTGGAAAGAATCTGCGATCCTTTCTGCAGCTGATGTACTAAATGAACATATCTGTAGACTGTAAGGGAAAACAAAAAATAATCATAAACGTAGAATAGCTTCCTCGGTGGAAATAGTTTGAGGAATACGAGCTCAATCCGCGTAGTTACTAAAAAAAAAAAATACTAAGCAAAGAAGTCATCCGCGATTACATTATCCTGACCTCGCATTCGGGAGGACGCGGGTTCGAATCCCCGTCCGGGCATTCTGATTTGGGTTTTCCATGGTTTCCCCAAATCACTCCAGGCGAATCCGGGGACGCTTCCGTCAAAAAGGCCATGGCCGAATTCCTTCCCGTTCCTTGTCCCCAGTCCCGTCTCGCCTCTAATGACCTTAGCCGTCGACGAGGCATAAAGCAATAAGATTACATTGTCAGCCAGTCGCAACCAACCTACATGTTATGATTACGAAAGCATCATCTTGGTTCTCCTGGTGGAGCCGCGTCGATTTATTAAAACCTGACGTTTCTGACATCGTGCTGTGGCCTTCAGAGAACTGAAGATAGCCTCAGCATGATGGCAGAAACGTCAGGTTTTAATAAATCTGACGCAGTTCCACCCGGAGAACCAAGATGATACAACCTACATGTTAGTTAGGAAATCGTTCAGGATAAATCAGCAACCCTCTGGCGGTTACACTCCACTAGATTCCATTAAGTTTTCAGAAGCATTTTCACGCATTTTTCTCACTTCTCAGTTCATAAAATAACTCGAGAAAAAACACTTTTTCTGCTTATGGTTCTACACCTCGTAGACGATAAGGTCATTAGAGGCGGGAGACGACTGGGGACGAGAAGCGGGGAAGAATACGGCCATAGAATTTTGAAGGAACCATCTCGGCATTCGCCTGGATTGAATTTCAGGGAACTGGATTGCCGGACGGGGATTTAAACCCATTCCCTCCCCAATGTCATTCCTGAGCACAATCTGGGCTTAAATTAAACAATGATTACCGTGTAACATTTCACTTATCAGAAAGGTGTTTACTCTGTCATTTATACACGCATCTGTAATGCGAAGTAACTACTTCATTTTCGCCGAATAAAATTTGATTTATAGAGTAAATCTCTCGGGGAGGAAAAGGGGGGGGGGGAAGACCCATTGCACCAGAACTGAGCACGCATTGATGCTTAGGAATGTAAAAATAGTATGAAAGCGAGATCGATGAGTGAATAGTTACATTTGAATAGTGTTTGGAATATCCACATCTAGATTTTCCTTCATTTCCCGAAATCACTCCTAGAGAAATGATCGAAAGCTCCTTAACAGAAACCACACTCGGTTGTTAATGATCCTTGTTCACATTCTAAATACCATCACAAAAAGATGCGGCGAAAAAAAAAATAACTGAAGTCAGAAAAATATTTGAAATAGTACAGATTTTTTTTTTTTTTTTTTTTTTTTTTTTTTTTTTGGCACTAGATGTTTCTAAGACATTTGACAGAGTGAGCCATAAAATGGTTTTAAATAAACTGAAATCTGTTGGATTGGATGAAAAAGTTACTTGCTGAGTAGAAGAATTCTTAAAGGCCAAAAAACAAAGTGTTAGAGTAGGAAATACGTTCTCAAAAGAGGTGGAATTAAATATGGGAGTGCCACAGGGTAGTGTATTAGGGCCGTTGTTGTTCATTATTCTAATGAATTACTGTGTTGATGGCCTACGGCCAGAATCTATGTATTTTTCAGATGATATAATCGTACACAATAGGATTTTTTTTTTTTTTTTTTTTTTTTTTTTTTTTATCGGCCTCCTCCACCCCTTACAGCCGTCCTTTCGCTCTCCATTACTGCCTTCTTCGGCTTGGCTTCTCCGCCATTTAATTTATAACTTAAATATTTTTCTGTTTCCCAAGCTTTGGGTTTGCAGTTACCGTTTTTTTTTGCCAGAAGTCTCAAGTTCTGACGTTTTTACTTTTTAATTTGTCAGTCTTTTTATTTTTGGTATTTCGTCCAGATAGCTTCCAAATTTAGTTTTGTATTTCGTCGTTTTCTTTAAACTCCAAACTTTAATTTTCAAGGTTGATACATACTCTTCTAAGTTCTGGGATGACTTCTGCAGTATATCCTGCATTGCATGTCCTAAAATCCATATTAGACTGTTATGTTTCTCTACAGGTATAAGCTTGAAATCCGGCTTTGTTAGGATATTGGTGAGTATTTTCCTGGGCGGTTTTTGCATCATGTGTGCCACTAAATGTTTTGTCCACGTCCAGATTGTTTGCGCTCTTCCGCAAGAGATTCGGTGTACTAGCGTATCTGTGTTGCCGCAAGTGTCACATCTATCTGTTGGCTTGAGGTGAATGCGATGTAGCTTCTCATTGGTGGCCAGGGTCTCGTTGGCTACTTTGTACCATAGAGCTTGAGTCTCGGACGGAATTGTTTTGTTGAAAATGTTTGCCCACACGTTTTTCCAGTTGATTTCCGGGTATTTAGTTTCTATTATATTTCCCCGTTTATGGGCCATCATACATGCGTAAATCTCTTTTGTTGTCTTGGGAAAGTTGTTCTTTCTTGTCTCCATGATATAGCTGCTTTCGATGAAGTACAGCCTGAAATGGTAAAGGGAGTTATTGATGTGGGAAATCCCTACCGGTGCTGTTGTACTCGCCGGTTTGTAGTGTTCCAATAATTGTGCCGTTATGGTTTCTTTGTTTTCAGATACTTTCCTCATTGCCTGTATGAAGATCGCATTTGCTTTGGTTCTTGCATCCATTAAACCTAATCCTCCTCTTGCTTTTGGCAGGGTTAGCGTCTGGAAGTTGACTTTGAATATGTCACCTTGGCTCAGGAACCAGGATACTGCCCTCTGAACGCTTTGTATTATCCCTTTCGGTGCAGGGAGCACTTGGGCAACATAGTTTAATTTGCCAAGGACCGCCAGATTTATTAAATTTGCTTTCTGTATTTTATTGATCCGTCTGGTTTTGTGCAGTTGCAGAGTGGCCCTTGTGTTGTTTAAAACTTCTCGCCAGTTGATTACACTCATTTTGAGTGGATTGGTTTCTAGCCACACACCTAAGGCCTTGTGTTTGTTCATTTGTTTGAATCCATAAGTATTTGCAAGATTTTGAACTCCTGATCCAATGTAAAGTATGCCTGATTTGTCCATGTTGACTGTGGCGCCACTTTCCGGGCCATAAATCTTTAACTGGTTATTAATTGTTACTAGGTCGTCATTGTCGGTTACGTAGAATCCAATATCGTCTGCATAAGCTCTTGTAGTATATCTTCTACCTTGGAACGTTATACCCTTTGTCAAGGAGTGGATGCTCCGTAGTAAGGGTTCCGTATATATGGCGAACAAGACCATTGAGAGGGGGCAGCCTTGTCTCAGCCCTCGGCCCATACGAAAGTTTTTTGAGATGAATCCGTTTACTAATATTCTTGTGGTAGCACCGTTGGTTAGTTTCTTGATTACTGATACGAAGCTTGTTCCCATGCCCATTCTCCTCATGGTATTGTATAAAAACTGGTGTTCGACACGATCGTATGCTTTATCGAAATCTAGAAAGAGAATTCCCGCTTTTAGCTTCAAGTTGTCTGCCAAGGAGATGATATCTCTGTGTTCCAAGATTGCATGTTGGATCCCGCGATTAGGGATCGGACCTGCTTGGTACGGGCCAAGAATTTTGGTGAGTAATGGTGTTATTCTTCGTTTCAGGATACGAGTCAAAATCTTGAAGTCGGAGTTCAGTAGCGTTATGGGTCTTAACTTTCTGATATTCTTCGTGTGTGGTGCTTTTGGGATGAGAATTATTATGCCTTCCGTGAAGGCTTCAGGCAATCGTTCAATCTGCCATATTTCATTGAATATTTCGACCATCTTGTGGGATATGATGTTCCAGAAAACTCTATAAAATTCCAGGGGGAGACCGTCGTTGCCGGGAGATTTTCTAGTTTTCCCAGCCATGAGGGACAACTCTGCTTCTTCTAGTGTGATGTCTCTGGTAATCTCTCTTCGCTCGTTGTCGTCCATGTATTCATTTATGTGGTTTGAGGGTGGAGTCCCTGTTATCTCCGGTTGTGGTGGAGGCTCTGTAAAAGGATGAAAAATGGTTCCAGATCATTGCGGGAATTTCCTTTTGGTTGGTTGTTCTGACTCCATCTTCCGCAGTTATGTTTGATAAGTACTGGGAGTTTCTTCTTTTTGTCGCCCTTATCAGATGGTATAGCGATGCCTTCTCTTTCTCTACTAAGTCCACGCTGTCGGTGTTGACTAGGAGGGATTCCATTCTTGATGCTTGTAGTTTGTTGATTTTGGCTTTATACTTTTTAATCAGTACGTGGTCATGAATGGTGTGCACGTCTTTTTTGTACAGGTCCTTCAGACATCTGTAGTAAAATTCCATGGTATTGTTTGTCCAGTGATGTTTTACGTGTGAGTAGGCGATAATAGCTTTTCTTATTCTTGGTTTCGCATGGGTTATCCACCAGCTTAAATTAGAGCTGTACTTGTGGCAGTTTCTGACACTTGAAAGCCAGGTGGTGATGACGCTTTCCTTACATTCAGCATCGCGAAGAAGCGAAACGTTCATCTTCCAGTATCCTTTACCTCTCTGAATATTAATTGTGTCGCTCTTAATTCTGCATATGTACGCGCAGTGATCGGAGAAACTTAAGGGTATTATTTCATCGCTACTAACTGCTGGGTCTAGAGTGTTAGATACGTAAATTCTATCAAGTCTGCTTTTTGATGTCGAGGTCATGTGTGTGTGACTAGTTTGGTTTCCGTGCAATGTCCGAAACGTGTCCTTGAGGCCTAGTCCTTCGACCATTTTTGCTAATTCTTGACAGATATTAGGGTTTGGTCTTTGGTCGCTTCGGTCAATTACGCAGTTAAAGTCACCGCCTATTACAAGTCTGGTCGGTTTCTTGCGTAATAAGTAAGGTATATCACTTTTGAAGAAATCCGCTCTCTCCTGTTTTTTATTAGTGCCTGAGGGTGCATATAAGTTGACGATGCATATGTCCTTGATGTATACTGCTATACCCCTTCCGGACGTTAAAATTTCCGGGTTTGTGTAGGACAGTCCTTCCTTGATTAGTATTGCAGTTCCGGTTTTGCAGTGGGAGTCTAAATTGGTTATGATTTCGTAACCGAAGAGTTCAAACTCCCTGATTATCACTTCTTGCATGAGTGCGACGTCTATTTGATTTTGGATAAGAAATTGTTGCAAGGCATAAAACTTAGTTTTAGCAGTTATGCGATTGATGTTAATCGTTGTTAATGTCAAGACTTGATTCATTGTGATGGTGCTTGGGCTAGGTTGTCCGCCAATCCATTAGTGTCCAACAGCAGCTGTTCCTTACGTCAAGTCTGTTCTACTACCGTTAAGTTTCCTGTTTACGGTCTCCAGGTGTTTGTTTCCTTGTGAGTTCGTCGCTGTGATTTGTATTCAGGAAGTCTGCCTGACATCTTCTATGTCTTCGTTCTGATCTTTGTCTGCCCAGCTAAAGGGCATATCTGCTGTCTCCGTACCTGTTTCTCGGTGTCTGACTGGGTTTGGATTTAACTCTGCATTAAATGTTGGGTGGTTCTTCCCGATTTGTTGCTTTTTGAGCTTTTTTCCAGTGCCTTTAGCATCGTCTGTATTTTCTCTTTCAGTAGATGTTTCCCTAGTTTGTTTACTTTTCGTCTCCGGTTGTTTTCTTGCACGACGTTTCTTACTGGGTTTGGGCTTCGCTGGTTTCGTCCACTCGGTTTCTTCTGCTGTCGACGGGACTTCAGTTGTCAAATTCGTTTCATCCTTCTCGTCGGCCGACTCCATGTTATCGTCGGTTTCTGCCGTATTTTTCAACGATTCAACTTTCCTCTTCTGTTTTGTCTCTTCCATGATTGTTATTGCCTTTTCTATCAAGTCTCCTTCTTGTTTTCTTGATAAGTTTTTCGCTTTTATGTTCATGGTTTTGGATACTTCGTCGCACCTTGATTCTTCGGTGTTCCTTATGTCGTCATCTTGTTGTTCCCTCGTTTCTCTTCTTGTTTTCGTCTCCGTGTTCCCACTGTTCATTATCGTCAGTGGTGGAAACTGCTGCTGATCTTCCAGTGGCATTTCTTCATCTTGTTTCGGTGTTCCTGTTCGTCTAAGGTAGGTTAGCGGTAGTACTGTCGGTTGTATGCGAGGGCAGTTTGCTCTGATATGTTGTATTGAATTGCATAGAGCGCAAGTTCGGGGCTGGCCGTCGTATACAACCAGTGCTCTGAAACCGCATACATTGATGTATGATGGTATGTGCTTCGTTATCTCCATTTTTACTAGCCGCACTCCGTTTGCTTTCTTGAACCTGATATTGCCTCCCCATTTGTCTTCTACGATCTCTGCCACGTTGCCGAACGGTTTTATTGCTTGTAGAATGGCTTCATTAGATATTTCAAAGGGCAGATTTAGCACTCTTATCTGTCTTTTTCCCATTCCTGCGTTCGTTACTTGAACATTGCTTACGTTTCCATCGGCATGATGGAATTTCAGGTTCCCGGTATTTGATTCGATTACACTAACACAATGTTCCTCGCTTATCATTTTAACAAAAACGCAGTTCTGAAACGAGTCTAGTTGTATTCCCAGTATTTCTTCGTCAATTAGCTTTACTTTATCAAACAACCACTCATGAATTTCATAGGCCGAAGGTCTTACGTATGCTCTATCAAAAGTGAATTTCACTGTGTTTTTTCTTGTTATGGCGGTGGAAGCCATCTCTTACCTTTTACTGCAGAATTCGCCTAAATGCAACTGCGTTGATGGGTTTTCGATAGCTCACACACAAACTTCACACTAACACTGTTATAATAGCTGCGGCGTTAACGGAAGTTGCTGACAGCACGTCCGCGTCTGACCGCCGCTGAACGCGGAATGGATGAATCTCTTGCTGCTTTAAGATAAGCAAAGCAGATGACTATGTAGGTAAGGGAAAATGTGAGGACCAGATGTTCGGGAGCACACATGTTTCAATACTATTATGCCCATCAAGTTTTCTGTTTTCCAGGGTATCCTCAAATTACTTCAGTAAAAAGGCGAAATGCTTCTTGTTCTTTAACACAGGTCGTGGCCAGTTTCCTTAAAGCTCCTTTCCGATAAGTCTTTTCCGACTCCAATGACGAGCAGTAACGCCCCAGTGAGTAAGAAAACTTTCAGTACGAGTGCATCGTTTCGAAATCTAAAACACATTCTTGGTTTATCTCCAAACGCGAAACACGTTTTATAATTGGCTCGCCCGAGCCCTGGGTCACGATTCCGGTGAGAGACAGAGTCTCTGATGATGGCCAGAACAGTTTGTTTGTGCAGTGACTAAAGAGGAGAGTGTACATGAATCATAGTGTTTGTTTATACACCATTCGAGGCCACCCGGAAAGCAAACAAGCTAAAAGGCCTGACGTCTCCAGTACATCTTTTGGAGAACTGGAGCAATCGTCAGGATTCGCAGGAGTAGGAGCTGTTTTGACATTGTGTGTGTGTGTGTGTGTGTGTGTGTGTGTGTGTGTGTGTGTGTGTGTGTGTTAGTACCATCTACTCTGGGAGGCCTGAAAGAACCAATCTTGTAGAGTGTGTAGTCGGCGGGACGCGTTTAAGCATCCTTGGCTTCCGTAGTGTCACCAACAGTGCCAAAAGTGAATTTATTATGTACGCCATACGTAATGCACCTTTCTCTGTTATTAGAATTGTTATCTTTCAATCAGAATAAACAAACTGGTTTTAATTTCACCATTCTTCCATCTCTAATCATGCTGATTTATTTTGTCACCTTAAGCACTGCGAATTTATAAAACTTCGTGAACTAAAAGCGTAAACCACTGTCAAACACTTCAAAATAGAATTGCTGCAAAGTTAACAACTGTTCAAACTTCACAGTTATGAATTCTGTATAAGAGGCTATCTACTAATAACGAATAAACCTGGAAAGTTCAACGGTCACCTATCTTGTGCTGTCGCAAGGTACAGAGATGCCACGGATAAGAAATCTTCAGCCGTCAAGCTTCTGTCATAACAAGTGATTGATTTTCTTTTCAGAATTAGATATACGAGGTGTGTACAAAAAGAAACCCAACTTCTGCTGTACTTGCTTTATTGCTCATCATACTAACTTTTACACACTGTCCCCTTCAAAGTACTGTCCTTCACTATCAATACAACCGTTGCCATCGTTTTTTCAAGTTTTGGAACGCCTCCTGGAATGCAATTTCTCCGATGGCGCGCAGTTCTCCTCGTCGCATTGTCTTGAATTTCTTCTATGATCTGGAAACAACGTCCTTTCAAAGTGTTTTTTTCAGTTTTGGGAAGAGAAAAAAAGTCTGCCGGAGCCAAGTCTGGAGAACAGGGTGGCTGAGGCACAACGGGAGTGCGATGTTTTGCCAGATAATTCGTGACAAACAACGATACGTGAGCGGGTGCGTTGTCATGGTGCAACATCCACGACTGATTCTCCCACAGTTCAGGCCTTTTCCTACGCACAGCATCTCTCAATCTTGTCAGAATTTTCTGGTAGACTTCCTTGTTTACAGCTTGACCACGTGGTATAAATTCATGGTGCACAACTCCTTTGCAATCAAAAAACACGACTATCATCACCTTGATGTTCGACCGACTCATCCGCGCTTTCTTTGGTCGAGGAGATCCTTTCCCCACCCATTCTGAAGACTGCCTCTTCGTTTCCACATCAACCCATGTTTCATCGCCTGTAATGATGTTCTTGAGGAAGTTTTCGTCCTCATTTGATTTTTCAAGCAACTTCTTAGAGATCCTAGCTCGATCCTCCTGCTCGTACGTCAACAAGCGCGGCACCAGTTTTGCACTGACACGATGCACTCCAAGTTTTACTCTCAGGATGTGATTGCAAGAGCCTACACTTATGCCAACTTCTTCAGCAACCTCACGGACAGTCAAACGGCGATTTTCACGAATCACAGTGCGAACCCTCTCAACATGGTGGTCGTCTGTTGATGTGTAGGGTCGACCAGATTTTGGATCGTCGGTAACCAAACTCCTGCCCTCCTTAAAGCGCTTAAACCATTCATAGCACTGTGTTCGGCTCATGCAGTCATCCCCGTATGCTTGTTTAAGCATTTGAAGTGTCTCGGTAAAAGTTTTCCCAAGTTTAACACAAAATTTCACACAGACGCGTTGCTCCTCCAATTCCTTCATTCTCGCTTTCTCACAAATTGTTTCTTTTTGTACACACCTCGAATGGATGGCGAAGGATACACAACTTCACTGGAAAGTTTTTTTTTTATGGCTTTGCGCCTTGTCAACGTAGAGGTCATTAAAGGCGGGAAAGGACTGTGGGAAAAGAACGGGAAGGAATTCAGCCATGGCTTATATGAAGAAACCATCTTTCACTATTACTCCGCGATTCGCCTCAAAGTGGGTAGCGGAAGGTGCGTTGTACATATCCTAATAAGGGATATACATAAGGTACCCATGGACTATCTCAAGGATGTTGTGGCTTTAGGGCGCGTCGACAGCGAGGTCATTAGCGCCCTATATCTCAAGGAACCATCCCGGCATTCGCCTTGAGCGATCTATGAAAACCATGGAATACCCAGATCAGGACGGCCAGAGCAGTTTTCTCATTCGATAAATCCTTCCTATTTCATTTTATAATCACTCCTATCAATTCTGTATATAAGATAATAAGTAAATATATAAACTATATAAATTCTGGCCACCAATCAACTCATTTCATCCATAAAACTTTTTAAAATAACATAACCATATTTTAATGAATATAATCTAATAAAATTAGTAGTTAAAAAAGGTATAAATCATATAGAACCCATAAATCAATGATTATGAATATTCACTCGTGGAAAAAAAAATTAGTATAGAAAAGAAACGGTTCTGGCCCTGATTTCCCATAGCCTATTTTCACGGTCATTCCTGGATATGAATGTTGGTGGTAGTAAAACGTGTTTGCTGTCATCCTGAAATATATGTCGTGTATTTTCCAATTAGCTTCTGACGAGAGCAACACCTATGGTGTTCCAGATCTTCCCAATCCAACCCCTTCAACAAACTTACGCTTTCTATCCAGCTATATGTTTAATTCCTCAAGGTATTTAGCGGAATCTACTGTAGAAAGGATGGTACCATTAACTGAATATTCAGAGCTAAATGGTGTCACCTTTTTACTTTTATACATGATTTGGCACTTTTTAACGCTTAGCTCAGAGCTATTAGATTTACAACATCGGCTTGTAACAAAGCGTAGTCGTCTTGGGTTTTTAGTTCGCGATAAATAATAACATCATTGGCAAATAGTTTTATCTTTCCCTACATGTATATGAGAAACAGCAGAAGCCGTAACACGCTTTCCTGGGGGACACTGGATCTCACTTGGGTCGGTGATGATCATTCATCATCGAGAACTAAATACTGTGTTTTACCCTTAACCATGTCGCCAACCCAGATATTTGTCTAGATATACCATAGGTATGAAATTTCATATGTAAACTAGTATGAGGCGCAGTGTCGATTTTTTTAAATCTAATTAAATGAAGTCAATCTAAGGTCCATCATCCACTAATACGGCCCAAGTTATGAATTAAAAATGAAAATTGAGTCTCACAGCATAGGCCTTTGCTGTAATCCATGCCGTTTTAACTTTAATAGCTCCCCTTTATCAAAAAACTGCATTAACCTGGAGTGATTTAGGGAAGGAAACTATGAAAAACTGAAATCTGGATGGCCGAACAAGGGATTCTAACCCGCGTCTTCCCGAATGCAAGGCCAGAGTGTTACCACTTGATTGGAAAGAAACGAAGGAGATATATACGTGCCAGTACGAGTTGGTGTTCTGTTCAGAAAGAGCAGTAAGGGTTTTGTTTATTAGTATCTTGTCACTATCCATATGATCAGTTGATACAGTAAATTTTAGGAGGAGAATATCTGCCCATGGAAACAACAATGGAAACAGTCTGTTGACAATGCACGGGTGATAACAAAATACTGGAATCATTATTCTCTAGTCAAACATGTTGTCTTAAACTTCAAAGACAACTAGTAGTAAAGAAACACAAAATAGTAACAAGACATTTATTGGAGGGAAACTCGCTGTCATAAAAACTACAACCATGTAGCGCTACAATACCGGTAACGCGACCGGCTGTAAGACGAATCTGTGTGCAGCATACTCAGTGTAATTTTAGCGTGGGAATAAGTAGTATACCTCGG
>CM061921.1:233174324-233458399 GCA_031002005.1 Vandiemenella viatica | reverse complement strand
GTAATTTACAATAGCCTGACAAGATAAAACAGTACAAAATATCTTCTACGTGGTCCGGGGGTAGAGGGGGAGAGCGGGATTCACATGAGACCAAAATGGAGCCACGTAGTTCATGGACGCTCCCTTACGATTCACGACGGAGTATAAGGCCGGTCGTCACTGGCATCGAATTCGTCGACCGACTGTTCGGCTGAATATGACCGACTAATTCCGAGACGCGTAAAGGAATTGTCACGCGTCCACTGGACATGACCTGCTCGGCCGAGTGACAGACCGACCCCATTGGGGGCATCCATATATTACGTGAGGTGTTTTTCCGGATTTCCGGACCTCCCCCCTCCTCTGGTGAGATCTGGTCCGTGAGACCCCCTTCCACCCTAGATTTCGCCCTCGCAACTTTTTTTGGAGGTCTCACCCTTCCAATACCGGTTACACCCCCAATTTTCGACCAACCCACCCCTTTTGTGAGATTTCGTCCCGGACCCCACCCCCCCTCCTATTTCACCTCACGTAATTTATGGACGCCCCCATTGAAATGGGATTGGTCGGACGTATTCGGCAGGATGTCAAACGCATGTTGCGCTCCTAATAAACAAGTCTTCATTTTTTTTTATCTTCGTTTGTATCTTTATGTAATTCTTATCATACACTGTGGTGGTACGCAGTCACTATAAATATTTTAATAAAAAAATATCTACGGAATGACAATTATTGCAAGTGCGTCTACGCAGTTATAATAATTATTTTATCAACAATTTGTGAAGACATTTATTTTAATTTCGTACTGGAACATTCTCAGATATCACTCTTGTCGTGACCGCATTTACGCATAGGCTATATAGGCTGCAGCCTATGAGCGCGCAGGATTTGGTGACGACGGGCTTATGAAGCAAACAAAGATCTTGCTCTCTGCGCCACACATCCCTTGAAAGTTCCTTAACGTTGAAAGTATTTGAACACAACGGAATATTTCAGTGCCGATTTCTCGACAACGGCAAAAAAGTGCATGTTACTGCTTTGTCACGTTACACATCTGGTATAAAATTTATTACACACAATATGAATGTAATCTGAATTTTACAATTGGCGGCCTCCCCTTGTTAATCTTATTCGAGTAATATTCGTCCCCGTGTGCGGCGACTGCAATCAAGTGCATCCATAAATTACGTGAGGTGTTTTTCCGGATTTCCAGATCCCCCCCCTGGTGATATCTGGTCTGTGAGGACCCCCCCCTCCCCTAGATTTTGCCCTCGCAACTTTTTGAGACCTTTTTTATTGTAGGTCGCACCCTTTCAAAATCCGGTTACACCCCCACCTTTCGACGAAATAACTCCCTAAAATCGGCTTTCGCGTCTTTTTTTTTTAGACTTTTTTGGCTCTATAGTCCAACAATTTTTCAAAAACCTCACGTGAGATTTCCTTAGACCCCCCCCCTTGGTGAGATTTCGCAGTACCCCCGCCCCTATTTCACCTCACGTAATTTATGGACGCCCCCTATTCAGATAACTCATTCCCCCCCTCCCCATTTACCATCTCTTTCTATGCACTGTAAATAAAATAGTCTGAATATTTCTCCTGTGTCAGCTGTTGTGGTTGTTGTTTTAGGTCAAAGTGATTAGCGCTCTGCGTGTTAGTTTTATGATTTCTTAATAGCGCTCTCATCTAATAGGATTACGGTACTGTTAATGCCACAGGCTCCAAATCCTGACATAGTTGCACGGGGTTCCCGGCAGCTAGGCGAGATGGAGACGCTTTCATTCTCTATTATTACTGTTTTTAAATTCTGCACTGTCTACAATGCATAAAAATGCTAAGCTCTACTAAACATGTTCATGTGAATTAACGCCATAGCGTGATGCAAACTTATTTCTGTTTTAGGTACCCTTGCGGACCAACACATTGATGGCTTCAGTGTTGTTTTATAGATATTGATTATGTCTGTATCATTTAGAATTTCAGTGACGCCTCCCTTCCCCCTCCCCCCCCCATATACACACGGGGAAGGGGGGGGGGCAGATGCGATTAGCTCACAAGATATTCTGTCGTTCAAATTTATAATATTTAGAAAATGCGCATCCCCCTCCAAATAAACGCTTGTTTTTTTAGTTCTTTAGCAGTCAAAATGTACGCATATATACCGAAGGGGAAAACATTGCTGTTCCGATCCTAAAAACCACGTAATCCGTTTCTTAGTTTGGGGGCGTCCATTAATTACGTGAGGTATTTTTTCAGGAATTCCGGCCCCCCCCACCCTCCCCTCTGGTGAGACTTGGTGAGATTTGGCCGGACCCTTCCCTCTAAAATGACGTCACATTTTGACGAAGATCCCCCCCTCCCTACTAATCGACCTCGTAACTTTTTGAGACCTTTTTTTTTTATTTGAGGTCTCGTGCTTCCAAGAGCGGTTATACCCCTCCTAAGAACGGCTTTTGGGTCGAAATACCCACCTAAATTCGACTTTCGCGTCATTTGTAGACTTTTTTTTTTAGCTCTACAGTCCTACCAGAATTCCAAAACCTCCTCCCCCTTGGTGAGGTTTCGTGAGAATTCGCCGAACCCCCCCCCTCCTCCCCATTTCACCTCACGTAATTAATGGACGCCCCCTTACATAAAAACATGTGATGTGATTGTCTTATTTTCGGGTAGCTATTCGGAAGAACTACTTTTCCAATCGCAGATGGTTGTCCAGATTTCAGTTTTCCATGGTGACTTGTCATATGGCTGACTTCGTTCCCGTCCACTACAAATATTCCGTTGTAATGTCATATCTAATCTTCTGTTGTAATGACATTCATGCTGATCAACCATAAAGCTCCTAATCATTAAACACTTCCACCACTACGCAAGGCTTACTTTCAAATGCTATAGATTCTTATTTTTTTCGATTTAGTGTCCGAAAAAATCATGAATGTCCTCATTATTCTTTGTAACTTTCAGTTGCTCGCTCACAAACCAAACCTTCAGTGTCAACATTATTCTAACGCTTGTCAAATTTGTGTTACATCTTTTTGCAACCGACGTAATGATGCCTAATTGTAAAGACGGCAGATCGATTAAGAGGTTTGATTGATAGCGAAGAACATCCTGTTCCATATCCCAATGCGGCTCTCAGTATAAGGATTTTGCATAGTATTTCAATATCGGTTGTGGCAGAAGGCGGCATGGTTGATTGATAACAGGCCATGGCCGATTGCATTACCGTTCTTTCGTAACAAACTACTGAAAGTCCGATCTATAATCAAGACCGTGATGACCTCGATATGGACGAGCTCTAAAAGCTCAATCCACCACCTTATAATGCACGCAACTCCAAGCGGCTGCGTAAGAATTCCTCGGTATTCATCTATACTCTGCAATTCACAAATATAGTGGTTGGCAGAGAGTGCTTTCAACCATAACTAACTCTGGGCATTCCAATCTCGAATAGCCCGAGGAAAGAAAGAATACTTATAAGCATCAGTATTTCTCTAATCTTATCTCTCCTGTCATTACGACCTAATTAAGTTGGTCGACGAAGTATTTCATTGTACTCGTAAATGAAAGAATAATTACGCATATTCACCAACAAATTCAGACGAAACCTACGTCTTCTGTCTGCTAGACAATCCCAATTTTTTTTTAAATGGCTTCCGGCAGCTGAGGCCATACAGCCAGCTCAATGTGATTATTATAGCTTCTAGTGAACCAGTCGTCATCCAGTGTTTGTATATTGTATCTCCTAAGTATGGACACCACAGGACGGACAGGACATTCACACTGACACACCACACTTAACATCCAGCCCAATCTTATGTGTCAATTCTGAGACGCTTTCGTAAGGGCTGTAGGAAACACACATTGAGCGGCTGTCCTTTGTACTTTTTCTAACGGGTCATTCAATCCTTTTTTTTTTATGGCTTTCGGCAACTAAGCCATTCAGCCAGCTCGATGTGTTTATGATATCTCATCCAGTGATATAGTAGTTTCTCCAGTATGTTATGATTACTAAGTATAGACACCACAGGACGGACAGGACATTCACACAGACACACAACATCCATGCCCGCGGCCGGATTCGAACCGGCGACCTTTGGCACGTGGAGCTAATGCTCTAGCCCCTACGCTACCGAGGCCGGCCATTCAATCCCTTGCGATAGGGATCTCAAATTCCACAATACTAATCAAAATGTAGACGCACAAGAGTTTTATAAGCTATTTCCTTAGTATGAGCGTTGCAATTCTTCAAAATACGACCTACGAATCTTAACTTAGAATTAGCTTTACCAACAACGGAAGTTATGTGCTGGTCCCATTTCATGTTGTTTTGTACTATTGTCACCAAATACTTCACAGAGTCAACCGTGTCAACAACTGAGCTATTCACTGTGTACTCGTGAGCAAACGGATTCTTTTTGTTAGTTATGCGCATCGCTTTGCACTGTTGCACTGTAATGGGATATTAATTTGTTTTTCAACGTCTAACAGTGTAATACTGACCTTCCAGTAGGTGAGAAACACGCTTAGTTTACTGTTTTCCTGACCCTGTTGCCCCCATTCGAAATAATCCCCACAAAGTTACGTTAACAGAATAAGTTATCTATAAATAAAAAAAAGTTAAACTTTATTTCAAAAGGAGTATTTGCAGTGTAGACTATTGATAGAGATACCAAAATCGTAAAATTTAGAATTTTTGTGTCTGCATGTTTGCGCATCACGCAAATTCTAATTGACGGATTTTAACTAATCTGCACTTAATGATAGCTTATGTCGACGTACAGGATATAGGGTACTTTTTATCCCGATACGTTACAAAGTCCAAAATCGTAAATTTAGATTTTTTGCTGACTGTCCGCGCATCACGCAAAAACTAGTGAATTAATTCAACGAAACTTTGCGTAATAATTGCTTATGTTACCAGTTGTGATACAGGATACTTTTTTATCCTGATTATAGCATACTTTCGAAACACAGGCCAAAAATGTGAATTTTCAATTTTTGTCTATCTGTGCGCATTTATTATTGTAGTTAGTATATTAGTTATTATACTAGTTCTTATAGCTTATGTCGTCAGTTGACATATAGGATACTTTTTATCTTGATTAGTACCATGTTTTTTCAATGATACTGGAAGAACTGTAAACTTCAGAATTTTTTCTATATAGTCATTTAACACGTCCGCTAGGGAACATCCCAGTGACTGTGGACGGCTTGAGACGTCCTTCCCTATGGGATTGTATAGAAGGTTGGTGATTCCAGTACCTGGCCTACGAGCTCGCCCTTTCTATCAGTCATTCATTAAAGTCTTACCTTTCACCGAGTGAAGACAGTTTTCAAATCGGACAACTGGTGTTTTTTTAATAATTTTTCAAACTTGGTCTATTTTTTTTTTCAAGTCCACGTCCCTCTTCTTCCTTTCGATCATGTTCCCCACGTCCTATTCCTTCCTCTCAATCGTCTTCTCCACAATCACCACGTGAGCCAATACATTTCTCAAAACGATACGACATACCTGACGGATAGATGAGAGCCCCGCAAAAGAAATGTCGACAATGTTCGAAAAATAAACCGAGGAAAGATACCCCCTATTATTGTCCTGTCTGCCCGGAAAATCCTCCTTTGTGTCGGGAGCAATGCTTTGAAATTTTTCATCGAAGAAATTAAAATTAATTTTTCATTTTATTTAGGTCCTATTTTATCAATTTATATTTTCCAATACTCAATAATTAAATATTTTTTGTGACGAAACTAAATTTAAATATATATAAATAATTAATATTTATGTTATTCTATATGATTCACACGTTTTTTATTTAATAAACTTAATTTATACGATAATTACCGATTTATTTTTCCCCCTAAACTCTTATTTATTATATGTAATTAGTCTAATTGTATTTTTTTCAATTAAAACTAAAATAAACAGCATAAAAAGGCAGAAAATTAAAATCATCTGCCGTCTCAGGTTAGATGGTCAATAGCGTGACGGCGGACGTCTACAGACCGGGTTTGCATTCAGAGTTAGTCACTGACAAGACTCTTCATATTGCCGGTAGCGTTCAATGTATTAATATTGTCTGGAACTTTATTGTAAATGAAATTCTTACCATGGTAATCAAATTTACTGTGATAATGTGTTTGACTTTGCAATTCTATTACGTATTTTATATCGCAGTTTATATACATACAGAAAAAAAAAGCAATTTGATCGTGTACATGCCAGGCACCAACAGTTCAAATATTGCTTGCAGAGAAGCCATGTGAATAATACTGAAGTGTGCTTGTGGGTCTTCAACAAATATTCCCGATTAGTAACAGTTTCAGACGGAGATAGAAACAAATGATGCGCTCAAACGAGATTAAACCATTGTATAAAATTTAAATTCAGGAGGACCGGAAGAGAGTCAAGAAATATTTCTTTGATATTTTATGTGTGAATTAACAGCACAAATCTCAAATCCCGTGTGACGTAGTCGTGGACACAACTAGTTTTTTTTTTTTTAAACTAAATATGCCAGTGCAACTATTGTTGGATTTTGTTTGTTCTCGGAAGCGTTTCGCCTCTTGTGCAAGTATCGTTCAATGTTTTACTTACATTTCCGTCTTGAGGTGTGGTAGTTGGTCACCCGTCTTTTCAGCCAGCATGCTGCTTGCATCGCTGTGTGTAATTACAGTAATTGGAGGCAGTTGAACATTTGCGACTTCAGTTTCGTCAATTTTTTTGCACTGTTTGGTTTTTACTTTTATGCTAAAAACTGAATAACAGCGTGCATAAGAAAACTATAGTGAAAGTCAAAACGAAACAGTGTAGCAAAATTGACATAGTTTGTGAAGTCACAGGTGTTAAACTACCTCCAATTATTAGACCCCCTATAACTTCATACAATTTTGCAAGCAGTAGCTGATTGAAGAGACAGGTGACCAACCACCACACCTCAAGACGGAAATGTAAATAAAACAGTAAGCGCTAGAGATACTTCCACGATAAGCGGAACGCGTTCGCGAATAAACAAAATTCAACAGCAGTTGCATTGGCAGTACTCCTTGTGCTAGTTTACCACGCCCTGAAGCAATCGGGTGGTCGGTCGGGAGGCAGTATTGCTCCTACTCTTCCGATATCGATAACACCTGGTATTGTAATTACTTTTTTTTTTTTACTTATGGCTTTACGCCTCGTCGACGTCGAGGTCATTAGAGGCGGGATGGGACTGGGGCAAGGAACAGGAAGGAATTCGGCCATGGCCCTTTTGAAGGAAGCATCCTGGTGATTTGGGGAAACCATGAAAAACCCAAATCTGGATGCCCGGACGGGGATTCGAAACGCCGTCCTCCCGAATGCGAGGCCAGAGCGTTAACCGCTCACCCACCACGCTCGGTTTATATTTACTGCCGAGATTACACTTTGGAATGGGCAATAGTGAAAGAGTTGGCAGTTAGCAATTTCGGAATGAATTTCGCACACGCGCGAACCATTTGCAAATGTTCAGTTAAAGTCTTTTATAAACTGGTTTTCGGTATTCCAAGATCACATTCTAGTTCTCGCACAGTCAATTAACGATCTTCATTGATCGCAAGTCGCACACGTTCGATATTATCCAGGGTTTTTGTCGCCGAAAGCCGCCCACAGCCTGGTTTACTATCGACAGATGTGCGTCCATCTTTGAACCGCTTATACCACTCTTTTATTTGTGTTTTGCTCACACATTCGTCTCCAAATCCTTTCTTTATCATTTCGATGGTCTCCACACAACTCTTTTTGAGTTTAGAGCAAAATTTAATGCAAATTCATTGCTCCGATCTTTCAGTCATTTTTTTACGATAGAAAAATGCGACGACGTGTCAAAACACTTTGTAAACAAATGCACGCTGCACGTGAATTAAGGGGTCGAGACAACAACTGTGGCACCTAGGGAGTTCGTGAAGCTTTACTGTTGACACTCTGAAGGAAGGTCGGATACTTTTGGGACAGACCTAGTATTTACACACAATTAATGTTTATTTTGAATTAACTTTTATTCTCTGAGCCACTACATGTTTATGCTGAAGACTGCCTTATGTTACGTATTATATGACGTGATATACTGATGGGAAATATCAAAGCCTGTGAAAAAATACGTCCTCCTCTGAAGGTGATATTTTTACGATTTCCTGAAATGATGGGATACTAAATGGATAACAGAACATGAAATCTCTTCCATAACGATTTCTGCAGCATTTTTTAAATATTCATTTCTGAATATCAAAAAAGGTTTTAGAGCACTGTAATAGGTTCCCAAACCTAAAAATTATCACTGAATATGGAAAGAATTACCGAAATATTACTGACTTATGGCTTATATAGACTTATTTATTTATCATATTTTACTGAGGTATGCTCTTCGGATATGCTGTAAAACAATATTATTTTTACTTGCAATAATTATTTTTTATCTTTTTCCGTCTTGTGCAGAGTTTGTTTGTCCGTCTGTGAAGTGCCTCTCTTTTAAATCTTCAAATAATTCCAATATTATAACAAAAACTTATTTGTTGCCATTTATTATTTGCAAACCCGCGAGTGTAGCTGCGCCAGCACACTGGATCGGCGAGTACCGACTGTCCTCTTCCAGGGGAATGCTGGGACGTTCCCCAATATCCGCCTCACAAACAACACAGAACACTAGTTATACGTTTAACAGACAAGTGGAAACACATCCGCTTCTCCATCAAAACTGCAAGCAGGTAGCTGATGGAACCTTGCCTTCCAGATAAGCACAGCTTCTGAAAGACGATGTCCCACTGAGAATGGAAACGTTTAAAAGGTGATGATGATAACTTTTTGGAAATGTGTATAATATTTGAGGAAACCAGAAAACCACTGAAGTCGAAATTTAATTTGTGTTAATGTGAGAGGAAAGAGGTTAAGTTTACTATCCACAATAAAATTGATTAACCAGAAATTTCTCTCCTTCGGCGAGCTGTAACCGCTGGAGCCCAGGCTCGTAGGATATCGAAGGATCGGCAATACAGAAATAGCGCGCAGTGTCTCCATCGCTTCTACTGTAGTAATTTCAGACACATAAGGGTACTTTTTGCTCTAAATATCTACCTAGTAAGAAGATTTTCTGCATCGTAATCTATGCAGCGTTAAACTTCGTCCGTCTTAGCTCTAGTAACATTCGCTCTCATGTATTTAAGAAACTCAAGTCTCCGTTTTATATTTTGAGGACAAGAAGCGTTTACTTCAGATTGATTTGAATTGGAGGCCACAACCCAATCTATAGATACACAAAATACTTAGTTAAATATGCGTAAGAGTGACGGATGAGAAACTGATTACAAGGAATATACACACCTCCCATATCAGATTACATCATTCTAACTTAGTTATTACAGCTTTTTTCCCTTCTGCAGGAGCCTATTTGGACGACTGAACAATCGCCACAGAACTGTTAAAACGTGGTGCAGTCTACCGATTTTTACTTTTTCACTAACATATAGCAGTGCCCGATCTTTAAATATCAAAATTTTCTTACAGTAATACGTCTTATAAAATGATACAACAGCACATAGAAAATAACAATATGAGGAAGACACATACTCCACACTTTAATTTTCCAGTTACTTGTACGGAGCGAGCACCATCGTCGCTTCCTGCCCCTGCAACACGTGAATAACAGACTGAGTCTGCTGTCAGGCTCAATCTTACGTCCAGGCTCGGTTCTCTGTATTGTATTTCCGGCATTTGGCCGGCAGAGGTCGCACTGGCAGTGATAAACCGAGCGAGCCTAGACAGCGTTTGCCCGACTGTAATTCACACAAATCATAGGGCATAGTGTAAGTGTACTTGCAGAAGCCAGCTAATTTCACTTCTAGATGTAACATCATAGATGTTTTATGCGGTTGTTGTGCAAGGGGCACCAAATAATATAAGTTGCTATGCGTGAATGGTGATTTATCTTTACTGTAACACCGAACTGAGCTCAAGCTTACTTTACGGGGACACTTAACCCGTGCTGAATATAAACCCCTGCTAGGTGGAACTGAGTTTGTAGGCTTTCTTCGGACGAATAGAAAGACGTAGCTCATCGTTAACTGCCGCGGACGCCGATAGATGTTAAATTACTGTAACTGACTCCAGGGTAGCTCTGTTTTACATAGGAACTGTCAAAAGCAATGCTTGAGATGTTTTCGAAGGATTCTGTGGGCATAACTACCACTGTAAATGTATACCTGTTTCCTAACCTGAAAACCTCAATCTAAGAATGTTGTACGGTTCGAAAACATGACTCAGAATACAAACACTGAAGTGCCAAAGCAATTGGATAGGAAGATGCAAATATCCAGATGGTGGTAGCACCGCGGAAGAAACGTATAAATGTTCCGTGCAGTGTCGGGGGGTTTTCATTTATACTTTCGTGAGCTCGATGAATGATTTTCTTAAGTGATTATTGCCGAAAGACGTGAGTTAAGGGACGATGAACGCGGATTTGTATTTGGCTGCTACACGCATGAGGAATTCCTTTCCGGATTTTGTCCGTAGATTCAACATTCGTCGGACCAGAACGTCAACAGTTTGCCGTGGATATTTAATTTCCGTCATTACCTCCCGCTATGGGTAACACAGTGGAAAACCACGTCTATAGCGCGTTCAGTTAATAGAGGCGGCTCAAGGTCAGTCTGCTGTATCCCCACTCCGCTGCCTTTACCCCTACACGCGAAGGGGAAATTAACCATTCTCCCGCCTGGATACAGCGTACGGCACGGAGAGGTAGGAAGGGAGGGGGCGGTGAGGTAAGGATCAGGGAGGAAAATGACCTTGAGCCGCCAGTTCAGAGTGAACAAGGTATAGTTAATGACCGAGACCATCGATGTCTACGTCGAGGTGTCATTGTTGACAGACGGGCACCACTGCGTCAAAGAACAGCCTCACTCAATGTAGGACATACGACAGATGTATCCGTGCGAACAGTGCAGCGAAATTTCCCGTTGATGGGATATGGCAGCAGGAGACTGATGGTCAGATGAGTCATGATTTCAGTTAGTAAGAGCAGATGGTAGCGTTAGCGTGTGGCGAAGGCCCCACCGGAGGATGGAGACAGGTTGTTAGAAAGGCACTGAGCAAGCAGTTCGTGGCTCCATCCTGGTTTGGGCTGTGTTTACATGGCATGGACTGAGACCTCTGGCGAAACTGAACTAATCATTGGCTGGAAATGGTTATGTTCAGCTACTTGCAGACCATTTGCAGCAACTCATGACCTTCATGTCCCCAAACAACGATAGACTTTTTCAGGACGACAATGCGCCATGTCAGCAGGCCAAAATTGTTGAACATTCCGGACAGTTCCAGCGGATGTCAAAATCGAGGAAACACTTGAAAGATCGGATCGAATAAACGTGTAAAAGGCAACAGCACATGCAGGCTAGCAGGTAGAAGTGTAGTTGTCTTACCTAAAAGTCGAATATGTAAATGACTACACTTATTCGCGTGCGTGTGTCTGAGAGAATGAAGGAACGTACGAGTAATATGACGGAAGGCTCTTTAATCATCACAGCAGCGATGTGCACTGTACGTACCAGCGCCCGCCATTATGGATTGACTGATGAAAATTTTTCAAGGGTTATGACGTCTTTTGGGAAGCGTATATGATATTGACTCGAATAAATTACTGATTGAGCTATGCAGACTAGCATGGAATTTTGAATGGGTATTAAGCAAAAAAAAAAAAAAAAAAAAAAAAAAAAAAAAAAAAAAAAAAAAAAAAAAAAAAAAAAGATAACGCTAGTGATTAGACTGTACACCGCACTTCGTTAGACACGAATTTAAATCTCAAAATCGTGTGGGCGACTGGTGGGATGGTTTCTAATTTCCACTCGAGTGATACGAATTGCACGAATAGAATAACTCCCTTGGATAGATCGTGCTTGATGATCCAAGGTCGTAAATTCCTGTATAAAACTAAAAAAATCTATTAGAAAGCGGAACTTCATTCTGTATTGAT
Organism: Vandiemenella viatica; assembly: GCA_031002005.1. Classification (NCBI taxonomy): domain Eukaryota; kingdom Metazoa; phylum Arthropoda; class Insecta; order Orthoptera; family Morabidae; genus Vandiemenella; species Vandiemenella viatica. The sequence continues at coordinate 233,446,445 of CM061921.1, read as the reverse complement.
TGCTCCATATAGAGAAATTATTTATTAATGAGTAAGGTGTCGGCGGATCATATCATAGCATTTGTGAGTGGACTGGTAGTTCAGTGGTTAAGGAGCTAGATTTTAAAATTTAGGCTCCCTGTTTCGAAGCCGGACGCGGCCAGAAAGTTTTATGGGTTTGCTTTGATCATTCCACGTTAAACCGCAAGTCGCGGAGGAATATGATTTTTAATTTTTTTTGCTTTTTACGCCTCGTCGGCAGCGAGGTCATTAGAGGCGGGATGGGGTTGGGGAAAGGAACGGGAAGGAATTCGGCCATGGTCTTTTTGAAGTAAGCATCCCGGCATTCGCCTGGAGTGATTTAGGGAAACCATGGAAAACCCAAATCGGGATGCCCGGACGGGGATTCGAACCCGCGTCCTCCCGAATGCGAGACCAGAACGTTAACCGTTCACCCACCACACTCGGTGAGGAATAGGAAATAACCGTCCTGCCTATATCACACTGGTGTATACGCCTAGTTTTTGGGGATCCAGTGAACCCTCTGGTTGTGACTTAAATTTAGTGTTTGTGTCTTTTTGCCGTATTGCAATGGCACTATTACACATCTTCTTCAAAAATAAAACTCCGTTGATAAAGGCGTAGATTCACGCTTATTCGGAATGTATTACTGATGTTGTGTTATTGTAATAATTTTTCGGTGTGTCGTCATAATTCACAAACTGCATTAACACTGAAGAAAGATCTATCCAACATTGCTTTTGTTTCTATTTATACGAATCCTCGTTTCGAAACAGCGTTTTTTTGCTTCCTACTTTAGATAGACCATTACAAATCTTCTCTTAAGTTTAAGGCAAAGTCAAAGAACTGTATGAAGTGAATGGTGATACAAATCGTTATTTTTGAGCTATCAAAACGCAAGTTCCCTACCAGTGTAATCTGTCTGCAAGACTGCTCACTTCCGAAGATAAGTTCACCAGACAGTCAATCAATCATCTCTAAATCTTTTAACTCCTCTTCCGCTGATACTAAGAACCAATCCCTCCGTTCACTTCGGTAAAAAAGAAAGCTGTTTAATTGGCCTTCAGGATCTTTTAAATATAATTCTATTCTAATGTAAATTCAAAATTAGATTACATTTCATTTTTTAAAACAATGCTCCTATTGTCTTTCTGCTTCACATTGTAACATTGTCACTAATCCCCAATCATTTATTTTTATTAATTTACTATTATTGTTTCTATTAATATTAAATTATTTAGCATTTATTAACTGCAAGTATGCTGAATGAGTATTGGTGTTTGTAATATTGTTGGGTTTTCACAGACTGTATTTTGTTTAGTAAACGAAGTACTGTAGTCAGGGCTGCAGGCCGAGCCAACTTATTTTATACCGCTGGGTCCTTGAAATTATAAATAATCAAATCTTATACACACTAGCAAAACTGCTGATATAGTCCGTAATAAATGCAGTTATTATTTTTTACTTAACTTTAATAGGAATAAAACTAAATTGCTTGTCAAGAGACCAGTCTAGCCATAAGGAATAAATTTATACTTTGGCGGTAAAATTTGAAACAGGAAATGTGTAGAATATGTAAAAAGTTATATATGTATTTATAATAATGTTTCCAAAGCGCGGCAATCTCTGTTTTTTCCCCGACTCGGAAAAGTCCAAGATCCGCCACTGATATAAATATACCTTTCCGAGTCACCGTTATTATCCTACACATTTTATAAGTTTCTCTTTTTGGGGACTGCACCACTTTATTGACCTTCGAGAAATCGTACCATTAGGGATTGGAATGCACAGCAAAGAGATTAGCTTTGGTGCTGAGCACCCTCTGCCACCCACAATTTTGTGAATTGCAGAGTATATATGTAGATGTAGATGAAATTGGTACTAACCTGTTGAAATATACATCAGTCGCTTCGTCCTCATGTCCTCTTCACGTTTTGTGATCACACATTGCGCAAAAGTCGCCAGGGATTTAATTAAAAATGCCGAAATATGAAGGGCTGTGCAACTGCGAAATGTTATCAGCACTGCAAAAATAACATAAAAATTATCGGTACAGGGATCATTTCAACCTAAACAGTTTCGTTTTGTCATAGAAATCATGGTTAGGTTGAAATACGGCCTGTACCAAGTAAAAAAAAAAAAAAAAAAAAAAAAAAAGAATCCGAAATTTTTGCTATGCGGCATCCAAGCAAATGACGTATTTGTTTACAGTGGAAGAAATCGATTATCTCTGGTTGCTCGTTGGTATGTAAGATGGCGGGCATCGCCGTATTACAACTCTGATAAATATTACCAATTTGTCAATTTTGTGCGACTTTTTTACAACGGAGAAGAGCTGAAAAGGCAAGAAAACATTACAAAAAGGGATTAAATTTACATTTTAAGAGACTGTTACTGAGTTTTCAACGTTGGCGGTATCTAACGGCTGTGCGTCACTCTCATATTTTGGCATTTTTAATTAAATCCCTGTCGACTTTTCCGCAATGTGCGATCGCAAATCGTGAAGAGGACATGTTGACGAAGCGACTGATGTAAATTTCAACAGGTTAGTACCAGTTTCTCGAAGGTCAATAAAGTGGTGCAGTCCCCGTCTAGAATGTACTTTACATTTAAATTCTTATTTCTGTATCCAATTTTACGGGACAATCTGCTATACAAACAGGATACGGAAGATGACCATACTATATTATACACATTTTGTATCCAACTATACAATCTGGCAGCATGCCGCTTGGAGAAGGTTGTATACCGCGAACACAATCCTTTCGTACACAAGCTAAAATAGCTTGTGTAATGTATGGGGAACTTGTTTCAATGTAACATAAGTGTCTTAAAAATTTTTCTCAGTGAATGGTATTAATTAAAATCAATAATATCGGGACCAGAACAGTGAGTTTTCATTTCTAAACTATGTCAAAATACTTCTCAATTTATTTACCAGTTGAAAGATAACGCCAATGCAACTGTTTAATTTATTTATTGTTGCGTCGTACGTGTTTCACCTCTCATCGAGGCATCATCAGCGAAGAATCTGCGTTACAGTTTTTATATACAGTTTTGTATACATTTTTCTCTTATTAAATTGTGATCGTGAGATATTTTTGTAGCTGATATTTATTTACTATTTACATTTGTTAATATGGTATGCAGCTGCGGATCTCCGTTTACTTATCCAAATGTAAATATCAGCAATAAAAATATCTCATGTTCACAATTTAATAATATAAAAATGTATATAAAACTGTAGATAAAAACTGTAACGCAGATTCGTCGCTGATGATGCCTCGATGAGAGGTGAAACGCGTACGACGCAACAATAAATAAATTAAACAGTTGCATTGGCGTTATCTTTCAACCGGTAATTAATTAAGCAACTGCGGAAAGATGGCCTGCAACAACATTGCACTTCTCAATTTGTTTATCCGAACTAACTGCTTGCATGTGTTGAAAGAGGAGAATTTGAGCCGTCCTCGTCAAAGTAACATGCCCTTCATTGAAAAGACAGAATAGCCTAAAACCTTCCTTTTTTTTTTCCTTCTCCGATCAGTTAAACCCAATATTACATCTTTGCCAGGGTTTTCGGTCAGCGTCTTTCCTTATAACCAGAGTTTCTTTGCCAGAATTTCCCCTCCCCTCCTATCTTCAGTGTGCTCCATTCTTTTTCAGTAATTTCCGTCTCGATTTTACACAGTCCACACTTTCTTGGTAGGTTCTTTTAGCTTTCCCCCTTCTAGTCTGGTTTGAATTTGGTTTAAATATATTGGACGCTGATAAGAGTATATTTTTCTTGGATGATTCATAAACAGTGTTTTCTACGATTGGTTTGTTATTTAAATGACTGCAATATCTTACTTCCTCGCTCAACATTTCCTTTCTCTTCTACTTTAAATCGTTCATGAAAATTACAAAGTTTCTTTAGCTTTTAAATTCGTAGTTTTTTTGTTTTGGCATATATTTTCTGTGTTTAAACACCATTTTCTTACAAAGTTAGCACCCATTCTTGTATAACTATTGTTGGTATAGACTTGGTCTGTTTTCTCATCAATATAATTTTCAAGCAGCTGTTCCAGTATTATTCATCACCAGATTTTTCGTGCTACTTTGCCCTCGTGAAACAGCTAAACTAAGTAAAAAAGTAAATTTCATATATTTAATTTTACCAGCAATGAAAATATATTTCAGTTTTATTTAAATATAATGTTTTGACTCCTGTTAATATCAGTAAATACAGGCCTAACACAACTTATCGTGATTAAACTACACTTGGCACCATCTATGAGTGAACCAATGAAACTAACAACGAAAGCTTAGGGCCAACCTATTTCAGTCAGCTTCAACGTAATGGTTGAGAGACACTTAAATGGAGTCCTATTTAGTTTTTGGGAAAAAAGAAAAATCTAAATTAATGGTCATGGTAGCATATCATTGTCGTGGTAAATCGAAAATTAATTTAAAAATTGCTAATTTTCATATATGTATATATATATATATATATATATATGGCCCGTAAGCCAACACTTTTTGAGGAACAATAGAAAATATTATTTTCGACCGGGGCTTTTATTCCAATAGCATTCAACCTCTTACAACGTGGTCCGTAGTCTCGTGTTAGCTAGTCAGGTCCGGTTGTATGAAGATCCAGAGTTCGACACTGTTCGTATATCTTATCTTTTACAACGAAATATGTTTCTTCACAAAAATACTTTTTTCAAGTTGAACAGAAAAGAAATATGGTCTCAAGAAGACCCGACATATCTAAAACCGTTCTGATCCTCTGTAACGTGTCATTCAACGTCAAACCAGCTTTTAATTATTCGTGCGTACGGTGTTGTAACTAGGCTCTAACATACCTGCCCTATTAAAACTAATATTACATGCTCTTACTCGTGGAATGTTTATCTTTATTCTTTCAGATGGTTCCATCTGAAGATCTGACTGGGGCAATATTTTCTTTCCAAAATATTTTAGCCACGCTGAAATCAACTTACAAGGGGAGGTTGCCAACTGTAAAATTCAGACTCGATTCATACTGTGTGTAAAAAAGCTCATGGTCAAAGGTGTGATGTGCCAAAACAGTAACATGCGCTTCTTCGCCGTTGTCGAGAAATTCGACGTTCAAATATTCCTTTGCGTTCAAATGGTTTTCTACATTAGGAAACTATCGAGAAGCTCGTGGAGCAACGAGCAACATCTCCGTTTCATAAGGGGGCGTCCATTAATTACGTGAGGTGTTTTTCCGGAATTCCGGCACCTCCCCCTCCGGTGAGACTTCGTGAGATTTAGTCGGATCCCCTCCCCCTCTGGTGAGATTTGGTTGGACCCGAACCTCCCCTACGAATGGACCTCGCAACTTTTTGAAACCTTTTTTGACCAAGGGCGGTTATACCCCCCCCACAAAGTCGGTTCTTACCCCCCTAAAATCGACTTTCGCGACATTTCTAGACCTTCTTTTACTAGCTCTACCATTCTAAAAGAATTTCAAAACCTCGCGTGAGATTTCCGTTGACACCCCCTCCCCCTTGGTGAGAATTCGTTGGACCCCCCCCCATTTCACCTCACGTAATTAATGGACGCCCCCTAAGTCCATCGGCACCGGAACGAATCTCAATACTGGCATTTTATTTTTTTTTTATTTGTTCAAATGGTATACATCTAATCTGAATTTAACAGTTGGCGGCCTCCCCTTGTTAGTGTTATTTAAGAGGGTTACATGCTCTATGTATACCAGTCTTCTGCTTTTAGGGGCCAATTCTAACCTCTTGGAAGCTAGATGTTTCACAGAATATAGCCTTAATACTCAGAGTTCTTATTTTTTAATATAAACATGACTTTGCCACACTAGATCTTCTTTGCTAGTAACGTGCTCTACTGTAAATAATAATAATAGTTCCATGTGGTCGCAGTGACTTGGTGTCAAGGCTTCTAATGGCTGCGCATTCCGCCCCTGTCATAGCCGCCTTCACCTAACCCGATGGCCCTACCGGGTACAGTAAACCTGAAGCTTAACGTGGAATCCGAACCACGGAAGCGTTATGGCGTACTTCACAATACACAGTAAGTTGTACCAGAGGTGATGGTCGGGTTAAGGGCCTATGAAAATTCCCGCCGAAACAGGGATTCGAACCGGGAACCTTCCGATTTCCAGTGAGACAGTGAGCAACGAGACCGCTCTGCTTACTATGTTAATGAGTATTAATTTGTCGACCCACGTTTCAAAGGTTTCCAGCTTCTTACAGTGTACCACGATTATGGTCCAGTCTTTGACTATATAACACAATATTCGGTATACATAGCATTTTTGCACTAACTTTCTTAATTCCAAATTTACTTTTTTTTCTTACAGAGAGGTTTCTTCAGTTCTGTGACTGTAGAATGTGCTAGATATGATTAATATTCGCTGCTAAAATATCTGTAGGGTATAGCGCGTTTTAAATGATAGCTTCTTTGCTAGTTTACTAAATTATTTAAAAATTTATCGTAAACAGAATAATTATATGCATTTTTACTTCTGTACGTTATGAGATTGATTCTTTGTCATTATGCAGTTGCCCAAATATTTATCACGAATTACTAAATTGCATAAACAGAATAACGTGATATACGGTTCATTTCATCTCTCTCCACACTTTTATTTCGCACCTAACTGAAACTTAGCATAACTATTAAGCACTTGTAACAGGTATGTTAGTTTGCTGCTGTCCTATTGAATCTATACAGCTTAAAACATTAATTTATTACTGCTAAAAACAACTTGGTCCACAACATGAATGTTCGTTGGATTCTCCCGTGGGAGTCATAGTAAGCCAAAATGTCAGAACTAGGACGGGCAATTCTGTTCATCCGGAACTTAAATTTTAACGTGGAATCTAAACCACGGAGCGTCCTTGCGTAGCTCATGTGAAAAAAAAACAAGACCCGTAAAAATTCCTGGCCCTACCGGGATTCGAACCCGGGACCTTGAATTTTGTTGTAGGCCAGCATCATATCCACTGAGTTACCAGACCGCCGTTATTCTACTCTCTAAAAACTGTTAAAACATTCATTCCACTTAGATTCTAGTTATTCTAACAGTTTTGTCCTGTACTGAGCGTTGTGGGCGAACGGTAACGCTCTGGCCTTGCATTCGGGAGAACTCTGGTTCGAATCCCTGTCCGTCCATTTTGATTTCGGTTTTCCGTGGTTTCCCGAAATCACTCCAGGCGAATGTCGGAATGTTTCCTTCAAAAGGTCATGGTCGAATTCATTCCCGTTTCTTACCCTCAGTCCTTTCCCACATCTAATGACCTCGACGTCGACGAGGCATAAAGCCATAGCCAAAAAAGTTCTTTCCCCAAAGAGTTGTCCATTCAGTAAAAGATTCACAGGATACCAGTTCGATCATTCATATTGTAGTTGTTATAGAGTGGCACAAAAACTCGGCTTTTATGTATATAGCAGATTTTATATTTGTTTTATATTTATTGAAGCAATACTTGCAGGAATATATAATTTTTGCCAGACTCTGTGTCTGGGAAGGTGAACATTCCCCTCTGGCCTCGCATTCGGGGGGACGCGTGTTCGAATCCCCGTCCGGGAATCCAGATTTGGGTTTTCCATGGTTTCCCCAAATCACTCCAGACGAATGCCGGGATTCTTCCTTCAAAAAGGCCATGGCCGAATTCCTTCCGGTTCCTTGTCCCCAGTCCCATCCCGCCTCTAATGACCTTAGCTGTCGACGAGGCGTAAAGCCATAAATAATTTAAAAAAAGAACATTCCCAGCCCCCAATAGGAAACACGTCTTGCTGAATATTTCAGGCGCGGAGATATCAGTTTCATGTTCTTGTTAGCTTATTGCTGTACTTGTTTATGAAAAAGCAGTTTTTACATGTCGTCTAATATTTTACTTTAGGTAGTATGAACAGTATTAATAGTTAATAATAATTTTGTCCAAAAAGCGAAATTCGCTAAGTCTTTGGAAAACTTGGGAGGCTTGTAACTGTTCTCTAATGACCTTGACGTCGACGGCGAAAACAATGAGTAGTGTCCTAACAGGAATGTTCCCAGCCTACGCCTCTTTCGATCGTTCACTTTCGATTGCAGGGAACGCCTGGACTTTTATTCCTATCAGTAAACAGACCTCGACACATTCCTACCGAAATCCTCTACTCGAGTCAGCAGTGCAAAGATTTCACCATGTGGGGGGCTGCTGCTGGCTTTCCATTGCCTAGCCAGCTGAATCAGATCCTGTTGGCCGCCTGAACTGGCGCGCTGGTAGCCATAAGCGGAGAAAAATATTCACTACGTATCACAAAAATAAAACCATTTTCCGTAACTAAGTCAGCAGATTTAATATGCCCGTGATATGCTAGCCTGTGCTTCTTTTTAATATTGCATTATTGCGAACATCTCCCATCTACTACCAAATACGGAGCGTGGTAGGTGAGCGGTAAAGTTCTGGCCTCGCACTCGCGAGGACGCGGATTGGAATCCCCGTCCGGCCATTCGGATTTGGGTTTTCCATGATTTCTCCCAATCACTCCTGGATGGTTCCTTGAAAAGGCCTTCGCAGAATTTCTTCCCGTTACTTGCCGCCAGTCCTTTCCTACCTCTAATGATCTCGACTTCAACGAGGCCTAAATCCAGAAAAAATATAACTAAACGTAAATGACAGAATTAGTGTATCTAATACGGAATCTGAGACTTCATAATATAATGCCCTGATTTTAAAATTAGTTACAGATTGTATAAGCGCTTTGCTCTGGCTCTGAAGAAAAATTTCAGACACAGTTTTAGGCTAATTTATAAAGAAAGTAGCATTAGGTTTCAAGATATGTTTATTCAGTTTTGTCTTCCTCTGAATATTGCTTATACTCCTTTAAGGTCAGCAAAGATAATCTTTGCTAAAAGAAGACATCTTCGCGATTCTTGTAACCGTTGTAAATTTAGCAAATGGGTAGTTTTAAGCAGAAACTCTAGAATGAAAAAAAATAAAACCTGTAGTCTGAATGGCCATTCTGGTAGTGCCTAACCGTTGCACACACAGCTAGATTGCTAGACTGTGTCTACTTTGATAACATTTCAAAACAGTTGCAACTTACCACGAAGAAATAACAGAGATGTGACTGTGGCGTTTTGTTTCTGCTAGTATGCTGTTCATCAAAGCATCATAGTTACCTGGGAAAGTTATTTTATTGCCAGCACCAGCATTGTGCCAGAACGCGAAATCCTTTACGCACGACCACCGGCAAAGGTTCTACCTATGGGCTGGAACTCTGCCAGGTGCCACGTCTGTACCAGATATATCATGCTTCAAATTGCTTTACGACCATCGTTGAAAAGTTCTCGCCCATAGATTATTTCCTAGATTATTCTATGGAGTAGAAAAATAAATCTACAGAATACTGTAAGAAACTTTAAGTATTTTTTTAGAAGTTTTCTGTTTCTTTGCAGAGGCCGACAACTTTTCATACAGCTCTTCTGTTTGTTTGATTATTGTTGTAATCGCTGCCGAGTTCAGTGTTGGGATTGTTTCCCAACTGTTTGATAGATGTCCTTTACCAATTTTCTCTTTACAGGGAGAGTAATTTGTCACTAATCTCCTAAAGCATTCAGTTATTGTAATTATACTGTGGGGAAACTCGTTCGCAATGCTTAAAATTGTGCCTGACGTTATTCTGATAAAAAAAGGAGAGATGTTGTAGTTGGGATCTAATTAATACTATTATTGGACAATTTGACTAAACATTCTTCAACTCATTCTTTAAATTTACCTCATTACTTTACCCGTAATATTTTTACAGAACATAACAAATATTTCAAACTTGTCAAAGTTTCTTGAGATACTAAGAAAGACTGAATCGTAGTTTTCATGTTCACTCGATGGTTTCGTTTTGTAAAATATTATTTGTAAAGACCGTCATTGAAAAAAAAAATCGGAACATTCCATCGTTAAAGATCATATTATTTTTGCGACATTTTGAGAGTAGATAATTTAAATCATTGATCCCTTACAAGATGAATATTTAGAAATATTTTACAGCACGACTAAATTTCTGGGGAAAAATTTGAATTTCGGGTTGCTCACAATAAGTGGTCACATTGACATCAAATTCTCCCAGTTTTTTTTAATTGACGGCATCGCATTTCAGGCAGAATAGCACTATGTCATTACCAATTGTTTCAATAGTGTGTTAAGAATGAGATTTCCATCATTCTGATAGTGACCTACGAAGCCTCTGAAGGGAAATAGGGTATATGTATGTATTACATTTATATTTTAAATCAATTATTTACGCTAGTAGTAGAAGAAGAGTGGTCCTGAGCCAAGCAGGACCGTCCTCCATAAGATAGTACAGTGCACCCCAAATGCCGAATTCAGCTAACTAGTTGTGAGAATTAAGTTTTTCCCGGCGTATGGCTGACAAACACTCTTCTCCGGTATTCTGCCGGATAAGTTATGCGGCAGAATACCCGAGAAGCTAGTTCTTACCAGCTTTGATTGAAGACAGCCATACCCTATCCCCCTCCCCTCGACCAGATCGCTGTACTATTTGGCCTATTGTTACGCTAAGTAGGGTCCAACCACAGAGTGCCTAACCTAACTTTGACCAGCCTTTTGTGGACAAAATGCAATGCAGGCCGCCTCCTATTGTAGGTTAGATAGATTAATGGGATTGTTGACAGGCCTCGCACCTGGTCTACACAGTGGATAATTATTACTACACTCAAGACCCAAAGAAAGTGGTATAGGCATGCGAATGCAAACGCAGATATATGTAAACATTCAGAGTACGGCGTTGCGGTCGGCAACGCCTATATAAGACAACAGGTGTCTGGCGCAGGCATTAGATCTGTTACTGCAGCTACTATGACAAGTTATCACTATTGAAGTGAGTATAAACGTGGTGTTATAATCAGCGCACGTGAGATGGGACACAGCATCTCCGAGGTAGCGATGAGGTGAGGATTTTCCCGCATTACCATTTCACGAGTGCACCGTGAAAATCTGGAATCCGGTTCTACATCATATCTCCGACATTGCTGCTGCCGAAAAAAGATCTTGGAAGAACAGGACCAACCATGACTGAAGAGAATCATTCAACTTGACAGAAGTGCAACCCTTCCGCAGATTGCTGCGGTTTACAATGCTGGGCATTCAACAAGTGTCAGCGTGCGAATCATTCAAGGAAACATCATCGACATGGGCTTTCGGAGCCGAAGGCCCACTCGTGCACCCTTTCTGAGTGCACGACACAAAGCGTTACGCCTCGCCTGGGCCCGTCAACACCGACATTGGACTATTGATGATTGTAAACATGTTGCCTTGTCTGACGAGTCTCGTTTCCAATTGTATTGAGTGGATGGACGTGTACGGGTATGAATTAATGGACCCTTCATGTGAGCAGGGGACTGTTCAAGCGGGTGGAGGCTTTGTAATGATGTGGAGCGTGTGCAGTTCGAGTGACATGGGACCCTTGATACGTCTAGATACGACTCTGACAGGTGACACGTACGTACGCATCCTGGCTGATCACCTGCTTCCATAAATGTCCATTGTGCATTCCGACGGACTTGAGAAATTCCAGCAGGACAATGCGACACCATACACGTCCATAATTGCTACAGAGTGGCTCCAGGAACACCTTCTGAGTTTAAACACCTGCGCTGGCCACCAAACTCCCCAGACATGAACATTATTGAGCATATCTAGGATGCCTTGCAACGTGCCGTTCAGAAGACATATCCCTCTCTCGTACTCTTACGGATTTATGGACAACCCTGCAAAAAGCATGGTGTCAATTCCCTCCACCACTACTTCAGTCACTAGTTGAGTCCATGCCACGTCGTCTTGCGGCACTTCAGCGTACTCGTGGGGGCCCTACACGATATTAGGGAGGTGTACCAGTTTCTTTGGCTCTTCAGTGTATTATGACAAGGGACACGTGCCGTACAAACCCCAGTTTGGTCGGTGTTTGTGACCAAATAAGAAACAAGCTGCCTTCTATTGTTGGTAAGGTAGATGCATTATGTATTGACAAGTTGTACCAGCTACTCCCTCGTAGTTGCCTCTTAACAGTTCGACGGATCCGACCGGCCACGCCCCTCGCACCTTCTTTTCCTCTACGAAGATGGTTCCCGCTGTATATAGAATTTACGTATTTTAACTATGATATTCTTGACTCTGACTTATCTGATTCATAATAACCAATTTTGATATAATATTTGATTAATGTTCTGATTAAAAGGGACAGTATATGATTCTGATCGAATAATAATTGTGATTATAACGGTTAGATGACATTTTTATTTAATTATTGCGTAATCGAACACCGTGTGGATATTTAATCTAAAATCGGTTATTAATTATATTGATTTAACTAATGTCAAATCGAAATCATTTGATTGTATATAACCTCCAACTGGGTAACCCGTCTAAATATTTTATTTGTGTTAAAATCAAGACTTGTTTCCTCTGTCCGTCCGCGTTGGGATTATGGCGCTCGCCTTTCTTTAGATTACAAAGCTGAATACATAAAAAAAGAAATCAATAAATGAAGACCCTTCTAGGTTCCGAAGTTCTAATCCCTAAGTATAAAAATTCCTAAATTCATCGTTTTAATTATCGTCCAACACTTGCATTGAACGTCAGTAAAAAATGGATTACCACTTACAAACGGTCATTTCTGTTGTCCAATTTTGATCAAAACGCTTATGATGTCCGGACACGAAAAAAAAAAATACCCTAGTATATCAGAATAATTACTGGAAATGATATGATTTTGTGTTTGATTAATATTTACAATAAAACGGATTAATTACTATAAATAAAAACTCGTCGGGTGTAATTGAACGTCGGCGAAAAATAGGTTATAGAAGCGTGTTGAATTCCATTACATCAGGTGTCTACTTGCGGGGGATGTCGATTACAAACCGGTTTTCGGCGCGGGGTATCGATTTCAAGGCCAGCGTGGTGGGTATCAGTTACACGAGAACACCTGCGCGGGGTATCGATTACAAGAAGGGGAGGCAGCTGGAACTGGGGTTAGTGAGGAAGGCAGGTGGGTGGAAGGTACCGATTTCAAGGAGGGGGAGGGGGAATCAGTTATACCGGAACACCTGCGCGGGTTATCGATTACACTTTTTTGGTCCAGGGTACGAGCCGCCACCAGCGTTCTCCCCCTACTCCGATCGCAGCGCAGTACTCAGACATGTCTCTCTGTTTGCATACGCATGCTTATACCAGTTTATTTGGTTCTTCACTGTACATGATATCACTCTGTGAAGAATTCAATCCAGGGATCTTTCACTCTCCAGTCAGGCGCCTTAGACACTGAACCACAGTACCATATTCATAGTAGTTAGTTTATGTGTTGCTTTAAGAATTCCAATGGCTTATGGTTGTTTCTTTTTTGTTACTTGTTTATTGCCATTTCTTTTTCCAGCTGGCTTCAGCTTATGTTTGCATCTCTATGCAACCCTTCTGAACATCCTCATGAACTGCATCTTCAGATACCGGCATAGTTCATTCCAGTTCCTCTCTTCTCCATAAGTTCAAACTGAACGTAAATCCGCCAAGAAGTATTAAATTTCCATGTTTCTTTTTTTGAAAAATATTTAACTGGAGTGAGTTAGACATTCACTTCATTTCTAAATAGTTACGACAGCTATCATCATGTATTATCCCACAAACCCACACGCATTATTCAGAATACTAATATCGAACCGATTCAGTTCAACGTGGAACATACTAGGTAGTAGAAGGGGGGGGGGGGTTTACTGGGTAATTGTATTTATTTCATTCCATTTACCATTTTATTAATTTAATGTTAATTATTTCGTTGATCTTATCAATTTAATATTTTTAGTCATTTGATTTTATCAAATAGGGTGAGGGTGCAAAGTGATATGCTATCTTGCATCACTAATAAAGTCATAACCTGACAGATTTATTCACATTCAACATTGAAGGCGTATAGACGTCGGTGTATTTTAAAATTAATTTAATACATAAAAATCAAGGGTTCAAACACAATTAACACCGAATCTTACAATATGAGGTATAATAAGTTACTTCTAAACAAATAACAGTGACATATTTATGTGTAATTTAAGCACTATGTCATGAATGAATTTAGCTAACATGACAAATTGTACATAGGAAGCTAACATCAAAATTCCTCTAATAGTTTATAAAGCTGTTCACAAATACAAGCTTATAGAAACAAAATTTCTGTATCTTAATTCAAATAGGGCGCCATTAATTCTTGGACTTTAATAAAATAATAGTTTCTGATTGATAGGAATTTGACAGTCTTCCCGTATCGAATCGGGTTGCCCACGGCTGTTAACATGCTCGGAAAGATTGTCGGAGAGAGTCTCCGCTTAGAGGCGTTGACGGGTCGAGGAACGCGCAACACTGAGTTATTTTTAATGGCTGTGTGTCTTTACCGCTTATACAGCGGCGGCGTTGCGTCGCTTCCTTCAGACAACAGCAGTAGGTACCACAAGCCAGAGGTGCAGAGGTGGCTCAAGTCTCGTGGTATAAGTCTCGTCGTAATCGAAGACCAGGCGATGACGTGACCTCTCTCTCTCTCTCTCCGCTGGTCACCACCGCAAGACCCTCTTTTCCGATCTCGTATCGGAATCCCCTCCAGCTCCGTCGAAATCCAATCCGTGGGCTCGTAAAGAGATGTGGACCCAGAACACACCAGACAGGTAGTTATAATTTTATAACATTCACGTTGATTGCGAGTTCAGTCACGTGATTCACACCTCGATCTGCCATAACTTTTCCGTTAGAGTCCGGGGATCTCGCATCTCACGGCACAATAGATCGTCCAGCCAAATTATTCACCTGACCGGAGAAGGGTGAGTTAGACGGCACCTGCTGGAGATAATGGGTTCTTCCAACACCATCTTTCTCCTCTAGGTGGTATTGGTTCTTCCCACTCAGCTCGGTATAGAAAGGGTCGCGTTTCAGCGTTACAGGTAGCTACCTCCAGACTTGTGCAAAAATACCGTTCTGCTCTGTGGACTCTAAAGCAAAACATTCCAACCCTCCTTTCAATATGAATTATTGTTATTATTTAAAACATTGTACGAGTCTGACACAGCAGTCTCGTTACACATATTAGTGTAGACTGTTAAGTCACCGAGAATCAGCATAGTATATGTGTTCGTACGATATATTTCTGAATATTTACTAATTCAGTTGGTTGCACTCGACTCAAAGTTCTCGTGTTATTTTGTATTCTTCGAATTGTCTAAAATATCAGTAATTTGTCGCATAAAATAAATACCTTACTCTTACAGAATAAGGCTAAAAGCCGATATATATATAAATTATAAACTTATAAGCAAACCTTTCTGAAAGCCGCGAATATTTCAAAGATCGGACAAAAATATTGTACAGTAGAACTCCAATTATCCGAATCAGTTTGGACCGGACCCCATTCGGATAATAAAAAATTCGGATAATCTAATTTTTCCCGAAAAAGGGTCTATTTTAATTTATTATTGTATGTATATTGAAAATGCCTTCTTTTACAAGTTTTTTTTTTGTGCTTTTGCACTTCAGGGATTAAAATTTCGCCGTACCGCTCTGTAAACAATGCTGTAGTCATCCGAACTTTGGGTTGGTTTTTATAAAAGAGGGGAAGTTTTATCGCAGTACATTTCCGTCTTAATTAAAAAAGCTATTCGGATAATCGGCGATTCGGAGTTCAGATAATTGGAGTTCTACTGTATTTCATTTCGTGTGCCAAACACCTAGGTTATATACCAAACCTCTCGTGTGGGTGTGTGTGTGTGTGCAGTAAACACAACGAAATTAGTGATGACTGATACTGCGAGCTAGGAACGAGTAAGAATTCGGCCATGGTCTTTTGAATCAATCATCATTGCATTCGCCTGGAGTGACTTGGGGAAACCATGGAAAGCCCAAATCTGTATAGCAGGACGGGGATTCGAACCTGCGTCCTCACGAATGCCATGCCAGAATTCAAATATACTATCATGTATTCTAATTTATTTATAGTTAATACTGTAAATTCATTATAATTTCGAGATATTAAGTACCTAATACCTTTCAACAGCTGGTAAGGGGGCATCCATAAATTACGTGAGGTGAAATAGGGGGAGGGGGGTTCCGGCGAAATCTCACCAGATCTCACCAGGGAGGAGGGGTGGGTCTACGGAAATCTCACGTGAGATTTTGCGAAAAATTTGGAGACAGTAGAGCCATAAAAAAGGTCTAAAATTTGCGCCAAAGTCGATTTTAGGAGGGTATTTCGTCAAAAAAAAAAGTCTACAAAAGTTTCGAAGGCGATTTCTAGGGGGGGTTCTCACGCACCAGATCTCACCAGAGGGGGGGGGGTACAGCCAGATCTCACGAAATCTCACCAGGGGGGAGGGGGGGGTCCAGAAATACGGAAAAACACCTCACGTAATTTGTGGATGCCCCCTAACATTATTAGTTTGTCATTGTAGTTCTCAGGAGGGGTCAAAGAGAGTAATATAATATAATATAAGGCTTTTCACCGATTACTTTTCAATCTATGTTGATGTCGCTATACCCAGGTGAATAATGGTACAACCGAGCGTATTGGGTGAGTGGTTAACACTGGCCTTGAGTTCGGGCGGACGCCGGTTCGAATCCCAGTCCAGACACCAAGATTTGGGTTTTGCATGGTTTCCCCAAATCACTCCAGGCGAATGTCGGGATGCTTCCTTCACAAGGCCATGGCCGAATTCCTTCCCCTTCCTTGCTCCAGTCCCATCCAGCCTCTAATGACTGAGACGTCCACGAGGCGTAAAGCCATAAGTAAAAAAAGAAGTAATGGTATAGTCTCATGTGGCGTAATGGCTATGGTTACGCATTCTGCCTCTATAGCAACCGCAGGAATCCAACCCAGTAATCCAGCCGAGTATGGGGGACCTGCATATAAAAGTGCAATTCAAAACACGGCAGCTTTCTGGAGTACTTCATACAAGCAATGCCAGAGGTGAAGGTCGACCTGAGGGCCTTTAAAAATTCTCGCCGAAATAGGGATTCGAACCTAGTACCTTTAGAACTCTCCTCAGACACTTTTACCACTGAGTGATGGAGTTCAATGATCCACACATATTCAGACTTTAGTTTCAACAAAAACATTTTTATCATAGCTCCACAGCCCTAATAAATCGGATTGTAGCGGAGGAATAACTCTGCGAAGTCACTGCTCATCGACGTCGAGGTCAATATAGCCGAAGTGTTTGGCACCAGGGAACAATATAGGCTGGAGTGATTTCGAGAAACATCGAAAAATCAAAATATGAATGACCGGATGGTTGATCGAACCAACGTTCACCCCAAATTCCAGTTCACTTCGTACTAAGGAACAGGAAATGCCAAGTCTGCTGTGTGTATGAATGGGTGAGTCTTGTGGTGTGAGGAATTTACTCTAATGCTATATTTCGAAATATTTTTAACACAGGTCTCAAAAATAATTCAAACTGAACTTAGGCATGTAAATTATTTTGTGCAGTATATATTAAGTTTAAAGCAATCTGTTAAAGATATCAGTTCTATTGCAAACACAAAGAGATTTTTCAAACGGCCGGCTGATCACTAAACAAGCCGCTAATCCACCGCGAAGAATGAGCTGATGGGCGGTCCCTGGCGTGGTGCATTGTACAGATCATCAAGTCTTTCAGAAAAGGCGCAGTCTGCAATGTGTGTTACGAGCATAGCATGGTATTTCCGTCGTTAGAAAACATAAATTCTGCGATGGATAATTTCTTGCAATTGAATGGCTTGATTCAGTTAGTATTAACAGCATATTATTCGCCCTAGAATAATTACCTGTTACTGCAAGTGTTGGACGATAATTAAAAGGATGAATTTAGGAATTTTTATACGTAGGAATTTGAACTTCGGACTCTAGAAGGGTCGTCATTTATTGATTTTTAAAAAAAATCTATTCAGCTTTGTATTCTAAAGAAAAACGAGTGCGATAACCCAAACACCGATGGACTGAAGAAACAAGTCATGATTTTAACACAAATAAAACATTTAGACGGATTACCATGTTGGAGATTATATAAAATCAAATGATTTCGATTTAACATTAGCTAAATCAGTATTATTAATAACCGCTTTTAGATTAAATACCCACATGGTGTTCGATTACGGAATAATTGAATAAAAATGTCATCTAACCGTTATAATCACAGTTATACTTTGTATTTGGTCCACAAGAGGCTGGTCAAAGTTAGGGTAACAATAGGCCAAATAGTACAGCGATCTGGGAGAGGGAAGGGGAGGGGGCGTGGCTGTCTTCAGTTAAAGCTGTCAACAACTAGCTGGCTGGATTCTGCATTGGGGTTGCCCTGTACTATCTTACGGAGAGCGGTCTTGTGCCAGGCAGGTTTCAACCTGCTTGGCTCAGGACCACCCTTCTTCTACTACTTACACTGTTTTATAGCCACAAAAAATATTATATCGTTGAAAATATCAAAATTTAACATGGAAAAAAATATTTTGAAACTGCAATCCAGTTCCCACGATTTAAATACCGCCATTTTGGCGCGGTGCACCGTGGTGTCACTATACACGACTACGTTGACGTTTATTGTGGAGTGTTGTGTGTCAACAGTTTTATGTTTTGTAACTAATTTCGACATGGAAGACGGCCGAAAACCATTTTATAAATACTGTAACCTTTCTGAAAAAATACGATAAGAAATGCATTTGATAAAGTGTATTTTTATGTCCCGCTAGATGCGAATATAAGAAAAATTGGTGTATAGATATGAGAAGACGTAAAGCGTCTTCAACCAGTTGTTCATATTGTCGTGAAGATCATTTTTATGTAAGTAAAATCCGTGGTTCGGATTCCACATTAAACTGTAGGTCCCCTGTACCCGGCAGGATTGTCGGGTTAGGTTAAGGCGGTTACGATTGGGGCGGAATGCGCAGCCAATAAAAACCCTATCTCCAGGTCATTACGACCACACGGAATTAGAGCGGTCTGGTGGCTCAGTGGTTAAGCGTCTGACCGGAGATCGGAAGGTCCCCGGGTTCGAATCCCTGTCTCGGCGGGGATTTTCAAAGGCGCCCGACCTTAACCTCTGCCACAGCTTGCTGTGTAAAGTGAAGTACACCAGAACGCTTCCGTGGTTCGGATTCCACGTTAAACTGTAGGATCCTTGTACCCAGCAGGATTGTTGGGTTAGGTTAAAGCGGCTACGATAGGGGCGGAATGCGCAACCAATAAAAAACTCTATCTCCAGGTCATTACGACTACACGGAATTATTATTTTGTGAGTACATAATGTTTAATGTTACGTTTAATGTGTTTTAATACATAACAATTCGTTACCCATGTTATCTTGGTTGTCCGTGTTGAACCGCGTCAATTTATCGATACCTAACGTTTTGGCCATCATTTCGTGGCCTTCTTCAGAGGACTGTCAAAGCTGGATCCGATGCCGCCTATATATAGCTCCCGAAGAGCGCTCTAGCCGTTCGGAGTGACGTCACTGAAGCTACCGCCGCCAGCGTGACCGGTCCGATGGGTGTTTGCGTCCCGCGCTTTCCTAATCAAGCATGACCATATTTGGTCAAGTTGTAGCCCGCCGCCCGCTTTCTGAAGAAGCCACAAAATGATGGTCGAAATGTTAGTTTTCGATAAATTAACGCGGTTCAACCCGGACAACCAAGATAACATCGACAACGACCGGAAGTCTGCGTACCCAAATCGGTACCTACTCAAACTCTAATCGTAACTTAATTTACAAAAGTTTAATAGGTATATTTTTCAAATAATTTCTTATTCAAGTTTAATCCAAAGCAAGTACGAACCTTTTAAAGCCCATAAAAGAAAACATCAGGCATTTTAAAAACGGATTTCAGTCTCCTGAATATATGTTGAAGGATATCTACCTGAACTCAAGACTTTAAACGGCCACAACATTTAATGATTGAACCGGTTGATAATGATATGTCTGCGGTATTTAAGTTTCTTTAAGTGCGTCTACCAAAAAAATCAAATTTTAACTATAAAATTTGGCATATATTACCTACAGTCAGAATGTTGTTGGCGGTAAGGTGTCCGTTCTCAAATTTTCAGACCCGGATATTATAAGATATTTTTATCTGCGGAAATTGTTAAGCGTGAATTTTTTAAATTTTATTTCAATTTTAAAGCAAATCTCATTACTTCTAACAGATACAACAAATGCAATTTCAACGAATACAGTAACAATGGCTTTCTAATATGCTTCGCCAATAGCCAGTGAAATTTGTTTGGAGGCGAACCTGTTTTCGTCACGTGCATTATTTTGTTTTCAATCATTTTCACCCCACCAGTTCACGGAATTAAACATATTGATCGTAGAAGAAAAGTCCTGTCCTCTCGATATTGCGTATTCCGTCTAGAATACTTCTTGACGACATACAAGTATAGGAAAAACGAAAATGAAATAAATTAAAAAAATAATATCTATTTGAATTGAAAAAAAAAACCAAAACAATTAACTTATTAACAAAATGTGAAAAAATTATGTCGGATTGTAGACTTTCCCGGGGTATGATTGCAGTAAAGTACACATGGATGAACCTCCGGTGGTACACCCATGAGGACTTCATTTCGAAACAATGATTTTCAGGAAAAAATGCTTTTCTGCTACTTTATTATGTTACTAACTTCAAAGCCCATCAAAAATGACTGGCTGAACGGTACGTTTTGGCAAGTCATTTCTTTACAATTGATTATCTTAGTAAAATCGTTGTAAAACAACGCTCAATGTAATTCCTTGTCTTACCTGTAACAAAAACTATCAGTTGTCACTCTGGTTCGGGGAGCATTTAAACATTACCACCAACTTAGCTAATATATTTGACTTATATGTGAATTACATCCATACTTGCCATTATCAGCAATTTCATTGTCTGTTACTCCGTGTCCCTTGATTCACATTATGTGTATCTAATACGTAACTAATGCGCTAAAAGCGTAAAAAATTTAATAATTCAAATACCTAACACATAATTACCTTGCAGCTTTCACTCCTCCAACGTCAGCGACAGTAGAATCAAGATTTAATGCAAAATACGTCCTCATCATGAAAACATCGCTTTTCGGGAGATTATTTTACAAAACCGCTTCCGTTTGGGAGCGTGCTTAAACCACGTAGCTCCATTTTGGCATTTTGGCCTCCTGTGAACCCTCCCTTCCTTCCTCCTCTCCCCCCCATGAAGCACGTAGCTTTTTTCCCCTTTTGATTCCAGAAGACATTTTGTATTGTTTTCTCTCGTCAGACTATCGTAAATTACATACGGAGGTAATTAACTGAGGGAAATAAATATTCACATGCTGTTGTGTGTTCTGTTCCTTATTTTAACTGAAAAATATTATGAAAGGAAAGCTACGTGGCCTGGCTCGGAATACCCCCCCCCCCCCCCCCCCACTCGCCCCACGTAGCCCAACGTAGCCTTCCAGCCACCCCCCCCCCCTTTTTCTGGACCAAGCCACGTAGTTTTTGCACGCTCCCTTTACTATTTATTGTAAGAGTATTCTCCCAAGAATGCAATATTTCAGCAATTATGCCGATAAATTATGACAAAACTTAAACACAATCATAAAATAATAAAAACTCTCAGTAACGACGGCTTCGTTTACAATATGAACGTGTACCTTGACGTCTCGATTCGATTCGACCAATAGCGTTGCGTTTTGCGAAGTTACATCTCCCTTGTATTTTTAACTTATTAAAATCGATAAATAAATAGCGAATAAATAGGAAAAAAAGTTTTAGCGGTAATTCAACAGTAATAAAGCTTCCAAATAAAAATACTATATCGTATGCATATTCCCTATTGAACCTGGTAAATTAGTGAATATTAATGGTTCAATGTTGTTACAGTTGCATTGTATTTTAACTAACTTAAGCTTTTTCGGGTGTTTGATTTACTACATACCTGAGTGATAGTCTATCTATAGCGTCTGTTATCTGTTTTTGTGGTTGCAGTCTTGTCAGCCGGACACAGGCTGGTTTCGATTATCAGTACCTTCCTTTGATTTGTTTGGAATTGAGGACTCTCAGTCCAAGTAATGCTTGATTCAGTAAAGGGCATCCAAATTTGGGTTTTCCATGGTTTCTCAAATCACTCTAGGCAAATGCCGGGATGCTTCCTACAAAAAGGCCATGGCCGAATTCCTTCCCATTCCTTGCCCCCCATCATTTCCCGTCTCTAAAGACCTCGCTGTTAAGAGACGTTAAGCAGTTAAAAAAGACTATGATCACAACAGAAACTTTAAACTATGGTTTTGGTTTTAGACAGTGCATTTATTTGGAGAATTCGACGAGTTTTCCATAAGTCCCTAGTTTTGCGAGCAACTTTTGACACCATATCCTGACTATCCACTTAGCGTAAGCGGCGCCCATTCGGTTCACATGAAATTGTAACGTTCCGGTCCTTAGTGTTTCGTTGGTCTTATATCCGGTCAGGTCAAGATGGTTTTCTACGATTTGTCGTGATCAGTTCCGAAACAGGAAACTTCCTACTAGTTATCTACCACAAAGAAAATCACAGTCGGATAAATGACCTCTGTGGATTACACGAAAGGCATAAAATCCAACAAGTGATTGGGAATGCAAATTGCGACACACTTATATGCACAATCATCGTTGAATATCATTACAGTAACATCTTAAGATTTATTTTCTCATTAATTTGTATATATTTATACTTAGAGCTGTGAACATCTTTCGTAAAATCATCTTTTAGAACACTGAACTATCTGCTTGTTTTTTAGTTCGTTTGCCGTGATTAATTTGACACCTTCAGGCACTGTCTCTTGGCTCAGCATCAGAAGTACACGTTTGACTAAGTCTTCTACAATTCGAAAGGGGCGAATCGCCGATTGAGATGGAACATTTTCTGTAGTTTATTCCAGAAGCAATTCGTTTTAAAAGGCTTCGTTCGAGAGAAAATTAGGAATTTCAGGTTGGTAGTTAAGGTAAATTCCATTGCTGTAGAAGAAGAGTCGTGGCTCCGGTGAGCATTCTAGCTTTCCAAGTGGGAAGTCGCAATTCGATTCCCCGTGCCTTGTTTTTTAAATACTATATCATATATTCATTTTCCATAGATCCCAATATAAGTGACTAACTCTTTGGTATTTAATAGAAGTCAATTTGCAGCAAAATAATTACATAGCAAACAAGACGTTGAAGATATGTATGTCTGAATATCTGATCCCTTTTTGAACAAATGACAACGACTTGTGAAGATAATTTTTACTTCTAGTACCTAATTGTGTATTTTACTATTTGTTTCAAATGGTGTCTTTGTGTCATCATGTTTACTATTAAAGAATTCGCGGTTTGTGCACTGACTTTTTTCTTGGGGTTCTCGTTATCAGCATATTATCTGACTAGCCTTGTTGATGCTCGTAGCATACGGTACTATAATCACCTTTGCCTTTCACGAGTCTCACCACCATGCTCTCGAGTTTTAATTATTTCTTTTCGTAATTAATAACCAAAATTTCATCTTCAAATTGGTACCGTGCAAATTTGATGTATCAAAAGCAAATGTAGCACAAAATAATATTTTAATTCCACAACATTTTCCTCTTTTTTTTTAATTTTAAATTTGAACGCAAAGTTCAATACGTTTGTCATTGGTTAGCTGCCTGAGCTGGTCATTCCGACAAATGTTTCTTGCTGGTACCCCGCAAACTTACTTGATATTAAAATGTGCAACTGAATTAAATTTTTTTTTGAGTTTCGTGTGGTGCAAGTTTTGTGTTGATCAGTGCACATGGAAATTTAAAAAGATAGGATAATTTTAATGTTCTTTGTGTAATCGATGACGTTTCTGTACTATAAATAATGGTGTATTATACAAAATGGCAACTTAGACAGCACCACAAAGTAGGATAAAACCATCCGTTCCTGTGGTCAAACTGAAACCAGCGTCTCGCTCAGTGGAGTGAGCTCCTGAGGGTCGGGAAGTTCTAATCATTTCTTTCGAACAGGTTCAAGCTACTGGCCTTGTCTGTGTAGAACACATACCCTCTCAACATCTTCTGTCCTTCAATGTCCCTCATTTTACACCATTACCAAATTCACTTCTTCACTCTTCTGCCATCCGTACCTTGACCTTTCAATTGTAAACATTTCTTTCTCACTCCTGCGTGACTCGTCCTCTACTTCTGTTCTGTCCTATAGGATTCCCTCAGGTTCATTTCACTAGTTCCACCGAGTCTTTTGGATGAGCGGTAACGATCTTCCTTGACTTTTTGGAGACTAATTAAAATTTCGGTCCGGCTATCCAGATTTCGGTTTTCCATGGTTTTCCGAAATCATCCCGTGCGAATGCTGGAATGATTCCTTCATATAAAAGACATAGCCAGTTTTGCATTCCTTACCCACAATCATTTACCTTCTTGTAAACGTTATCGGCAAGCTGTAATAACCGATTTTTGATTTGTTTTAAATAAACACATACATCCAGTCTATTTATTCCAATCGTATTCCTGAAATTTCATCTCCACTGACTAGGTTCTGCTTTTATCCCTGTCTTCCATTGCCAGTGTTTAATAAACATACGTTAATTTTGAGACATGTTAAAGAATTAGTTTTCACGTTAGTAGCACTTCCCAGTTTCATGTCGTGTGAAACATTTGAACCGCTGCTCTTTTGTGCATCTTTTATTAATGTCCTTCCTAGGGATCCAGTTTCCATGCACGTAAGGATGTGTTCATCTGTGTAAGGTAAGAGTATCTATGGTCTACAGTGCCACCCATAGTAGTCATGTAATTGTACGAAGTTAGAATTTATGCAAATACGTTTATCCAGAAAACCGTGCATAAAAACAGTAACACTTTCACCTTATTCCTCAATCCGGGTCCACGTTTTCGGTACCGAGCGTGGTGGGTAAGCGTAACGCTCTGGCCTCGCATTCGGAAGGACGCGGTTTCGAATCCCGGTCCGGCCATCCAGATTTGGATTTTCCATGGTTCCCCAGAATCACTCCAGGCGAATACCTGAATGGTTCCTTCAAAAGGCCATGGGCGAATTCGTTCCCGTTCCTTGGCTCCAGTCCTTTCCCGCCTCTAATGACCTCGACGTCGATGAGGTGTAATGCCATTAACAAAAAAAAAAAAAAAAAAGCTTTCGTTGATGGTCTCGTCTGTCGATAATGAACAGTTATTGAGGATTACCATTGTCGGAAACGCGTATCTTGTTAGCGAAATCTTAATGTCGGGAAGTACTTCAGTTAATTGCTCTACTTTGTATTGAGCATAAATATGCAAATGTGATCGCGATTATATAAATGGGCGCATGCTTTCGTGGTTTAAATTGGCAAAGGTGTAGAATTTAGGTTCCTCACCAATAACTAGACGAACCTTGCGTGCCGTTCACAATAATTAGCTTTTTAGACACCTAAAATCGATACATGACGTCGGTCTTCGGTACATACGATGTCATATTTAGTAGCCTGCAGTTACGTATATTATGTCATAGGCAGATAGTGAAATCCATAAATTGCCAAGTACTTCATGTAAAACCAGCAAATAATGGAGATGGATACTGTCTAAAACTTTTTTTTTTTTTTTTTTTCCTATGGAAGGACTTTCTGATGTTAGATGCTCATGACTTGAGGCCTGGGTTGGCACCCATGGATCCCCATCTGGATCTGGAATTGCAAGACCCCATCTGTCAACTTTCCTCTCGATCTTCCTTGGTTAACTCTGGCGCTTTTCTGACATCGATAGTATTTTACAGTTTATAGAAAGGGTGTCGACTGCAGGTACGAAAGCCGATTTTAGGAGCCTGTCTAATTCAGGATGTCGGCTATAGGAGCAAATTCAGTGGTCAAGTTTTTTATAATTCGATATGTATACACCTACAGTTTACCAGCAACTGTAATAAGTAATTGAATAATTAAGGATGCGGAAAATTAATTTAGAATGCATAGTAATTATATAGTACGATTAGAGTCTCTGAAAATGGAAAAATAATTTCTTACGTATCGAAAACTGGTACGCTTACCTTAATAGTTACTTGAATTGTGCTCAAAATTTGCAAATTAGTAGGTGACAAGCAATAATATAATCTGTTTGTATCGTTTTGGTTTTCACAGTAAGTTTCCTGTAGAAAATTTTTGAAATGTTTTAACTTCGTCATACATTTGTCCGATCGAATTGAACTAACATACCGGCGCGGAAGCTACCGATGAGGGAAAAGACTGAAACGGCTCCAGATCTCATTTAAAAAGTTAAAAAAAAATGTTTTTGATGACCATGGAATTTCGTTTCGGAAATTAATAGCTGATTTTTACATGAACATTTGGTGATGTACCATGGGTCATCGACTACTCTTCGAATACATGTCATAAGGCTAATACAGATGTTCTCTGAGAATTCTAAGTGGCCGAAGCATACGTATCGCCATCTGCCCATGATAGTGTTTGTTTGTGAACTGTGTAATTTTTCAAGCAGATGTTTGGGACCGTCGTAGAATTCGCCTTGGTGATTGAGGTAAACTATCTAAAAACCGTAATTAGGACGCCTGCCTGGTACACCGGGCCCCAGGTTTTATTTGGGTCCATTGTACCTCGTGTGCAATCCATAAACGCGCCGGCCAAACTAGCGGGTGTAGTACATTTACTGTCACACGAGTATGTTCTTTTCTTTTTTATTTGGCCTTCAGCCCTGCAGGCCATCTAGCCATTTTCCATTTACATGATTAGATACATTCGTGTGGCCAGTTGCATAATTCTTTGTACACGTGAAAACCACAAATTGCATAGTATATTCTATACATCAAAATATCTAGTTTACAAGGTACAAAATATGCATTAAAATTTTAATTAAATAATTCATTGTACAAGTTAAAATGACAAATTGCATATTACATTCTGTACATTAAAATATCTGGTTTACAGGGTACGACATATACATTAAAACCTTAATAATACAACGTGAGTTTTGCAATGATAGGATTTGTCTGTTACAATTATTAATACAGCTGTTTTTATAGTTCCAGTTTGATTTGTCGTAAGGGGGCGTACATGAGGGAAAAGATTTGTTAGTGGCTAACAGAGTAGAAACATTTGTTGACAGTTGCTGCCCCCAGCTGCACCAGTTTCTCAGTAAGGTTGTCTGATATATCTTTTTCTAGTGGACATCCAAAGAATATATGGTTAAAGTCTTCTTCCTGACCACATTCACAATATGGATCGTCTACCACACCGATCCTGTATAAATGCTTCTTGAAGCGTGCATGCCCAAATTTTAGTCGAGATATACTGGTGTATAGTTTTCTAGGGCATCGAACATTCTGGAATCATTGTCGTTTTACAATTTCCTGATGTAAGCTTGCATAGTATTTACCCTTTATGGTGCATGTGTTTTCAATCTTTGTCCCAATCTTTGTATAGTTTGTCTTTTAATGTCACGATTAAATCCGACATGGGTATCTTTACGTGGGTAATTTTCCCAGTAACTGTTGCTTCCTTTGTCAGTTGGTCGGCTAATTCATTACCTCTACACCCACAATGTCCTATCACCCAGGACAGCACTACTAGTTTATTACTATTTTCCAGCTCTATGATTATTTTAATGATTTCGTATGTAATTGGGTTGTTACTTTGATTTAAATAATGGTTCTTTAGTAACGTTAGCGAAGAGAGCGAGTCAGATAGCACAGTGATGTTGTTATCCTGTAAACTGCTGTCATATTTACGGGCTTCTAGAATTGCAATTAGTTCTGCTGTCATAATAGAGGTTTCACTCGGTAGTTTGAATGTGCCCTGTTCCATACTGTCAGGGTTGATGAATGCACTCCGTGCCTGATTATTGTTTCTGGACCCATCTGTGTATATGCACCTGACCGGAAGCTATTTATTCAAATTTTCTAATTATGTCTGTTTATTGGGATTTTCTTGGGTTATTTGGGTATTAACTGTTACCTCTTTAAGTGTGTGCCATAGTGGTGATTCGTAGCAATATAATTGTTTACTCTTGCAGGCTTTGTCGCTTAGTGTTTTGGTTTCAAGATATGCCGAAACCAAAGGTGGTAGCCGTTTATGTATCAAGTATCTTTTTGTTGGACAGACTATTGATAGTTTACGGATGGCGTTAACTAGTTTATTAGCCGACGTCTGTTCCTGTTTAAGTACGAATTTTGAGTATAAGTAGGACCTGCGTAGGTGTAGTGGTGGTTCGCCTGCTTCTGCGCATAACGCATTCGTGGATGTCGATTGCATTGCCCCCAAGCAGGTGCGTAGTACTGTATACTGCAGAATATCTAACCTGGCTACTGTACGTTCGGAAGCTGACCCGTAACAGATGCACACATAATCAAAATGTGGCCGTACTAAGGATCTGTACAGCATCAGTGCAACTGGTGGGCTTGCTCCTCACTTTAATCCGGTTACCGCTCGAATCAGATTTTTTTTCTATTTGTATGATGTGTTCACCCCATTTAAGTTTGTATATTGTTAGTTCTATATATTTCACACTATTCTCTACTGGAAGATTGTAAGGTTCAAGGGTTATGCTGGTCCTTGGAGGTATTCTATGGCGAGTATATATACAGACTGAGCTTTTATTGATTGATATCACTTGTCCATTAGCAAACAACCACTGTAAGTATGCGCATCGCTTCATTTAATATAGTCTGACAACTTACAATGCTTATTCCTATTGTATAAATACAGATGTCGTCGGCATATTGTAGGACTATGACTGACTGCGGCATTATCTTGTGCAGGTCAGCTGTATAGATATTAAAAAGTAATGGAGACAAGACTGATCCCTGGGGTAACCCTTGGCTGCATTTTCTTGGCCCCAATCTGATGGTTTTCCACTGAGCTACTAGCCATCTATTGGTAATAATAGATACTAGCCTGGCTGTGAAGGGACCTGGCACACCGTTCTCCATTAATTTTTTTGCCCAGGATCGGTGGCAAGACTTTGTCGTAAGCGGATTTGAGATCTGTGAAGATCGCAACCATGTAGTTATTATTGGTAAAGCATGAGTGTATGTCGGTGGTGAGATGCACTAACATGTCGTTAGTGCCTTTACCTCTCCGAAAACCATACTAGGTGGATGGGAGTAACATGTTGTGTTCGAACCACCATTCAAGTCTGTGTTTGACCATCGTTTCAAGCACTTTGTACATACAAGACAACAGGGATATTGGTCTCTCTGCTGAGGCACAGTCAGCTGTCGTACCAGGTTTTCTTATTCTAGCTGTCTTCGTAGGTGGGATCTCGCTCTTCTCAGTCCAAATACGATTAATGAGTTCAAGCAGGTACTACCATAAAACAATCTTTTAAAGAAGTATAAAATAATTATACCACTTAAGATTTTTATAAGTTTTTTTGACGTTAAAAAAAGGAACATTGTATTAGATCAGCGGTTACCAATTTTTTGCCACGGGACCCTAATAGATCATAAATTTTTTGGCAGATCTTAATTTCTATAAACGTAAAGCTGAAAAACCAGTCTCGCATCGGTAAGTCGTCACAAATGGAAGCAGAAGCATGATAGCCTTCTCATGCGCGGTTATGACTCTTTCAAACGAACATTTTATTTAATTCTTGGACGGAACACGGATCCCTTGTGGCCCTTCCACGGAACCCCAGGATCCGCGGACCACCATTTAGAAACCACTGTATTAGATGACTCAAATATCTTTGAGTAAATAAAAAAAAAAAACCGGGGTTCAAAAAGTCTTAATTCGAAGAAATGACATGGATAAACTGAACATAGTCACAAGTTTCGAAAAAATATTTAAAAAATCAATATCTCGAAAATAAATTTTGTCATATAGTATTATGTGACCTATCTGCTGCTGCAGGTTTATCCTTTCATTCCCGGACACCCTATATAAGGCTGGTTCAAAAAGTAACGAGCCGGCGGCCTAGCGACAGAAACCAGTACCTGTAGTAGTTCAGAAGTATTGGCTCTGGCTGTTGAGGCACTTGTCACACTGCGACACAAGGCGGTGAACGGCTGTCTCGTAAAATTCCTGGGGCTGCGATGTTGAACCAGTTCCGCACGTACTGCTTGACATCGTCGTCCGAGGTGAATCGTTTGCCCATCAGAGCCTTTTTTTAGGGGACCAAAAATGGCGTAATCACAGGGAGAGACGTCTGGACTGTATGGAGGGTGCGGAGAACCTCCCACTTGAATTTCTGCACGATTGCCGTTATTGTGTTGGCCGTATGAGGCCTTGAATTATCGTAGAGCATAATGACCTCACAGGTGAGCTTGCCTGGTCGTTTTGATTTGATCGCTTGGCGAAGGGTAGTCAAGGTTTGCGAGTAACGCTGGGCATTCGCTATTGTCCCGTGTTGCAGGAAGTCTATTATAAGGAGGCCGTCTTGGTCAATTAAGAACGTCAGGATAACATTTCCTGCACTTATGTGGATGACCTTGGATTTTGTTGGTGGTGACTTCCGTTGCTTCCACTGGAGACTTTGTCGTTTCGAAATGATGACACCAAGACTCATCTCCAGCTACCACTCGTGCCAGGAACTCATTCCATTCCATTCCCTTCCCTTCCCTGGCATAGCGATGCATGGGCCATTCGGCATGCTTCCTGTTGTGGTTGAAGATTGTGTGGTATCCGTTGGGCGCACACTTTGTGCCAGTTCAGTCTTTCCGTCATGATGGTGTGAACACTTCCGACGCTCAGTCCGACCTCGGCGGCTACGGCTTTCACTGTAACTCGGCGGTCCTTCCCTGAAGCGCTTGTGCCACGCTTTGACCCTTGCAAGGGACATGCAGTGTTCACGGTACACTTGTGACATTCTTCGATGAATGTCCGTACCCCTTCCTCCTTCTGCCGTTAGAAAACGAACATGTCTTTGCTCTTCTTTTGACTCCTCCATTTCACTGCTTACAACACGAATGAGCGCTGGGCGACTGAGGGACGCATGCTTCTGCTAGCTTTGTAGTCATGCACTCGTGACCCTATAGCGACGGGCATGTGGACTTCCGCGCTCTTGTCGGAAACCCTCTTTGCTACTGACGCAACGATATTAGCATTCTGTCACAGGTTTGCACATTCCCAGACTCCGGCTCGTTTCTCTTTGAACGTTCCTTATAAATGCGAACGTAACTCCGTCTGTTTTTTACGTTTTCACTACTTAAACGGATAAACCGATCATGATGAAAAATGACAAGGAAGCACTATGTGTCATTAGGAAGGACATAGGATATTCTGTTCGCGAAAAGTAACACATTTTGTCATGAAGTTTTCAAAACCAACCGAACAGTGACAGACAGAAGGATAGCGTGGGTAATTCTGTAATATTATATCGTCCCTCAGGGTTTGTTTCTCTCGCAGTGTGTTTGTGTACGGTTCATAAATTTCGTGTACAGACAAAACTTGTTACTCGTATAGTATTGATGTCGATTTGCGCTGCATCAGTCTATTAAAAGTTTTTGACGTCATTTACCCTTTTTGATATGCCTCGCAGGCGTAAATCAGACCTAGGGCGCAGTTCTAGCAGAGCACGAGCAGCTAAATTTATTAGAACCCAATACTCTGATGCTCATGCTGAAGAAAAAAGACCAAGACCATGCTGAAAGTCAAGCTGTCCTCAGTTAACACCACCTCCATACAACCTTAATTCGTTTCTATTTTTAAGCATGTTGCAAATTGATTCTCTTCCAGAGATTGATTCAATGGTAGAACCGTCATTTTATCACCACTCCGTGCTGTTTGTAACACCTTTTACCTATAGTTTTCTGTATAAGTTAACAGCTGGTGATAGATAAATGTGGCACTCATCGGTGATCGGTACCATTATAGTAAGTAATAACTAGAATTTCCAGCAGACGTAAAAAAAAAGACAGTTTCGTGAAGTGGTGCCCGCATAAGACATGATGAATTTAGTTTTTAATCATTTTTAATTGCTTTCACGAGTGCCATGTTACTAAATACCGAAAATTACATAGTCAACGATACTATTAATCCAATGAGCATAGAGTTGTCTTTGACGTAATGTGATATTTGGCGCCTATCTGTTCGGTTTACGAACAGATTATCATTTATTGCTTCGTCCACCGTTCACATAGAATCATGCGACGTATCGCAGTTTTTAAGTTAGACTGAAGTTTGCAAACTGCGGAAACTTCTGTAGTTTTCGCGTGAACAAAGAAATCCCACGGAAAATGCCGCTTACAGATTTGGGTGTGTAGTGATTATTGTATGTTGATGATAATTAGCTGCTCTGTGTAGATTGTCTACAGTGGCCCTCGATTATTACGACAAAAGAAACGTAAAAAATGGGAAGTACCCGGCCAATACATTGTGTAGACATGAAACAATCAAACCCAATACGCCAAATCGGCTGTTGCTTGATAGCAATGACAACGCCCAAATCTATCCATGTGTTTAGCAAACAAAACTTAAGAGATCAAATCTGTGTGTTTTAAATATTAATTAAAAGTATTTGTTACTGGGACAAATTACCTGATTAAACCGTTTCTCGTGCAACAACTCTATATTTATTCATTAGAAACGTATTAAGTTTAGGCGATTAGTGTTAGTCATCGTGGCGTTAGAACAGTGTTAGGTTTACTCGTTAAAACGATGTTTTGGCTCTATTCGTGTTGTGCAGAGAACGATTTCACAGGTCTGGGGCGAATTATGTTCGTAAGCATAAGTCATCAAGCACGAAATTATTTCTGCACTGAAGAAAAATTATTTCTACATAACAATTTAGCGCTACGAGAGACTGATTTGAGAACAGATTAATGTTGGCACGAATGACTGAAATAAGTGGCTCAGAAAGCAGTAAACTCATAAAGTATGGATGCACTGCTATATTTAATTAAAAATTATTTAATTAATTTTTTTTCGGTAATAACTGTCATACAGTTTCTTAAAAAAATTCATCACCAATCGAGAGTAAAAGATGTGAATAAAACGACAAAGTAAGGTAGCCATCTTTTTTCAGGCAATAATGAAATGTTGCCAGGTGTAAACAGGTATGCGTGTATAAGTAATTTACCCTCATCAAGTTTCTTTAGATAATCTATATAAAATTTTAGATAATTTTATTGCAAACACGATGGTATAAGATTGTCTTGCCAAAAGTAGGCAAATCTTAGGGTTGTCGCGATTTAAAGTGTTAATAATGAGTAAAAGAGAGTGGTGCGAAAGAAAGTGCGCATGCTCACTTCTCCGTGTAATAGAGAAAGATGCAGAATAACAGCTGCACGTTAGCATCCATTTTTCATCAGAAATGTTCATCGTTGTGAGCAAACCACGCTTTTTTCTATTTTTCACTTGTTTATTTTATTCACTATTTAACGCCTTAGATCAAAGATTGTCAACTACAAAATCGACAAGGGTTTGATATATTCCTTATAAAATTACAGGACCTCTACAACCTACACCTACCGATTTTTTGGGAAGACTTAAAAATGATCGTTTTAAGGAGACTTTTGTATAATTCTTAACCGATTATTTGGAGAATGATCATTTGAAATCAATAATACAAACGAAGAAAGTCCTTACAACCGTTGGAAGTCAATGCTACTCTTATCAAATAAAGGAAAATCATGTCGTAAAAATTGAATAAGGAAGTCAACACGAAAAAGCGGATATGCGAATTATATTTAATGTTAGCAAGGCACTTCCATCTTCAAAAATTTTAATAAAAGCCTGTGATACTAATGGTTTAATAATTTTGCTGGCCAATATGCACAAATTGAATCTGAAATTTGGTTGTTAGGTTTAGCAACAAAGACAAAAATAAAATAAAAATAAAGACCTGAACAGAATCAAATGCACAGAATCAGCTTCGAAGCTGACCATTTAAAAAACTTTGATAAAATGAGACCTACAAAACAAAACTTTTGCGACTTATGATCCCGACCTTTTCACTGACGAAAAAATTGAAGTAGTTCAAGAGTTTACTGTTCCTATATATGACACAAAGCAGTGTACAAGTGTTAAAAAAGCAAGAAATATATGTTCCAAACGAATTATTCAGCCAAGCAGAATTTATGAAAAAAAAAATTAAAAGCTTCAATTCTAATGTGATTCCGCCATGCAGGAAATGGGTCAAACAAAAACATGATATATAATCTTCACGGGATTTCCGACAGATGGTGCTGAAGAAAGACGAGCTTTCGGCGGCGAGCTCTGCCACTATCTTCAGACCAGAGCTCACCGTCGAAAGCTCGTCTTCCTTCATCACCATCTGGCGAATGTTCCGTGAAGTTTATATTTCAGCGACACGCCGGGAAAGCCTTCGTTAGCACATCGAAAACATGATATATGTAAATTCTATGTGGCCTAATGCTATCAATCCTTTCTGTGCAAAACTAAGGCCTGAATCTTGCGGATGGTACATGTATGGCTATTTAAAGCCAATAGCGTTCCTCGGATACCCAACACCCTTAAAAGTTGACGATGTTATACTAGTGACAGGCAGGACAAAAAATGATGACAATCCCTCAGAATTTGATTTCAATACTACATATTCTGATGAATTTGATTCTGAATAATAATTTGTATATCAACTCTTTCTATTTTAAATTGTACAATAAATTATATTTTTTTTCTATTACCACAAACAGCTGGTATTCTGTCTTTTTATTAAAACTTTGAATCCTGACAACCCTAAGATTTTACCACTTTTGGCAAGACAACCCTATACCATCGTGTTTGCTATAAGATTATCTACGTTTTTATATATATTATGTAAAGAAACTAGATGAGGGTAGATTACTCATACACCTGTTTACACCTGGCAACCCTTCATTGCCTGAAAAAGTTAGGTAACCTTACTTTGGCGTTTTATTTATATCTATTACGGTCGATCGGTGCTGAATTCTTTTGAGAAACTGTATGACAGTTATCAAAAAATTTAATAATTTTTTATTAAAAACAGCCTTGCGGGGATATATGGTGTAGCAACCCTATCACGTTTTGTTTGTTTATACATTATATTGTATAAGATACACATTTTTTTTTAGGAAACTCGATGAGGGAAGGTTGATGTTATTCGGGATCTTGTACTATTACTTGTATCAGAATTTTGCTCCCTCCTTATCGAGAATGCTTATAAAAGGGTCAGATAAAACTGTATTGTTGGGTTTGTGTTAAAGTACTTTGCTCTTTTCAGCTCTCGTTGGTCTTTGCTGTTTAAGTTAAAGATTTTTATTGGTTGAGTGAAGAGCATTCTCTCTTGTCAGGAAATCCGCTTGGCGTAAGAGATAACATATATCACTGGAGCTCCGGAAGTTACGATATCCCTCCGATTCTTCATTTAAACAATTTATTGCTCCAGTACTCATCATAGATGACGTTGCCGTTGCAATGAGCGTTCTGCTATACTGTTAAATAGTTATATTTTTAATGCTCTGGTATTATTGGGTTTTCTAATTTAATTATTTCCTCACTATCACTTTGATTTATAGTATGGGTTTGAATTTTTTATAACCAGGGATGTAACGGAGTTCCGCATCCGCAGTTGCGGAACTTCCGCATGAAATTCTACCTCTGCTTTCACATCCACAACTTTTAATGCGGAAGTATAGGGGGTGGTTTTTTTTGTTTACATTGCAATATATATATACCGTATATTCTTTTCTTTTTGTACGAGAATCGCCCTATCGTCGCCTAGCTAGTAAAAACGTGGTTGTTCCGTTCGTTCGATACTGTGCTAAAAGTAAGAATGAACTGGACGGTGTTATTACCTAAGCATGCATTTACAAGTTTGAATATGCATATAAAAGTATACCGGCGTATTCATAGTCCAACTTGTTGGACCTACCGTGTACTAGAAGAGGTTCCAAGCAGTCCTTTCCACTCCTACTCTCTAGCGGCGCACCAGTGTCCTTTTACCACTCGTAGGGTGTTTCCTCCAATCAAGATCCAACGTCGTAGCTTGTTGGAAGGCAGGGGCTCTTGTAGGTTGTTTGGGAGTCCAACCACATCAAACACGTGCTGCAGTCCCTTTCACGGCCCAACAAGAGTCCTACATTGGAAAATCGGATCATCGTAGGTCCTACAAATTGATGCGGTGGAAAGGCGGCTGGCGAGCACGGAATGTCCGGTGGCGTGTTCTAGTGCTTGACAATTCAATTAACCGAGTCGCAAAGTTCATATGACAAAGATTGTTTTGTTGACGCGTGCGTAGTTATGTGTAAATAATTACATAAATAATTAACTCGTTAAATCACCCAACATATTTTATTGTTGAGAGATGAGGCAGAAAATATGACAATATTAGGTAGAAAGATGCTTTGTTTCTTCAAAAAGAATTTCTGGTAAAAATATACTTGTTTTGATAATAATATTTTTTCCGCATCCGCTTCCGCAAAACAACCGCA
Organism: Vandiemenella viatica; assembly: GCA_031002005.1. Taxonomy (NCBI): domain Eukaryota; kingdom Metazoa; phylum Arthropoda; class Insecta; order Orthoptera; family Morabidae; genus Vandiemenella; species Vandiemenella viatica. Next base: position 233,410,105 of record CM061921.1, on the reverse strand, counting down.
TCCGCGAATGTCAAGCAGTGAATATCCGCTTCTGCATCCGCATCCACTAACTTGGGAACCATCAGACCTGTTCAAAACGGATTTCGATCCCCCGAGTATATGTTGAAGGGTAATTACTCCATATGTCTGTCTTACAATTATTTCTTCAAAATGAGCCCTGGGTATCGAGAAATTAACGCGGAAACATATGTGAATATATTTTAAATATTATAATTTTAGTACGTTGTTTAAAAGCTTCAGCGTGGTGTATGTGGTAAGGCGCTAATTTCCCATTTTGCGAACCCGGGTTCAAATCCCCATATTGCCAAATATTTTTATTTCTTTTTTTATATGCAGCATTGATTTTATTTCATTTAAAATTCATTTACGAATTTTTATTATGCGAAATAACAGACATTATGTTGGTTTCAAACATTTACATGCTACCATCAGTGAACGGAAATAAGTATAACTGTGGTAGGGGGGGAAAAACCCCGACCTTATGGCTGTAATATATTTACTTTACGATATAAATTGTAGAGATACAAGTATAGAAACGATGAACATGAAATATACCTGTTTCATTAAAAAAAACAAAAACACACAAACAATAAACAATAAACAATGAAATAATGATTTTCTAAAAAAAAAAAAAGTTGGGACTGTATATTCTGTAATATTTTGTTTTAAAAGTTATTTTGCATAATAAATATTCGTAAATGAATTTTAAATGAAATAAAATCAATGTTCAATGATTAATGCATATAAAAAAGAAATAAAAATATTTGGCAGTATGGGGATTTGAACCCGGGTTCGCAAAATGGGAAATTAGCGCCTTACCGCATACACGACGCTGAAGCTTTTAAACAACGTACTAAAATTATAATATTTAAAATATATTCACATATGTTTCCGCGTTAATTTCTCGATACCCAGGGCTCATTTTGAAGAAATAATTGTAAGACAGACATATGGAGTAATTACCCTTCAACATATACTCGGGGGATCGAAATCCGTTTTGAACAGGTCTGATGGTCTCCAAGTAAGATGACCCCCGTTACCACCGTAGTTACAACATATTTTTTCGTCTTACAAGTTGATGTGAAGAAGATTTTAGTCTTGGACCTACTGTATGTACCACGAAGGTGATGACAATGGAAATGAGAGGACGAAAATGGGTTTTCGAAATTATATGACGATATCTGGTGCACTAACTTGAATGACCAAGGACATGAAATAAGAAAGTGAACTCCAGTTTATATATGGTACATGGATGGCTATTTAAAGCCAATAGCGTTCCTCGGGTACCCAACACCTTTAAAAGTTGACGATGTTTTTTAAAGAAAATCGTTTAACCGTTCTTTGTCATACATACGAGTATTGGTACACATGCCTACAAAGCGGCCAGCACCAGCATGGTGGGTGAGCAATAAAGCTGTGGCTTCGACGCAGTTTCGAATACCTGTCCAGCCATACAAATTTCACTCCAGTTGTACACTGGGATGGGTCCTTCAAAAGGCTAGGGCCGAATTCCTTTCCGTTCCTTGCCCCCATTCTTTCCCCGCCTCTGATGACGTCGATGTGACGTAAAGCCATAAAAATAATTAACCATATAGTTATTATGGGACCATCTTGTTGTATGCCGCAGCCATTTGACTCCCTTTCAACTTCAGTTTCCGGAAAATAAATAACTGCAGGAGTGATTATGCCTTACGGTTTAAATTCCTTTTATACTACTGTTTGTTATGACTTTCATTACTGTGGTGGAACCAGCCTGATGCTAAATACAACGAATGTTCTTTAATAGGTTTAAATAAGAAGTCCCAGTGACAAATCGAGGTGAATAATTCCTCAGTAGGAACACACAAGCATTGTTTTTCACATTTGCCCACTAAACTTTTTCCTTTTTGGTAAAAAATTCAAAGTTTTAATGTTTCGTTGTGGGATCACTGGTAGTATCGCATTCGAGGCATTTTAATTTCATTCAGCAGTTTGATGGATGTCTTTCTGAACATGCGAATTCAGCCATCAGACAAAAAATGAGCAACAAACAGGGAATAAGTCTCCATTTAGTATATGAAGAAACATCTCTATTAAACTAAGCTGCTACCGTCCTTATTCATAAAACGATCCGTTCTCTTACTTCCGCAACGGGTTCCTAGTTACGAAATACTTAGTCGCCGCCTTTATCTTTATTAATTCGGCACTACTTCAAAATCGTATATACCACACAACTATCTTTACACAAGATCAACCGTCATTTGCATACACGTATCATTTCCGTAGTCTCAGTCCCACTTTCCTGAAGTTTTAAACATAGTTTAATATTCGCTGTTGTGGCGTTATGATGGCAATGTTTTCTGACTACCCAAAGTACATTTTTCTCACCGTGCTTAGCGTCACATTCACTGTAAGTATTCGTAAAAATTCCAGACCGGATCTTACTGTTTTCAAAGCGAGCGCCTTAACGTTGAACAACAGAGCTTTTTTAGTTGATGTTAGTTCATTAGTTACTTGCTTTTCTTCTCTATTTTTGCCCACCGAGCGGTGTGGGTGAGTGGTAACGCTCTGGCCTCGCATTCGGGAGGACGTGAGTTCTAATCCCCGTCCGGGCATCCAGATTGGGGTTTTCCATGGTTTACCCAAATTCACTCCAGGCGAATGCCGCGATGCTTCCTTCAAAATGCCATGGCCGAATTCCTTCCCGTTTCATGTCACCAATCCCGCCTCTAATGACATCGACGTTGACGAGACGTAAGCTAATTTAGCTTTACGCCTCATCTACGTCGTTGTCATTAGAGGCGTGTGAGGATTGGGGACAAGGAACTGGAAGTAATTCGGCCTGACATTTTTCTGTGAAACCATCCAGGGCATTCGCCTAGCGATCTCGGGAAACCGAGAAAACCCGAAATCTCGACGGTAGGATAGGATTCGAATCAGCTTCCTCCCGCATGACATACATGTGTGGAATTGTGTATCTAGAGTGGAAAGGATGGGACAATGGAGGGTTCGTGCATTCCGCCTCAGATAGTCAAAGGAGACTGTTATATCTCAAGTGTTCGTAAAAATTTCACCCCATAACTTGAGCTTTCAAAACGAGCGTTTTAACATTGAACTACTGGGCTGACTTTTTAGTGGTTGACATTTATACTGACCAAAACACATCTCCAAACTAAGAACTAGCAACACCCCCGCACACCCACAGTAAAAAGCTTTGGTTATGACATTCGATGCTATAGGTTTTTGATCCCCCCCTGGCATCCCGGATCTCCGTCTGGGCAGTAGTAGAGCTAAAAAAAAAAAAAAAAAAAAAAAAAAGTCGCCCAGCCCGGAATTTTTTTTGGGCCGATAGGGGGGAGGGGCATCAATGCACCCCTGGTGCACCCCCCTAGAAACAATCCTGCCGGCGCCCCCGTCTGTAACCTAGTGGATTTTGATATGGTTTCCAATTTCCGCCTCAAAAACTCATTTGCACAAATTATAACAATAAAAACCTTGAATAAGCTTACGTGGTTCGCCGATAGATGTTGTTACTCACTTTTATCGTCATTAATGGACCTCAGGATACTAAACCACAGCATTAACTTTCTCAGATAAAATTAATGCCCATAGGAATTAATGATTATCGGTGATTACGTGATCACATCGAACCAACACATTAATTTACGATGGTCATTTGCAGTGTGCTACAGTAGATGCCAAGAGTCTTGTGGTAGACGTTGTCCCCTTTCCGCCATTTTGTAATGCAGTTCAATGTAGCAAATCTACACTACCACGATTCCTCTAATATTGACGGAAGATATTTGGAGATATTTCGACCCTTGCCATCTGTCTAATCTTTCACAGTACTTTTAAATTCGCAATCTCTTGTGCGAATGGATGTTATACTTTTCCTGTAAGCGCTCGATTGGATTCATTTCTGGCGAAATCTCTAGATTTGGCTTAATTAAATCCTTGGAATTATTGGAATATTTTATTGTTTCGTGGTGCGTGAAGTCAGACTGTTAATATGCATTCAAACATGGCATTAACCGGTCAACAACTGTCGCTTGATCAAACCGTACAATGTTTATGATCGCTTGTTCACAGTTTGAATTCATGGCCTCAAGCTACAATCATTACAATCAAAAGCTGTAATAATCCCCATGCAATTAACAAGCAGAGGATCAATAAATTATCTAACCGATGTTAATAGAATTTCTTTCTTAGTTCTTTATGATGTAATTGCATGAGATTTAGTGCTGTTGTTTTTAATTGTTAATTAATTATTGCTTTGAATATTAAATTAATTGAAAGAGGTGTGATTTTTTAAAATAAATAAATAAAACATAGCTGTACGAGCTGAACATGAGTCATAATGTCGTTTAGCCACGTTTGCTTGGGATTCAAACATTATTGCCGAATTTGATCGTGTTGGTACCTTTAAACGATGCTTGCATGGGTTCGTTATTTGGCTGCGAAACCTTTGTTATTACCCCCAATAGTTAAAGGGTTTTGGAAAACAGTTCTTGCTGAGACAGCGTTTATATTCTTGAACTCTGAGTTATCGTACCAGAATGATAGGCATCGATACATTGTCTCCTTGAAATTAGATTGCAGGTTGACGTCACTCATACACAATCATGGCAATCTTTCAGGAAATACCCTTATTTGAAAAACCATTTTATGGCATCCGGGAATAAAACCACGGACTTGATCATTAATAGAAAATTTATAACAACTAGAGCTTTTATAATTTCCCCGTTTCACCACTACTAAAAATCTTCAAGGTCCCTGGTCTCCCGATTCGCTGTCCATCACTGAGTTCTTGCTTCGACTGCCTGCTTAAGAACTGCTCTCCAGGGAAACGCTGGTTGGCCTTTTATAGCCTTGGCTAATCATTATCTGACGTATTCTATAAAAAAAGTACTCTTTTATAAATTACAAAAAAAAAAAACACATTACATGGTACGCTATTTTTACTCGAATTTTCCCGAAATTTTTCTGTCGTATTGTCTGATTTATTCCCAGTCTTTTATGTTATTAAACATTTTCTCCTAATTATCCTCGTTTAAGAGCTATTAATTCTTAAAAATCACACATGGTGATGTCATCAAGTTTCAATACTAAAATTTCGCTTTTCTTTAAATTACAAGTTTCCTAAAATTAAAATTTCCTTATCTTACTCAAACTTTATTCGGGATGCATCTAGCTATGCTGACAACAAACTGTGATATTGAAATTTGGAATAACTCTTTGTAAAAGCCCTCATACCTGAACTTTAAATAGAATTTTATTTAATGGAGTATCTGTAGTGAGCTTAAGTTTGCTTGAATATTATCTAGGATGTTTGTTTTGTTATTTCTTGTAAATCAGTGTATATAGACTTTGTTTTATGAAAGGAAATTATTTAAAGGCCATTTAATATGTTTAAGAATCGAATTGTGCAAGAGAATTGCTTAAATGTGTGTAATTCCAAGTATTAACGCAAGTTACGATGTCTACAGGACTATTTTCTACAGTTTGAAATGATTTCTGTAAATAATTTTGTGTTTAAGTATCTTTAATTTCCATTTCTGACCATTGTGTAATGATGTTAAGTGATTAAGTACTATTTCTGATTGTTTTTAATATGTTCAATTGTTTGAGTAATTGTTAATGTTCGAGAAATATCTCGCGGAAGCTTTTGAAGAATTCCAAAAATTTCGATAGAGCCTATATAAAGAAATCAGCAGAAGGACAGAGTTAGTTTTGCAGTAGTTTTATGTAGATTCACTTTGGAACTGCCAAAGATTGCGTCAGTAGTATCTCTGGATTGCATCTTTGATTGTGAATAATATCTCTGAAGTTGTTTTGAAAATAAACAAAATCTTAAACTGAGTCTTATGGTGGACTATTTAATTAATTACTATATTAATTAAACCACCGAAGAACCTAAAATCTTTTTTCTTTATTGAAAATTTTAACTTATGTTCTTTCTCCTTTGTCCCCTCCAACCACATGGCAACATACGATTTGAAAATTGAAAAATCTCTTTAACGAACTTTTTAAGCCTCTACATGTTACACCTCAAATTAACCGTACTATTAAGGTTTATTAGTGAACATGGAGGCAACAAATGGGATTAACATAAATTTTGCACTTTTAGCCTTTTTTTTGTTTCTTTCAGAAAATTCGATCTGAAAAGTGATTTATCATTAAGAAAATGATTATAAAAATTATTCTCTATATGAATTATATGTAAATTATATGTAATAGGCCTCCTACTAATCGATTTAGGCAAGATAATGGATATATAACAAGGTTATGTTCAGAGCTGAAAAGTGCTTTATCATTACGAAAATGATTATGAAAGTTATTTTCTATGTGAATTGTGTGTAATAGAACTCCTGCTAAACAGTTTTGGCAAGATAATAGATACATAACAATAACCTGATCTTTTAATTTTATAAAATCGTATGGCCGACAGACAAAGGTGTATTTAACGTTAAGAGTTTAAAAAACAATAATCAAAATCGACAACTTTTCCTACAACAGAGGCCATTAAATACTAAAAAACGAATAAAATAAGACATTCTGATTTTAACACCACTTTACAAATGTAGCAAAACGTTCAGCATTTGAAGTCTGATAGTGTATACACAATCTTCTCACTATTCTAGACATGCGCCTTGATGGTTGAAATCGTAAGACCACGTCTCATGCGTTGGAAGATCACTTCCCTCTCTGTTTCTCCCCTGCGCCCTCTCGCGTCAATAGTAGCGTTATCCTGAACAGGATTTCAAGAACAGCAATCACATGTTCTAAAATAAAGATATTTTTTACTGGCTAACACTCTCACTCATCCATGTCACCAAACTTCCCAGGTTTTCTGTATAAAAATTGGTTAATTTTATTCGGTTTATATCGATAGATGTTCGTGCATCTTCGGCTCTGACTTTCCAGCCTCGGTTGCAGAATGTCCCCGTAATTCTCTTGGGTCAACTACAGTCACTATCCGTCCGTAAATTTTTGTGAATTGGCGTGTTCGCTCCGGCTTAATACCTGCCGAGGATCACTACTGCTTACGGCTATCGACTCGCTTCAAAACAGCTTTGTGGGTGTTATGTCGTCCTATTGTCTACACGTAGGCGCGTCTTTTGACCGTCGCTTTCCTAAAGGTGCGTTTCCACTGAGGCAACAACGAGCAACAAGTAGCATGCTATTGCTATACGTGTAATTTTATTGTGTGATCGTAAGTTTTATTGCTACATGTCGCCGTGCGTCTTCATACTTTGTCGAATGTCGCCCAAGAATTTGTTGCCAGTTGTCACTTGTTACCGTTGCTTGTAGCATACGGCAAAAGCATTTCAAGCTATTCGGCAGCTGTTTGCCAGCAGCGTGCGTCATGCCATCTGAAGCAGTGGCAGCTTCTGCTTATTCGATCCTCGCAAATAGCAATAAAGGAAACAAAACTGAATACGCCTTGGTGGTGTTTTGATACGGATGCTAACTATTGTTTTTTGTATACCAATATTGGTTGTCAAATGAGGATTTCACACGGAGGAGTGTTTCGCCAAACTTTATTTTACTATGCTTAATGAAAAATGAACTTGTATTACTGACTCTATAACCTCTCCCTGGAAGTAAATTTTTATCTCCTTACGTTTTGATGTCACATTTCCCATACAGGCACACATTATGAAAAGTTATCCAGAGATCAAGAAAAAGGTTCTAAGACTATAATATACAGTTACAAACAAGTACGTGCACTAAGAGTAGTGGAAAATACTTTTGGATTATTAGCATCAGTTTTTCGTGTGTTTCGAAAAACTTCAATGATAAATGTTGAAAACTCAGAAACTCTGCTTATGTATATCTACGCATTAAAAAAAAATGAAAAGCAACAACTCAAGAATTCTTCACAGAATCATAGATATTGATTCTATAGACGGAACTGTCATTCCAGGCTCATGGGGGACGGTAATAGAAGATGACACGACACATGTATGGTTAAAATCAGACGAAGATGCAAAAGGCCTCTGGGATGAATTGGCTAAGTATTTTGTGACAAAAGAATGAAAAGCATCTTGGCAATATATACGAAGAAACAAAACACACATTCTACGTTCTTGTATTACTTAATTTCTCGCTATCACACAGAACTATCAAAGGCGAATGGTCAACTCGAAAAATTTAATTTATACTTTCTAGAACCTAAATTGGGAAACATTTTTGTATACAAGCTATAAATGTAGCATATATTAATAATATGTAAATTCTTTTGTAAAGTTTTTATTACAATATATATATATATATATACTTACAAAAATGACAGGAGTATATAAGCAAATCACTTCTCTTTAGGAGATGAACTGCTCATCGGTATAGTAGTCTTTTTATGTTCCCGTTCAAAATCAGACCTCAAATTCTTGATTTTATTGTTTATTTCGTACTTGTTACCAAGTAATTTGTTGCTTTTCACATTCCTGTTTTTTTACTAAACACTTCTGTTGTTCTACATCTCCTGTGGAGTATGCTAGTCCTTTTTTTTTAAAAAAGGCATTCGGCAACGGAGGCCATACAGCCAGCTCAATGTGATTATCGTAGCTTCCAGTGAATCAATCATCCAGCACATATATTTTAACTCTTATTAGTATGGACACCACAGGACGGACAGGCCATTCACACAGACACAAAACACTTAAACACCCATGCCCTCGGCCGGACACGAACCGGGGACCTTCGGCACGTGGAGTCATGACCATTGAAAAATAACCTGGGTGAAGCCATACGCTACGACTTTTCGTATGCAGAATTTCCATTAATATATGTGATGTCCGGAAGCCAATAGCTTTAGATACTGCTTTGATACTGGTACCCAAAGATGAATGCCATATTTACGCCGTTTTCGTTCATTTTTTTTTTTAAATTTAATTTATCTAGCTTCTTGGGCCGAAATTGCTACGGAATTTTTACACTGACATTTTGAATTTGAGTATAATTTTTTAACGATATCTGGTGAGTGAGAAAGTCGTGGATAAATGAATTATCAGAAATATTTTTTGCAGATTTATTCTTCGTCATTCGTGTTAATTGATAATTGATTTTCATACAAAGTTTGTCTTGGTCACATTCCGATTGATAGTAACTATCATAAAAGTACTTAAAGCCTACTGATTTGCGGCAGTACGAATAACAATTACAGGAGTGGAGCCACATGTTCATTTTCGTGGGTAATATCCTTTAAACAAACATTCGTTTTTTTAACTGCGATGCATTTCTTGAAATACGCAATGGCCCACTAGTGGACTAAGTTGGCGTGCATGATATTTTGCCAGTTAATACGTGGGGGCACCGATTGCTCTGACAATAGGTCGTAAGGGAACGTTCTCCTTGTGGATTTTTGGCTGCTGTTCCTGGACGTATTGATTAAACGCAAGCCAGAGGGTACTTTGGCGCATAGCGATTACAGGAAACCTTCGCACACAGACCTGTATTTGGGGACTACCAGTTTTCATCACCCAGCTCAGCGGAAAACTGTCTTGACAACACTAGTCCATCGTGCGCGAGCCATCTCGGACAGTGACAGCCTGCAAGAAGAACTAAGGAACCTGTGGCAGGTTTTCAGACAGAATGGTTATTCAGAAGAGCAAATTAAACAGGCTCTTCTCCCCCGGAAACCGAGACCGACACTTGAACAAGAAGAGTCTCCAAAATCCGTCGCTGTGCGGCCTTATGACAGGAATACTTCTAGAAAGATCGGAAGGATTCTAGCACGATATGGCGTAAGGAGTATCTTCCGTCCACCATAGAAGATACGAGATATGTTACGCACGGTAAAAGACAACCTCGGCCTTCGAGTCCCGGGAGTTTATTCAATCCCTTGTGAATGCGGCAAAGTATACATCGGCTAAACCATAAGAACCATTGAGGAACGCCGCACCGAGCACCAACGATATCAGCGGTTGTTACAATTGGACAAATCCGCATTAGCCAAACATGCTGTAGAAAATTTCCACAGCATAAACTTCGACCATACTAAAGTTTTGGGTCAGGTATCGTATTTCTGGGATTCAGTAATCATAGAAGCGCTGGAGGTTCAAATAAGTAACAACATCAACTGAGATGGTGGTCTCTTTAGGGGTAGATATCGCCAACAGGGCGACAGGCACCGCTCGCCAATGACAGCCAACGCCTCCGGCGTTGGCAGCAATGTTGCTCTCCTGCTGCTCTCGAGGCATTCACTGTCTTGTAACTGTATATGACAGCTAACCTGATGAAGCCAACGGAGGAAGTTGCCGAAACGTTGTATAAAGAGTTAAAGTTATAATCCAGCATAAAACCCGAGAAATATTCATTTCAAGAGTTGTGATGTTTCGCATCAACGAAATTTCAGTGAAAGAAACATTTTTAAGAGAATAATTTCTGATGTTTAATGTGATAATCAGATCTGGGCTCATTGTATGACATATGCTTTAAAATTAAATACATGACTTCTACTCTTTAACTTATAATATGTATGAACCTGAGATTATCCACATGATCATGTAATTTAGTTAAAACATTTTCAGTTTTTGCCACAAGCTAATGGCTTTTGCTATCTGTATTAATGTACAAGCTGGCAGAATATAGTGCACTGCATTAAATAACTGAAAGTTTATCAAATTAGTACTCCATTTGTTATAAATTCTTAGTATTTTTCTTGTCAGTATGTTACACTCTAACACTGAAGTTCTTCCATCATTTGGTGTAGGCCTATTAGTACTTTCTTTTGCATAAAGGATTAAATTTCTTCTTGCAGTCTTATAAAAGTATTTGTATCACTGAAATGATGTAAATTATTTCATCTGTTATTCTGTGGGTAGCTATTTGTTATTTTCTCACTCCAGTCCCATCTTTCCTTTTACACATTCCAATTTTAGTTTATAAATTTTTCTTTTGGAAATTGGTATTATGTTGACTACTTTCTTCATGCACTAACACACTTTCCATTAAGGATTTAAAAAAAAAAAAAATGTTCGATTTTAACATAAAGCCTTTTCATTACTAACAAATTTTTTTTCTAATTGTAGTGAACTCCGTTTTATTTAACAGCTGATTGTAATCTATATGAGAAGTTATTCTCTCGGATTTTTCTATGTCTCATTCCAATTTCTTTGTTTTTAAGTGCCAGGCAACATGAATTGTATCTTAAAACTTCTGATCTCTTTGTTGTTATACTCCTAGTCACACATTTTCCCTAGGCTATAGATTTTCTGAAGATGTGGAATTCTTAAAAGAAATGAAAAGTGATTTTAATATAAATTGCCTACACCCATTCAACACTTGAAATATATCATTCATAATCATAGTGTTTTAAATTTTCTGTATATTTAAGTACAATTTCATGTTGTACGACATATTCATTTTCTCTTCTTCTGCATTAAGAGTAAAATAATTATTTTTGCTCTGTTTAATGTTTACAGATATAGCCCGTGCCGTGCCTTCAAGCATGTTATGGGAGAAGTCAATGACCTAGCAGGACAGCATGAAGTAATTGCTGAAAACTTGCAAGCTAATGTTATTAGAGAACTAACCATATTGGTTAAAGATATCAAGGAAGAACGGAAAAAGGTTGGTATAACATTACTATATTGCTATTAAATGTTATTATTTAAGTCTCCATGTATTACTGTTACCAAGCAAAATGCACAAAAAAAATAAAATATATCTGCCTTCATATCTTAAAAAATCTTGCCTTTCATTGAGTTGTTTAGAATAGATCACAAAATGTGGCTCATTGCATTACAAAATTAAAACGCTGGAATGCAAGAAACATAGGTTTCCAGTCTCCAGTACAATTTTTAAGTTGTTTTCTGAAATTTTCTATTCAAATGTTAGAACGAGTCACTGCTTTGTTCTCAGAAATACACATTTCATAACAGATTAATTTAACACAGTTAACTAGAAGCATTAAGTTTAATTAGTTACTAGCTGTTCTTTTTTATGAAAAAAATGTGTTTAAATATTCTTACAAGACATTAGAGCTGTGCTTAAAAAGTAGAGAAATCATGTAATGCAGGTTGTATGCAGTGCTAATGTTTGCTGGTATAAAGGTACCTGAAAATGTGTTTCAGATATCTTTGTTCACAATTTCTTTGGTTTCCTAAAACCAGTATTCATAAATTACTGCTATGTGACCTACAGTTTAATGTGGAATCTGAACCACAGAATGTCCTTGTGTAGCTCATATGATCAAACACGACTCTTAAAAATTCTTGGCTCCCCTCAGATTTCAAACCGGACCCAAGCCCTGAACTTTTGAAAGCAAGAACCTTAACCATTGAGCTACCAGACCATTATAGTTGTTTAAATCCCAGAGACTAACGGGCCAAACAAGCCAATAGAGAAATTCAAAGAAGAGGATTAAAAGAAGCCCAGTTAAGGAATTCAGTAGATGGTCATATAAGCTGTAGAGAACTCAAGGTTCAATTTATTTTTATAGAGTTTTTTTTTTTTTTACTTGTTGCATCAGATATATATTTTCAAAATTATAGAATATATAAAAAAAGTGTAGCTAAGTCATCTTTGACATAACATTACTTTATTTTAGGCTTTTACTCAATGCAATTTATTTTGTGGAAACAAGTACAAGAAATATTGAAAGTTTTAATTGTTTTGTTCTTGTTAAGTAGTAAATCATTGATTTGTTTGAAACAGCATTTGCAGGAAGGAGCTCGTATGACACAAAACCTTGCGTCCCAAATTGGAAACCTAGATCGGGCTAAAAAGAATTACGAAAAAGCCTTCAAGGAGGCTGAACGTGCTCTGGAAAATTACCAGCGTGCTGATGCAGATCTTAATTTGTCAAGAGCAGAAGTGGAAAAACAGCGAATGAACATGGCCATTAAGTCCCAACAATGCGAAGAGACAAAAAATGAATATGCAAATCAACTGCAAAAAACTAATGACCTGCAGGTAAATTGCCTCCAAATTGCAAGTATTAACTTTTGTTAAGCTCTTAGTGTTAATGCCAACAGTTTGTATAAAACACATAAACATGTAGCTATTAGTTAAGTAACTTGTAGTCTAATATTCATATTACTATTTTTACAGAATCAGCATTATCACAGACTGATGCCCGACGTTTTTAGGCAGCTACAAGAGTTGGACGAGAAGCGCATCAAGAATATCAAAAGCTTTATGATTCAATCAGCTGAAATCGAGAGAAAAGTTTTTCCTATTATTAGTAAATGTCTTGATGGCATTGTTAATGCAGCAGAGCAAATAAATGAAAAAGAAGTATGTTAAATTGTTTACAGTTTTTTGAGGTTTGACTGGAATTTGCTGTTGTATATTCTGTTTAATTTACTTATGTTCTGTTTTATCCTCTTTTTATATTAGGTCTAAAAATTTGTCATTCTCTTGAAGAAATTAAATACTGTAACTTATGATTAACTACAGTTCAATTACTAACCTATACAAATAACATTCAAAAAGGTTTCTGCTGTTATTATAGTGGCATTTTTTTGGTTAGGGTACTGCAAAATCTGTTTTCATTCATATATTTGATTTACTTAGTACATTGCATTTATAAACTTTGAAATTATAAGTATAACACCTTTGAAAAGCAAAATATTAATCCATTCCTTTTGCAACTTCAATTTCCAGAATTCTAGTGTATGTTTTATCCAGATCCTTTGGCTATCAACTATGTCCCCTCATCAACCTTCATTTGTTTAGATGAGATTGTTTCTAGGATTATTGAGGGATCCAGATGATGGTCAGAAACATTGGTTTGAAGTATGGAAATCAAATATGAGATTGAACAAGTAAATACGTTGGATTTTGAAAGAAACCTTTAAGTAAAGTAGGAACCCAGAAACATTTAATTTTTATGACCTGTGGGAGTACTTATTTTAAAGACATTTTTATTCTAAAATGGTCATCATTGACCTGATTTTATATAATTTGGGTGTGCCACATTTAGTTGTAACTTTAATCCCTCATACTATAAATTGCTTATCTAAATTGAATGCATTATTGCAGCATTGTTTCAAATTTGTTGCAGGATACACATCTCGTGATAGAAAGGTACAAGTCAGGTTTTCAGCCTCCAGAAGAGATACCATTTGAGGATCTGAGTGCAATAAAAAGTGGAGAGATGCCCCCACCAGCTAACCCCACTCCTATTGCAACTCTCAGGCCTGAATCGACGACTGTGAAAGGTACAATGTCAGCAGGGAAACTTAAGAAACGAGTGGGGATATTTGGAATCTTCAGCTCAACGAAGGTGCGTTTGTATCCTAGGATTTTGTCCTTAAATCTTGTGTTGGTGATAATGGTGAATGGAATTTCACTAACTATTGCCCTAATTCACTGTTAACACTTTGTTGTTATTTACTGAATTAGATTATGCATGATAGTTGCAGATGACACACAAGTTTAGCAGTACAGAGGAAAGTCATCAAACAAAATTTGCTCTAGAACACAATTACTAGTTTCTCTTAGTACATTGTTGGCTTTGATAATTAAATGGTAAGTCAGTGTAAAGATTCTGTATGCATTTATTCCTTTACGTAAGTGCCCAAGAATAGACTCCAAGAGTTTTTTTTTTTTTTTTTGAACATAGATATTTCTATATATTTAATGCAGTAGAACTTCTCTAATTGAAACTTTTTTAATTCGAATTTCTCGATAATTGGAAATTTTCTTCTGGTCTCTTGAATTTTGTATTAAACTAATGTAACAATAACTCCTATAATTTGAATTATTTTTCGTTAATTTGAAGAAAATTTGTTCGTATTTAGGAGAAGTATAATTCTCGTCTAAATGAATATTTGTTGAAGCATAGTTTTCTTAAGCGTTATGTTGTGAGAAGTCTTTTACAGTAATGTCATTGTCAAGAGCATGTGACCCACACTTCCTCATTGTTATTGTTTTCAAGAATGCGGTGACTCGTCAACTGGCCACCCACCTGCATCACCGTTTTGTAATATAGTGGCAGTTCATTCAACTGTTGGGGGGGGGGGGCGGATCTCATTTGCTGTTTTGTGTGTGATTTTAAGAGTACAGTAGCAGTGCACAGTCCGAGCTTGTGTTTGTGTTTTGTGTGCTGTTTGCTGTACAATTTTAAATGGGTTCAATTATAGACATCTTTCATTTAACTAAATCAATATGTTGTTGTCCAAACTGAGAGTTCAGTGCAAGACTTCAAAATTTACTAGAAAAGTAGCCATAATACATGAAGTTGAAAAAGGAGTGAAGAAAAAATTTTATTTTGCAAAAGATTCTGCTGAGTAATCTATGTATCTTAAAGTGAAGGAAAAAATTTGGACAGTTTTACTAAAGTAAGTGATAGACCATAAGAGAGCACAATGGCCTGAAAATCCTGACATTATGAATGTGTACGCAAATGGTTCAAACAAGCATGAGATAAAAAGTTCCATTCAGGTGGACCACCTGCGAGAGCCAAAGCTGAAGAATTTGCTTCCATTTTAGAAAAAAACTGAATTTAATGCAAGCAGCAGTTGATTGGACAAATTTAAGGGGAAGAGTGGGATAACCTTCAAAGCTGTTAGTGGAGAAAGTGGGGGAGGTGATGTAGATACAGCAAATTTTTTGAAGGTGGTGATGTCTTAGAAATGATAAATAAAACTCCTGCAAAAGATGCAAGCCAGCAAATAATGGAGTTGCATTGTTGCTGTGTTCTAACGCATCAGGTGATTGTGTTACTAAGCCACTAATGCTTTGCAGAGTTTTAAATCTCTGTTTGAAAAATCAAAACAAAGACAACCTGCCAGTGTTTTAGCGTGCAAACAAGAAAGCATGGGTTTATAAGTGTTATTTTCTGTGACTTAGATCTGGAATTGTTTTGTTTGTGAAGTTGAAAATTATTTTAGACCTTAAGGCCATTTTAGTTTGGACAATGAACCAGGTCACCCTCATGAGCTTTACTTCAGCCTATGGACCAATGAATAATCCAGGCCTTTGAGCTCTTACAGAAGACAAACCTTCAAAATCATACAGGACACCATGGAATACACTCCTGATATGAATGTTATGCAATGCTGGAAAAAATTTGACATGGTAAAATGCATTGTTACAATAAAAGAATTGTTTTGAGAACTGAAGCCATACACATTGAAATCATCCCCGTCTGGGCATCCAGATTTGGGTTTTCCGTGGTTTCCCCAAATCACTCCAGGCGAATGCCGGGATGCTTCCTTCAAAAAGGCCATGGCAGAATTCCTTCCCGTTCCTTGTCCCCAGCGTTAGTAAAAAACAAAACACATTGAAATCATGCTGGAAAAAATTGTGGCCTGATCTCAGTCGGAAATGTTGGAGAATCCTTTCAAATTCAAAATTTAACTGCAAATATTGCTCAAGTTACGAATGGAATAGGACAGGATGGTTTTGAACAGATAGAATCAAGTGACATTCAAGAGTTGTTTGAATCGAACTGTGAAGATTTGACTAAAATCGACTTGGAGGAAATGTTTAATCATCAACGCATTGATGAAGAGGCTTTCTATGAGTGCTGAAATGGTGACATTTAATTTAAAAAACCTGTGTGTAGGTCTACAGATGGAAAATGAGCTTTGTGATTTCTTCATGAAAATTGATCTGTCTACAGAATGAAGTCTTGTTTTTAAAAGACAAATTGTTAATGCCATAGCTGAATATCAATCTGAATTGAAAGACCGTTTAAAAGTGGTGAAACAAGGGAATATTGCTAAATTCTTTAAAATATTGCCTAAGCCTAACAATAATAATTAAAACATGTTGCTTAAAATCTCTTAATAAATTGATTTTTTAAACCTTGGCATGTATCTCCTATAATCCCATATAAATCACCATTACATATTCACGGTTTCCATATTCGCGGCATTTTTATGGAATGTATCCACTGTGAATAAGGAACTTTTACTATATACCGGGTGCTTCAAAAAAATGTATACACACTTTAAACTATTGTTGTTTTCCCGCTCTACAAGGCTAGTGTTATATTTCTTCGCCAGGTGCCAGCATAATCGTCCCTCTATGTTATATTATCAGTTGGAATTTGTGATATCAACATGGGGGACGTACGTTTGAGTTTTGAAGAACGTAAGCAGGTTATTAAGTGGTACTGGAAGTTTGAGAATGTAAATGAAGTTCAAAGACAGTGGAGAAGGGAGTATGATACAGAACCACCTTCAAGATTAACAATTACACGCATACGAGACAAGTTTGAAGTTAATGGAACAGTGTGTGATGTGCATAAAGGTCATTCAGGTCGGCCTCGAACAGCTACAAGTGATGAGTCATCAATGGCAGTCTTGGAACTGTTTCAACGCTCTCCTAACAAATCTTCAAGGCAAGGGGCACGTGAAAGTGATGTAAGTGCTAGCAGCGTGCTACGCATTCTGAAGAGAGGCAAGTATCGTGTTTACATTCCAAGGCTGGTGCAACAGCTAAGTGACGACGATCCAGATAGAAGGTTGCAATTTTGTGAATGGATTCAGGAGATGGTGATACGTGAACCGGGATTTATGGGTAGCATCATTTGGTCGGATGAAGCCCAATTCAAACTTAATGGAACTGTCAATAGGCACAATTGTGTTTACTGGGGTGAAGAAAATCCTCACATTACAATTGAAAAAGCTGTAAATTTGCCAGGTGTAAATGTGTGGTGCGGTTTGTCTTCAAGGGGACTCATTGGACCTTTTCGATTTGAAGGCACTGTAACTGGTATTAATTACCTAACAATGCTTGCTGATTCCATATTTCCTGCCATTCGTGCATTATACGGTAATGATGATTTTTATTTTCAACAAGATGGTGCTCCGCCGCACTATCACAGGGACGTACGAGCTTACCTGGATCAAAATTTGTCGGGCCGGTGGATAGGACGCAGGGGGCCAATCGAGTTTCCAGCACGCTCTCCAGACCTTACACCACTGGATTTCTTCTTGTGGGGCACAGTAAAAGATGAGGTGTACAAACGTAAACCACGTAACCTAGACATTCTTTGGAATGAGATTCAAGCAGTGTGTAGAGAAATCTCATTGGACGTTTTGATACGATGTACAGAATCTGTGGTGACTCGTACTCAGAATTGTATTGATGCTGCAGGTCACCAATTTGAACAGTATTAACATTTGTTGTTTATGTTTGATTTACATTGGACTTTTAGCTTTCTATTTTCCTGAAATTTAACTTTGTAGAATGGTAAATAAATTTTCTATGGAAGTTCAAAGTGTGTATACATTTTTTTGAAGCACCCTGTATATATATATATTATTTTATAACAATAGCGTTAACATGTGGCGTAATTAGAGCAATTAGCAAGGGAAACTTGGAGCTAACCTCTGATTACCCCATAATTTCCCCTACCCAACCCCCCTAAAAATGCTCATAAAAAACAGCATTTGGATATTTTGACTGCTTCAGCCTTAAGAAAACTCTATGAAGAAAGGAAAAATGAAAGAAAGAGAAGACAAATGCCAATAATGGTCCACCAAAGAAAAGATCTGCCTTTTTTGCTGTAAAAGAAAAAAAAAAGAGGAAAAAAAAAGGAAAGCAGCAGTGAATTCAAAGAGGGGTAGACTACCTAATTGGTACAAGGGCTACAAGCCATTTGTCACAATCTTCATCAATTTTAATTAGTGATGAAGGTAATGGTTCCTGCTTTGGTTCACAGAAGTAGTATTAAATGACACTCTCATGTCTCGTGAAATGTGCAAAAATGTAGCACATCTGGACTGTGCAGATTGTGTTGTGAACCATCCTTGATTTGTAAATTTTGTGCTATGTAACAATAGTGTATTTCTAATGTACAAAAAAATAAATTAATAATTTGTGGAAAGAATTTATTAATTTTCAGTTTTGTCAAGAAAACTATAATAGTTCTGTCAGTATTATGGACTGATTTGGCAATGGCTCCCATTACCCTATTGGGGGGGGGGGGACTCCCATAATGCAGTTGGCCGGATAATGAGAGCCATTTGAGTCAATTTGGTTTTTAGTTTTTTCTCTTCAGTGAAATATCTGTTTTCTTTTTGTTTTACATAGTCCATGGAATCTAAATTTTAAAAAAATATATAAAAAAAAAACATTTCTGTGGCACTCTTATTTAACTTTTTCCTTAGTAGGCTCGCATCTTCCCTATATTTTTTAATAAATTAAAGTGATGTCTAAATAAAGAAGTTAAAATTTATTTTTTAAGGATGTTTTTCTTGCATTTTTATCTATTTTTATAAAAGCTTGCTAATTCAAATTTTCGGTAATTTGAAGTTTATTTATAGTCCCTTCAGCTTCAAATTGGAGAAGTTCCACTGTATCATAATATTTAGCATGCCATATTTATGTGTAGCATGCTGCATTTTTTTTATCAGGATTAATAGACATATGTGAAACTTGTGTTTAGCAGATTAAAAAAAAAAAAAAAAAAAAAAAAAAAAAAAAAAAAAAAAAAAAAAAAAAAAAAAATGAATGGAGGTTAGAAGTGTGTGCGCTTGTGAAAAGGGTTAGTTCTTGATTCTGAAGAAATCCTGAATGTATAAAGTAAAAAGTTGTTTGTAACAGTCCACTTATCACAGTATGATTATCTGACTGGGAAGGAGAAGTGAAGAAAAAATTACACTTTTCTTAGTCTTATTAAATGACAGAACCTAGGGCTTCTAAAGCAACAAGACTTAAAGCTACACAATTTTGAACTATCAGGAAATGTTGAAAATTAATCTCTAAAGATTATAAATGATACTATTGCATCACTTGTTCAATTTCTAAACTAATTAAAACTCAGTTCCTAAATCTAATATTTATTAAACAGTTGAATCTAACATTATGGCTACAAAAAATGTTAAGGAATTTTAAGTGGAAAGAATCACATCTGTGGACACCACAGTAGTCCAGGCCACTATTCACACTGTACAGGCTTAGTCATTCAGTCCTTGACAAGACACCACCACGCCTGAAGCTCGCACTCTAGTCAGCTGATCCATGTTAATGTCCCATTAGCTCCACAGATCCATCACTGCTGGCCATACCGGACTCGGCGAGGCATGATACTTTCCATGACGTGTGCAAACAGACTTATTGCACACGATTGTCACACTCGGGCTCCAGTCCACTCCTTAAATACCCCTCACATTAATTCTAGAAAATTCAATTGTTTCCGCAAAGCCCAGCCATGCAGCAGATGGCTCTCGAAATTTCCAAGAGTGCCAGTTCAAATGAGCAACCGCTTCCAGTGGGCCTTCAAACACTCCACTCATCACTACCAATGCCAACCAAACCCAACCCAACCCAACACCTGTCCAAACAATACCTTGTCAAAGTTTTAATAGTATCACATGTTTTTAGCGAGTTTAAAGGAGACAACATTGTTGGACAATAGAATTGAACATTTTGTTACATATTGTTTCTTTCCAGTTTCATTTGCGACTTGATTAAAAATTGATTTTAATGCCCGTAGCTATCTCCAAAGGCAACCTTTCACAAAAACAAAAGATTCTGTGTTTGCTGTGGTTTATCTGACGATATAAAAGGAGGGAAGAATATTGTGTTTTCTTTGTTTTTTTTCTTTGTTTTTTTGTTTTTTTTGAAGGTTTGAGCTTCCTTTAAAGTAATACTTTTATACACATGACAAAGCTATGGGTAGACCAGTTGACCATTATTGATGTAGTTTGATTTTATGTAACACGTGGGTAATGGAAACAAATTGCCACTAGGCACTGTAAATAGGTGAGATAGGGAAAAATAATCCATCACTTACCACAGATGAAGGCAGGAGGGCAAGAAAAATGCATGAAAAACACAAAAACTCAAACAACTTGGAATATTTTGGTAAATAACATAAGTCATGTAGGCGACGAGACATATGGCAAGGTGAAAGATGTAACCATATCCTGTGTTCATCTCGCTTTCCTGCCCTAATCTGTGGTAGGTGGTGGGTTATTGTTCCCTGTCCTATCTTATTTTCAGGTTTTATGTTACAAGCATTTGTATAGCTATTTCTTAGAAGAGTATTAAAATGTTATGAGCTGCTAGAAAAAAATGCTTGATTTATTGTGAACATCTTGTCTTGTAAATATGCCAGTGAAATGCTAATCAGTTCTATGGAGTACTGCCAAATAAACTTCAGTGAAGTCCAAAACATATCCTTATTTATGTCAGTATACCTTCAAAAACAGTTTGAAGGGTCCTTAAAACACTCAAAACCAACAGCAAAACATTTTATGAGCGTTTTACAGTAGTTTGAGAGTCAGATAACATGTTAGTAAGGATAGTTTGAGCTATTTTATAAGTTTTCGAAAGTTCTATAACGAAAGTTAAAATTTTTTAGAACCCTTTTGGCCACATTCATTTTTAGAGGTGTAAACCGAGATGACAATTGAAATTGGGTCTAACACTTGCGTTTTAGAAAATTGTATTAAAGAGATATCGTGAACTTGGTTATCTCTCAAGCACACAGAAAATAATGCACAAGTAACTGCTTTCACTTAGTTTTCAAGATACAGTTAAGATTTATAGTTCAAAATGTTCGGCATAAAATAATACGCAACATATGAAAAGATAGTCAATAACTAGCAGGAGAATGTTTTTTAGATGAAATAAGAGATTTCGCTGACTTATTTTCACTATCAAACACATTTGGGATCTAGACACGTTATATGTCAAACGTTGAGGAAATTTTTATGGAATATTTTGATAACAGAATCTTTTCACAGATTGTAGAATTGTAGGAATGATGACAGATTAAAGCTCTTACAACTTTAGCCCGAAATCCACAACACTTAGGAGAAAAACCCTCATAACTAAAATTGATGTTTTAAATATGCTTCACAACATATCAAAACTTCAGAATGATCTGAAGAAAAATAAGGTTCCCTTTGTCAATTCATGTGTATGCTGAGTCAGCTGAGCACAATATGGATATAAGGAGGAAAGCTGGTCTCGAGGAGCAGCAGTATTCCAGCAGAAATTGAACGGCGAGGGCGGCGTGTTGGTCGGTCGCGGAGATGTAGAAAAGTTTAGTAGTGACATAACAGTGGTGCGGGCTCACTCTTCCTTCAAGATGAACTTTAAACTTCCACTCTAGAGGTTAGGAGGAAGTTGCTTACTGTGGGAGGGTTGTTTAACCTGTAATCATTTATTTCAGATAGAAGTCTGATGCTTATATATTAGGCCCTACGCTGGTACCGAGTTTGTGTAGGAGAACTTTTGAACAATATATAATTTATCAAGAAGTCTAGAGTTTTTGAGAACATAACTTTATCCCTTGAGGTAATTACGAGGGATTGGAGACTATTAAACAGAATCGATTATGATACCATACATGATCACAGTTAAGGCTAATTGCTTTATGCTACAACCCCGAGCAAGCAAAAAGTCTCACAGCCTTAATTTCTCATAAAACATAATCTTGAATTATATAATTGTGGAAATCTTAGTTTTTGTAAGTCAGATAACGATCTTCAAGATTTTGAATGACTTCTTGAACATCAAAGAATTAATTTTGCACCTTCAGGGAACTCCATATAATGTATGCATATAACTTGATCTAACATTTCCAAATCAAACGTATGTAAATGAAGGTGTTGAATTTCTTGTATGGTACTTTCTATACTGCTAACATATTAAAATGACATTTGGGCTTTGGAATTGAAACATCTGCCTTGACTCTAGTAGGACCATATACAGGGTTTCTAAGCCCGTGACAAATTAATTTTTTAAAAGTGTAAGGGTTATTATAGTGATAAGATGATTTGAGAGGTTAGATAAAAAAAATTAAAACTTTTGAAAAGTAAGGAAAATTTATCAAAAAATAAGTTTTATCTGGCTTCAATATTTCAAAATGCTTGCTTAGTTTCCTTACTATTCCTTTCAGATTTATATGTTATGCACGACTTTTAATTATTTCCATTTATTATTTCTCAATAGTTATTAATACAGTTATACTTATTTTTATTCTTATACATGGATTTTGTGTATACTGTATTCCACTGAATTAAGTCAAAGGACAAGAAATTAAACCAATTGCATAATAAAGATGAAAACTGCTGGGCTATGACAATGATAAACAATATATTAGCAAGAACAGTGTTTCAGGTGTATCCTAAATCGCAGAAGAGTGGGATATACAGCAAGCCTATCTTCACCAAATGAATTGCAGGACGCAACACAAACCAACCTTGGCTATTGATGCTCAGCTTAGGATTGCCATGTGTTTCACACATTCTACATGACTGAGGGGTCCTCCAATATATTACATACTTGTGTTCATCCTCTTTTTTTTCCCCACCAGGTTTGGCAAGTGATAGGTTTCCTTTCACTACTGTAGTTGTCTTCTAGCTTTATCTCCCACTAGTTTTAACTCCCGTAAAAATGACTGGTATCACCTATGGTGGTAGTAGGAATTTATCCTGGAAAAGATAGTGAAGAAAAAACGAATATGATATTTTTTGTGATATTAGTACCTTACTTTGGTCAGATTATCGGAATATTGGTTAAGATTTAAAAAAAACAAAAAACAAAAAAAAAACAAAAAACATATTTTCCTTTAAATGACGGAAAGTATAATTTCAAAGATAACTGTTATTTATACATTTTGTGATCACGTATGTTTCATGTAAACTTTGTCAGATTTTTTAATAAACTTAATTGTTTCTTATCTTCTGCCAAAAAGAAAACCCAACATATTCTTAGTGTGAATAAAATCTCTGAGCTTGAAGAACTCAGAAAGGTTAATAGACGTTTTAAACATGGACAAACTTGATGTTACTATCATCAGCAACATGTTATTGAAAAATAGTCGTAGTTCCACGTTTTTTCAGCCGAAATATTTTTCCACGTTTTTTAATAATAAAATGCTACGAAAAGCAATCTTAATGCCTGTATTATGGTAATTAATTTCATAGCAGTTGCATATGTATTAAACTGGGTAAATAATTTCTAATATCTCTGCTCACTGCTATTTGCTGCAAGAATATCGTTGTTTCACATTGCTTATACATAGTTAAATCCTTGATGTTTTAAATCTACATAAAAAGGTAAACTTAAATCTCATTTAATAGATAACAAGTTTATCAGAAACTAAGGGTATTATCTATGATGATAGTAGGAATTTATTCTGGAAAAACTTGTAAGGAAAAACGAATAAGAATCATTTTTAATGATATCTTTTGTGATACGAGTACTCTGGTTAGATTATCAGAGTATTTGGTTAGGATTTTATTTAAATAAATACATTTCACTTTAAATGACGGAGACTATAATTTCAAAAATGGATAACTGTTATTTATTTGACTGATACATATCGCAATTACGTACGTTTCTGTGAGTTTTAATAAACTGCCAAAAAAATTCTTAGGTTATGGTTTAACCTAGTTCTTATAACTGATACAGATAAAATAGTGTAAACATTGAATACTCTTCTCATTACATGAATTTCTGCATCTAGTTCTCGTAAATAAACAAACAGCAACATGAAGGAACGATTGTAATTTTATGGTGGCTGTTGATTTGTGTGTGACTGCTGGCACTTGACCGTTCTCTAGCCAATAGCTATAGATGACATGTGCAGTCTTCAGATCATGCATTTTATATAAGAGGATTGCTATTATGTTTCCATTAAGAGAAATGGTGTTGGCAGGATGCAAAATAAAGAAGAATGCTAATTCTAATGATTATTTGATACTACTATTTTTTTTTCAAAATTAATACAGAAATTTATTTTTTAAACCTGTCTGTGGTATAGGAAGTGTATTTACATTGCTTTCAGTTATTTTTGTGTGTAATTACTATCTGTCAACTGTTCCATCTTTCCTCCCACTAGGATTTCTTAGGCAGATGATCACTTACTAGCCAGAGAGTTGTTTGTTTGAAAAGTAGTGTCTAAGCAGCTTCATAAGCATCAATATGTATATAGTGTTTCCAGTGTATAGATACTGATCCAAACTGATGTCTGTGCAACCGTAGGACTTGCACAAATACTATGTCCACATGTCTTGTGGTAAATTTGGTACTCGCTTACATTTAAAAACAATTTTAAATAAATTTTAATTTATCCAGTTACTTTTGAAAAGTCAGACATTTTACTGTGGTGTTGGAGAGAGTACTGGGTAGTGCTGACTTGCAAATTTTGTATGAACTGCAGACTGTTAGCCACAGTTGTAGGAAGACAATGGAATTACTTCATTTCAGTCACTGTTTAACGGGACATTATTTATGTGTTGAGTGTTTGATAGCAACCAATAGTTTTAAAAAATAAATACTGCGTGTAATGTAAAGAAATAACTTCTTCCTTTTTTCATCATGTTAGATTCAGTGTTAGATTTTAACAGTCTGTCAATTATAAAACTTTTTTTTTTTTTTTTTTGCTGTAAATGTGCTAAATGCCATTTAATTTAACATTTTTGAGGTGAAATTTGAGTGAACATCATTCTCGGATAGTTTCTAGTTAGGATGCCTACACTCCAAAGTGTGCGAGACATAAACATGTTCCTCAGCAATGCCCTTGGCTCAGTCAGTTCCCAAAGCTTGAGAATGATACATTCCACATGAGGATTTAAACCATCTGCTGACTAAACAATTCAGATCTATAAATAACACTTTTTGTGGCAACTCATCAAAATTAATGATCAAAATTGAAATTCTGTGTTGGATGAATGGCCAAAAAAATTGAATAACTCCTTTTTAGTGAATTCAGGAAACGTAGCCCGATAAGTTCTGCCTCCATCTTTGAGTACTTAATTTATAATTGTTTCAGAAACTTGGAAGAACTAGTGCCAGGAAGCTAAAACATCTCACCATGCCAAAACGAAAATGCAAAATCTTTCAAGAATGCCCAAACAAGGACAAGTACAACCATTCAGAAGCATGAAGGGGAGATGCATGCATCAATTGCGGCAGAAAGAACAGCTGGCTGTGGAACTGGTGGAAGACCAGCCCTGACCTGATGGGGCTGGAACAAGCAGCTCACTGAAGCATCGGGCAATTCCAGAGCTTAGCACCTCACAAGTGCATCCCAAGAAACAAACAATGATTCAATCATGCTGCTGTGTAGTTGGACTCATTCTCATTGGGGCTTTTTTGATCAATTTTTGCATTTTGGTCTTGGTATGGTGATAAGTTTTAACTTCTCACCACTAATGTTTTCAAGTTTCTGAAACAAATATGAATCAAGTAGCTGGAGATGGACAGCATATCAGGCTACATGAGTCGGCACAGAAAGTATTATTTACAGATATCCAACCATGATGCACATCAAACTTCATGTTTTATCTAGAGGTAGGAGTCTCAACTTCTACCACCCAGTGTTTGTAGATTACAGTAAATTGGGTACAACTGCTGTCAGCTAATTTGTTCAGCAACGGTGAGAGTTACAGAATAGGAGATTAGACTTTGTATTGATAACTATATTTATCTTGTGCCATTTGGGTAAAATGGACCATTCAGTCAAAGCTCCTTATTCAGGGCGATAAGTTCCGTAAATATGCCTTGAATACAGAAACCATGAATATGGAATGGTAATTTGTATAATATTATGGGGGATACATTCCAAGATTATAGAACAATTTTGAGTTACAATTCATTTGTTGCAGTTTGAACTTATTAAAACCACCTTTCTGGTGCTTGAATTCCTCTATCCAAATGTTCATTGTAAGGTTCTTTAAAATGTGAGCAAATAGGTTTAGCTATCTCTAAAATTATAACCCTACCTAAAGGCACTCTCCTCACATTGCTGTCTTCAAACAATGTAGTTGATACAGTTTACATTTTTTTCAGCCACTGGATCACGAACAAATGCTGAAGCTATAGAACGTCTTTTTTTTGTATCTTAATTTCTTGATTAATAATACAGTTGATTCATAGATATTGAAATAAATATCTTGGCAAGATGTAAACTGTCAAACATTTCAGTATTTAAGTGGCAAAACATTTTTCTGAGTGGGAACTAGCATTTTTTTATGTGAGAATTAAGACTTTTCTGGTGTATAATTGCATTGAAGACTTCAAGGGTGTACTGCCTGTTTGTGCTGTAAAAATACAGAAATTTCACATCTGAGGAAGACAACAGAACTAACCATTGAAATATTTTGTTTTTACAATTCCTTCTGATATGTGATGATTTCATTCTAACTTTTTTTTTTACCTTCAGTGAACATAATAAATCACATACAAAGCAAGGAATTTGACATGTGCCATTCACTCAAAAATAATATGTAGTTAAAAATGACAAAATTGTGGTAATAAAACAAAAGAGAATTGCAAGTAGAGAGATGGGATCTATCGAAAGCCAGTAGGCAGTGTGGCCCGATGGCTCTTGTCAAAGAAGTGTTTCAAACATGAGGTGGCTTAAGTGGCATTAATGAAATTTACAGTTGTGGGTACAGAATGTTGTCATCGTTATTTTATTCACAAATACCAAAAATATGACTAACGAAACCATGAATAAAGATCTTTGACTGTATTTTGATGAATTATGATTTTTTGATAATTTTATTAACAGTACATATTATGAACTGCTGGATAAATTGATACGAAAATGACAGTGAGTCTTGGCATTTATTTTTATTAGTAGTAGTATCATTATTGCTGGACATTTGTTGATCATTATGTAGGCATACAGTGTATTATTTCTTCTCATTAATATATTTGTTATACATGTAAATAAGTATTATTGTTGAAGCTCTTTTTTTGATAGTCCACATATTAGACTGACATTTTACCCCATTTTTGTAATCACATTGATTTTTGTCTTGATATTTTTACAGGCTGCACTACACTATTATTTCACTACACTAGAATATTTAAAGTGTTAATGTAATATTGTGATCAGTTGTAACTATTCCCAATCTTTAGATATTTATTAAAATGTTCAAGTGTTCATCCTGCAGATATAACAGAATATAATATCAGTGACCTCAAAAAGAAACGGGGAAATGCCTAAAAAATATGAAAACAAAAAAGGATAGGATTAGTAAACCCACCATTTAACAAAGTTGAAGTTATAAGGAGTACAAAGAGAAAAAATAATTTACATTTCTGGGGAATCCTTAATTGTGCAGCAGTGTGATATAATGTGTGGCAAGTTGTTTGTTGTGCACACACTAATTGCCAACAAGAGATGGTGGCTTCACAGTCATAATGAGAGTAAGGGAAGTGAAAAAGTGATATATGTAAGACATGTGAGATTTAAAAAAAAAAAAAAAATAAGTGATGGGTTTACTTGTGGTAGGACATTAATGCAGGTGGAGTACAGGCAGATGCCTGTTGTCGAGACTATTTTGGTAAGCCAGTTTCCATCTACAACATTCAGAAGGGGTGGTTGTTTCTGGAAATACTGTAAAGCACTGTTACGTGTTTACAGAATTTTTCCAGAAACTGTAATCCCTTTTGAACTTTGTAAATGGATTCTAGCACTAGAAATTTGACTTCAGATGTCCACTTGACCTCAGCCTGCTTGAATGTCCTGCTACTAGCAGATAAAGAACTTATTTGTTTATCTTTTCCATTATTTTTATATATTTGTTATTTTTTAATTACTATCATCCCTTTTTCATTCATTATCACCATTTCCAATGATTTAAGGTTCTGTAGATATTACCTTTTCATCTACAACCCTCCATCTCCCTCACTAAGTCTCCAACATACATCATATAAGACTGGTGGTAAGAGCAGGCATGTGCATACTAATTGACTTGCACTTGTTCATCGTGCACCTGTATTGTTAAGATTATAATGTTCATTCATTGCTTGAAAGTGTGCTGGTGGTTGTTTCCAGGGGAAACTGAAGGGAGCAAGCCTGTTTTGTCTGTAGTAAACCTGGTGTGGTTTGATCTTCAGTACCCTCTGATGGAAGTTGAAAACTATGGTGTCTTCTTGAAAACAGTAGCGGTTATGGTTTATGAAAGTTGAAATGTTCAGAATACGAATGAACATTTGCAGAAAATTCCAAAATAAATCTTTAAAATTGAAAATCTCTAACTTCTAGGAGACATAGTTAGGCTTTAACACTGTTATTATTTAGATAAAGCATTTCCATAACACATGATTTTAAGTAGTTAATCATTATGTTTATTATTAATTTAGAGAAACTGGTACCAGTTTTACATACTCATTTTTCAATAAACTATTTTGTTGGCAAATTGTCTCAGAAACTTGATTATTTTTATTTACATTGGTTTTGAAGAGAAAAATATTCTGTTTGAACATCTACTATTTTGTTAAATCATACCAGGAAATGATTGCAGATAATGGATTTTGGTATTTAAAAAGAAAAGTGGCTTTTTTGTGCATAATATTTCCATTAGAAAAAACAAATTTTTGTTCTTTGATGCATGTCAAATACCTGTTGAATGTGTATTAGATGTATTGCATGCAACCAATTCTACCACCTTTTTACCCCAATGAATATATATTTTGTTTCCCTGTAAAACCGTATACCCTGTAAATTAATATTCTTATTATGATTCAGCCTTTGGTAACATCAGTTATAGTTTCTATAATTCCTGAGTTGTGTACATTTTTCCAGTATGTATCCCATAGTTATGCAACTTTTTAAATGAAGTTTGATCTTTACATTTGTTCAAAACTCATCAAGGACAAAAGTGTAATTTTAATAAACAATGTGTGTTTCATTTTTTAATTAATTTCTTTTTTCTTTTTCTTTCCTATATCGATGTTCTTTCTTTGGTGACTGGTTACCTCGGACATCATGCCATTTCAGTAAGTATTCTGTCAGTGACACCATACTGTGTCGTGTCCCTATGCTGAATGTGTTGTGGCATGATGTTTGCAGCATGTTTTCATTTTGCTAACTTGTTTTGTCTAAATTTGAATATCTGGATTTATTATTAATTATTTGAATGCAGTTCCTCTTTCTAAACTGATGTATTTTAAGTATTACTGATTGATGAATTTATTTCAAGGATGAAAAATGAACTGAATTATCTTGCAGTAATTTCACAGCACAGAAAGATTTGTCATGTTTTGTGGAATATAGCCACAGAGACGAGTTCTCATTTCTGTGCCTGTAGAGATTATGCAACATATATAAGTTCTGTCTTAGAAAGATGCTGACTGATGTGTATATTAATATTTCTTGTATCCAAAGTGATTTATTTTTAATTTTAAAATTAATGCTTATATGCCTTACCATATATGTTTCTTGTAATTAAATGTTACAATAATTAATCTTAACAGTGTGTTTAATCATTACTTCATTGACCTAGTCATCTTAAATCAACTGTACTCTGCAATAAAAATGATTTACAACAATGGAAAATCTTCAGGATCATTGCATTATGGGCATTTGTAATAACATTGTTCGGGCGTAATAACCTATCATGTAGTTTCTTGATTAGACTAACATGATACACGTAAATTAACTACTATTTTGTGTCTACTGTAACAATACTAACAAAAAGTAAATTGAATGTGATTCTATGATCATCCTTGTATGTTGCTGAATGTTTGTATTTGTTGTTGACTTTGTCAGTGAAATTTGTCATGCTGAAATGATTAAATATATGTGAAATAATTAAGCTCAATTTATTTAATAAATGTGTGATTTGGATTTTTTTAAAAAGAATACTATTTTCATGGATAAATAGGAACAGCAATCAAGTTGAGAAACTGATACTGAAAATAACTACTGGCAAACAGACTTCACCTTCCCTCAAATATGAATAGCTTAAGGATTTCAGGTATCTCAATTTTCACAGGGACTGAAAAACTCGTTAAGGAATGAGAATTTGAATTTTTTTTGAATATCTAGAAGATTACAGGATGGTCTTCAGTAGACTGCTTCCACTGTACTGAACTTCAGTGTTAATGTCCTTTCTTAAGAAATGGAAGCTTTGTGTGTAAACCTACCAAAATGCCCTACGTGCTCATTCTTTCCCACTGTTAACATTATCAGTGCTTGTTTTGTGGGGAGTATCTTGAAAAGTGCAAAGTACCGGTGATAAAGGTCACACTGATTCCTCAAGTTTCTGCTTCTAACGTTGCAAGGTAGTCAAGTTTCAAGATAAAATATCAATTACTGGTACATACACATCAAATGCTGGTTAGAGTGCAACAACTAAATTCTCATGTGTCTCATGTCATCAATGGGAAAACCCAACTGTGAAAGGTACTAGGAGAGTTTACCTATTAGCTCCTGAATCTGTACACATATGCAACTTCAACCACTGATGGCAGTAGAAAATCAGACCCTGACAAAAAAACAATAATACAGAAGAATATAATTCAAGGTCCCAAATTTATGGGTAAAATCCTCTCAAAGTTAATCAAGCTAAACAAGTCTGTCCATAAACAAGTCTCAAGGAAAAGAGATCAAAGAATGCGGAGGAGGCAGGAAAGCAATGTTTTTTTTTATTTTTTATATTAAACAATTCTGAAGTGTTGCTTATCATTCAATGTGGATGATTGTCTACCACACTCGTAAGAGATGGGGCTGTCACGTGAAACTACTAGATGAGAAGGTCTGGTATATTCAGTATGTGTGGCAAATCTCCCATAATGGAGTCATGCAGCAGCCAAGTATAGTGCATATGGTATTGGTGTGCAAGGCAACTCAAGCAATGACATGGTCAAACATGTCACACTGCGAGCCATTCTGGGTGTGTATTTATGGGTGTGTTGAAGGTGCCTTGGCTTGTACACTTTTGGGAAGGTGTGTTGTCATTCAAGTTGGTCAAAGAGACTTTACTATGGTGGATAGTGAAAAGTGTCACCTTTTAATACAGCTGTATGATGCCAAAGATTTTAACATAAACTGTGTATTATTTATTTGCCTTTATACAATTTTTCAGAGCTTCACGTAAAGAATCGGAAATATCTGGAGTTATTCTCAAAATTGATTGCTTAGACACTTGGCAAAGTCATTTCAGGCTAGTTTACGAGTCTCCAGTTGCCATAAGTCTTAATTTTATAGCTATGTTTTCAGTAATTCAAATTGCCTCTTGAAACAGAGTGTTTATTTTCTTTACAGCTGACTTAACTAATGATTTTAAGAGCTCATACTCTGTTGTTGTCATTCTTGTAATACAAAAAAAAAAGTACTCAATTGCTTCATATTTCATATCTCCCATAAGTCTCACACCATATTGCAGTGTTTTTTCAACCTTTATTAAGCAGGGGGCCAGTGAAATGTCTGGGACCACAGTTTGAGAATCAATGTCATGTTACATTCTATTAATATACAATTTCCTCTTCCACTTTTCATTTAAGTTTCTTGTGTACAATGAAAGTTGCAGCCACACATAATTGACACATAGCTTTAGACCTGTTTAGTACTGTAGTACTATCTGTGTTCTAAGAATACAAAGTTATTCACAATAAAATGATCCATTTCGTGCAAACAAATGCTTCAGCAAACCACTGAGTCATTACTCCTAAAAACCTCTCCCACCTCAAGAAAAATATTTATCCCTTTATAGAATCATGACCAAAATTCTGCCATTAGTAAATGGACATAGCCTTTGTGATGTATCAGAGTGCTTTATAGGAAATCCTCGTATTATTTTTTACTATATTGGATAAAACTTGTAGAGAGTCGAATATAGCAAGCAGAGGTAATGGTGTTACACTTGAAGTCAAATAGATATGAACAAGACCATTCATAAAAACTCATCATTGAATTAGTATATACTAAAGCATCTACAAAACTATTTTCTACATAGCCTCTGCTATACACATCTTTTATATTCAGCTGATAGTTTCTTTGATTCCTTGTCCATAAAAATGTGTAGGTAGCCAACTGTTTTGTACCTTTTCATCATTTAAATTTTTTTTCAATCAAAGTCCTTTTTGAGAGCTCCAAACAAATGATATTTACATATTGACTATTGTTGATCGTAAGTGGGATGGATGATACAAATTTGCTCAGTGCAGTTTCTGTTTATTCTTGTGTAGCAGTGGCAGTGTGTGGCAGAGTGTTATCATGCATATGCAGGTTACTGCAGATATTAATCTTGGGTCTATTGGACCAATAGGACCTTGCACAAGACTTTACAGTAGTATGCAGCATGTAAAGTGTGTCATCTGACAACCTGACAGCCTTACCTTTTGCAGACTGTTTTGTTCTTCACTTCATCATTTAATATGTATAGTTGTGTATCTATGATAGATCGCATGTGAGAATACACAAAAAAATTAGCCTTTTTCTGATGAATTGCACTCCAAAATCATCAGAGAAATTTCAGCTGTGAAAGTCTTATGATTTGCTTCAACACCATTGGCATACACCTTGAAGTGATTTTGCATAAATGTAACTGTTCTTTAACGATTTCCTGCATACTTCCATAACTTACTCTAATTGTTTGCACTAATTTCCTGAACAGTTATTTGTGTGTCTTTGTGAATAAGGTCTTTAATTTACAAAGTTGTCTTCAGTGTGATGCTCATTTTGGGATGATGTGCGAGATAGTTTAGAAACTACTGTCTGATCTTCACAGAAAAGCTAATACCACTTGTATGCTTATGGCTTTGATTTTAATTTAATTTTGAAACTGTGCACACAATCTGCTTGAAATTTCTGCTGGTTTAACATCAATTTGTACTAGAAACTTAATTGTGTGTTTCACAGTGGCTACATAAACCTCTTGTTCTCTAATGATAATAGGTAAACAAATAACTGGAGAAATAAGTGTAAAGCATTTAAAGTGTCAATGAATTCAGGCAACAACACCAAAGTTTTCCGTGCCTGTTTAAGAGATCTCTTTCATATTCGATGGGCTCTTTTATCTTAAGCTAAATTCATCGATATTGGTCAAATTTATTTTTGAATGATATGATCTCAAAATATTTTACATTATATGGTACTGTTTATCAGAATTACTGCTTAGAACAATAGGAATTGTCAACAGCATCTGTAAATTAGTGATATTACATATAAGCAGTATAAACCTTAGTAGGTGGCTCTCAACAATGAGCCATAGGCTAATGAGTCTGCCCCACTACTAAGAAACTAACCACCCAGGAGCAGGCAAGCAAGAACTACCTCACTTTTTTTTGGGAGGGGGGGGGGGACACTCTACAACTAGAAGAATGCTTAGCCACCACAATTGGTGCCTATGGGAAGTCACACAATGGTGGTATCATCAAGACTCCAAAACTCTAGATGTATAGCATCTTTTTTTTGGCACAAATGTGCCTTTAGGACAATCTGAGGGGGACTCAATTCATGCTTGACCAGATGTTTGGTCCTTGCAATAACAAGTCCCGGCTGACCTGGGGTATTGGTGTTACAGCAAATTCTGCCATTCCACAGGGTTACAAAATAACTTTTTGCTTCCATTGATCCTTCTGGACCCACAAAGGGCATAGCAGAGTTTTGCCATTCAGCAGGGTCAAACTATCTCCCTGAGCAGTGTGCCTACCTGCTGTGGTATGCACTTGATCTTCCATCAGTTTGTGTGGCAGGAAGCACATACTTTCTAGAAGAGGCGGAGTAATAGTTGGGGAAAAGTGAGCAAGAACTTTCAAAGTAATATTCTAATATAAAGCACAGTAAATAAAATGATAAAAAGAATTGAAACAAAAAATGTATAAACAAGAAGGTGAATTAATAATTTAAAAATAATAATTTTAGTGTACTGGCAGACATATGATACTGCCATGGCAACCATATGGTCCATTCCTATTCTGACATTGTGCTGGGTAGTCTAGTAGAGAAATTCTTGAACAAAATCCTCATCAAACCTCTTGTATGGCACAATTATGATCAGGAATAAAAAAAAAAAAAATTCTTAACTCCCTCGGTTTTCTGAGCAGTAAGCAGTCCATAACTTTACATACACTTCCTCCCACACCTTACTTCTTCACATTTCCCAACAGGAAGACTACATGCACATGTCTTACTACATCAAACGTATAGTGATCTCTACTTGAAGGGTTTTAATAGTAGTGTTACTTCATGATTCACCTCAAAGTGAAGTTGGTGGAAGGTACTTGCACCTACCCATATGTATAATATTGCTCTAGGAAAAAAAAAAAAAGCATTACATTTGTAGAGAAGGAAACTATCAATTTTTTTGTTAGGAGCTTAATTGTGACATAGGTTGCACTCGTGAAATTGTGCACCTGATTCAATGCGAGCTGCTGAGATCATTCGGCCAACTGTATGTAAAATATCTTTTTCATATTTATTATTTCAACTAGTGTTAGCAAAATTTCCAAACTCATAGTGATCATTAACTGAAAACAGTGTGGCAGCTATCATAGGCTTTGCTTGAGGAGCTATGTGGACGAAAGAATCTGAAGAGAAGGATTTGCTTTAACCTCTGGAGCTGCAAATATTGTTATTGGCTAGGCCATTTAAAGTTTGGATTAGAAATTCTTGTTCTATTCTTCTTCCAAACTAAAAGTAAATTTCTAGTTACATATGTTTAGTACCTACATTGTGACTGTTTCCCGATTTCAGACTTCGAGCATCCTACAGCTAGCTATCCCAGGTCTTTATTTCCTACACTGTCTTATAAATAGAGTTTGCAGACTGTACCAGTCCCCCAAACCCCAGTACAAATCTGAACATTCATTTCCAAATTCACAGCAGGTCTCATATACAAATTCCGTGTTAGACTGTGGGAGACTTCTTACAGCCCTGCTTCGAAATGATTGACGGTCGGAAACTTCCTCCAAAACCCTCTCTCCATTCCTCTCTTCCTCCAGTCCGCACCCTGTACTGAAGATTTTCTTTTTCTTTTCAATGGACATGCCAAGTGTGTTGCATCCTATCTTATCTGTTATGTATTCATTGAGTGTCATATTTTGACCTCACCATCCACCTGACAGTTGAGGATGTGTGAATTGTCAAAGTAGTCTTTGTCAATAATTTTGTATCACTTCCTGATTTCACCCCCCTTCCCCCTACCCCAATCCTGTTTCCTGCCATTCTATATTCATTCTTTGATATTTCATTTTTTTTTTTTGCACATGCACTCTGCATACACTCTTTTTGTAAATTTAGAATATGCACACAGAGTAACCATACAGGAAATGCTTCTACAATGAGACCAATTGTGTATTTATCAGAAAGCACAATAAATGTAGTATCTTACATTTTCAGTTGACAGTATAATGCTTAAATACCAAATAAAGAACTAAGCTCATGTTATATCTGAAGATAAGATGCATTGTACTTATATAATAATTGGTATTTTACTGTTTTTATTACTATATGTAGCATTAAATTTTTAAGAAAAAATAAATAAAACAAACTTAATTTTTCCCCTACCTATTGATTTTGATTTCTTATGGAATAAAGCACTCGAGCAAGGCCTGGCTAAACTTATCTAAATGTTCAATCTTTCCTTCATACTATCTTATATTGTTTGGTCTTCATTGTAGTCTGTAGTAAACATTCTTCAAAATTCTCCTGATTTGTATTTAATTGGCATTATCAAGTTGTGTGCAAGACCGAGCTCAAATATTTTGGACAACTAAGCTACAATTTGCTGACGTGTAGTTTGCAGTTTGTATGATGTTAGCAGTGCAGTTCCAATTCTTTCATCACAATGACAGTGTATCATATTAAATTTATAATTTGCTGCTATTACTTACAAAATTGTTTTGACTGACTGTTTTGTAACAGCTTGAGGCTTAACATTTCATTACCCTCGTTTTCTTCATAGTATCATTTGGTCATTACATTTTACAGTTCATTCTCATTAGGGTTTATGTCAAGTTATTTTCAGACTGGTTGTAATGGAAGTATAATTGTAGCGTGTTATCTGCCAGCATTTTTTCCTTTTTCTGTAATTTTATTTGACATTCTTTATGTATGCTGAAATGTAATTTAACTGTTATTAGAATTGTTTAACATTTTAAGGCTAAGTATCCTCCAAGACTTGCATTAAAATAAATTTGAAAGTAGCTGTTTACTCAAGCAATCTGTTCAGTTTTTATGGCCCATTTTCTTTACTGTATCTATGGAAGCGACATTAGTACATCCAAGCACATCCATACTGCAAACTGACTCAGATTATCTTTCACTTGTTAAAATGAAAAGATTCACAATGCTTTCTGTATAGTGACAAAAGAAGTTAAAAATTGGAAACTGTGTAGTTACATAAAATTAATCTGCAGATAGCTTATTGATGCATCCAACTGTAAAATAAAACCCTTGCTGTGTCTTGAAAAATTTGAGTTCTGTTTAGTTTTATTCTTCCCCTTTCCTGATGCTTTTAATATTGGCTGAAATTGGAAAAGTATGTGCATGAAACATTAGTGTGAAAAATGTGTTTCATGCAATACTTTTTCTTCATTTATTCAGATTAGTTGTTATCTCATTTATTTCAACCCATATTCTCTACCTTGTCCGAGTTGATACCATCAATAATACACTGTATCACATCTTGGTGTTTTCTAACTAATGAAAACAAGAAATACATTAAAATGATGTATCTGATCATAAACCCGCCTCTGTGGCTCGGAGTGCTGAGGTATTGCACACTGCATCAGGGGCATAAAACAAGACAAGGTTTCAGTCCTGGTCCCTTCTTACTGACCATTCTGGTTGCGGTTTTTAGGCAGATTTAAACAGTCATCTACACGAATACTGGGATGGTCCCCATTCTCTGCCTCATAAACTACAGATTTCCCAAACAAAAATACACTCATCACGTATAAAACAAAAAGTTACACATTTTGCAGACAGAAAGCAATACTGACTTTCCTTCCATAGGTCAGATATGCTGGGTGTCTAATAAGCCTGGTTTGAATTTGGGTAGGACACAGGTCCTCCCTTCCCTCCCTCTCATGATTCATACTGGCCGCCTGTGCAAAGTAGGAGACTGATACCTCATGTTCCTTAGGTGGTCAGATCAAATTTGGAAGGGAGAGGGGATGGGGAAATCTGATCAAAGGTATCTTCACACCCCTATGTAATGCAGAATTGAATGCTAGATGTCACGATTGGCAAACCCAGAATATAAACATAGGCAGGAAGTATTATGTTGTCAATAGAGAAGCACTAACTGCAGAATTGGCTAGTCAGGAGTGCTTAACGACTTCAAATGTTGATTAGTAATTGAATGTCACAAATCCATCAGGTATATTTCAACCCTTCTAAAGCTGACCAGGTTGACTGTTACTGACCTGATTGTGATGTGGAAACGCGAAGCAGCAACTACATCTAAACCAAGACAAGGTAAACCTCATTAAATGATACAGGCACCATTGAGCATGGTTGTATAAAGTTGCAAAGATATCAGTGGAATCAATCATTAATGAGTTTCAAAATGGTACCAGCAAAATGGCCAGCCCAATGACTTTACATCGGGAGTTAAAAATAATGGGGTACAACGCGTTGAGCTGCTGCTTATAAGCCAAACATTTCTCTACTCAATGCTAAGCGATGCTTAAGGTGGTGTGAAGAGTGACACCAATGGGCAATGGACGACGGGAAATGAGTGATATGGAGTACTGAATCATGCTATCTCCTGTCATGGCAATCTGATGAAAGGCCTAGAGTTTGGCGAATGCCTGGTGAATGTTACCTACCATCATGTGTAATGCCAGTGGCAGAGTACAGAGGTGGAGGTGGTATAGTATGGGGGCATTTTTCATGGTTAGCACTTAAGAAAACTTCAAATGTGGAAGGATATGATTGCATTTTAAACCATTATGTATTGCATACAGCAGAAGACCAGTTTGGAGACAGTGACTGTTACAGAATGAAAATACACTGTCATAAAGCTGTGAGACAATGGTTTGTGGACAATAACATTCCTGAAATGAACTGGCCTGCCTAAAGTCCTGACCTGAACCCATTGGAACTAGTTTGGCATGAGTTGGAATATTGACTGAACTCCAGACCCCAGCATCCAACATCGTTACCTTCTTTGGTTTCAGTTCTTCCCCCACAGACACCTCACTGAGTTGAAGCTGTCAGAAAGGCAAAGAGTGTATCTACTCCATATTAATGCCAATAATAGGGAACATGACATGGGTAAAATCTAAGTGAAGTTTCAGATAGGTTACCAGATACTTTTTGATTGGATAGTGTACATGTGGTTATTGTATAGATTTTTATGGAGAAATTTCCAGTATTTGTTTACCACTATTTCTTAAGAATTTTTCTTTAAAAAATTGAAACTTCTCTTTCTTATCAGTTTATTGACTAGTTGTGTTATTCCATACTTTTTTGCTAATTATTCAAAACTTTGATACAAGTTTGAAAGAGGAATCTGCTGATATTCAGTTACTAGGAAAAAGAAGTTTTGTAGCAGTGATAAGTTTGGAAATGTATTTGATTTTAGATATTTACTTTTTATTGTTTTCTGCACAGAATAATTTTTCCAATTATTCGGACAATAAGGAGGACTATAGTGATCTCCCCCCAAACCAAAGGAAGAAAAAACTGCAACAAAGGGTTGAAGAGATAATTGCAAAAATCCAGCAAGAAACTGCTGCCAGGTAAATTTAATGAAATGTATATGATGAACAAAAACTCCAAATTTATTTCTGTATTTATATTTTTACTTAGTTTATTATAATTTTTACGCATAACTGAGCTGCTGACCCCAGTGTTTTGCCCTGATCCTGTTTCATGTTATGTGAAATTATTTGTGTGACATGAAGCAAATGTTAGATTGGAGGTTATTTTTTGTTGTAAAATGCCATACAATATGAAAGATCAAGTTTTGTGTTGTATTATGGTAGCAAAAAAGGTCATAAGGTGTAAACAACTTAAGGTGATAGACAAACAATGTCTCATGGACAGGTTGATTTTGAGATTTTTCTGCTGGATTAAATCTGAAACATCAGTAGATGTAGTATTTCTAGGAACTTGATAGAATTCATGCTATATCTGTGGCCCCCAAGTTTAACTGATCTCACTCACACTTAAAACCAGCAAAATGAGAGGGATCCAGATTGTTTGAAAACTCTCTTCCACTGTGATGTATAACTAAATTATTGTGAAAAGGAAAAAAAATAAAATAAAAAAAGTAGGGACATGCATTTAGTATGTGAACAGAATATTCATATTTTTGTCATTACTTTGCACTGGAAGAAAACATGATGCAGACACTATTCAGCTCCTTTTAAATATGCTTTATATTTATGTACTTCATTAACATTTTTTTAAAATGTATGGAAGATATTTTAACAACATTGTTAATCAAACATGTTTACTTCAGTCAGTGTAATATTCTTCTATTGTTGAGTATTTTGTTTCCATCATGATAACCAGAAAGACAAATTAATAATGGAAAGTACATTTATTTCCAGAAATTGTCTACCTACATATCCATTTTCCACAGTAGTCTCTACATTCCTTCTCCTGCACCACATTAGTTCTCTTGTGTTAATTGGAACTTCATTATCTTATCAGTATTCAGACAATGTGTCTTTTTATCAGTTGTAACAGAATTTATGTTATGATACCATTTTTTGTAGGTAACAGCTTATGAGATGCCTCTTAAGCAGATCAAATATTTCATTCAAAAATAAATTATTTGTTTTGTAAACTATAAAAAAGAGGCAAACATTGTTTCCACAAGCAGGAAACGCTTACATATTCAACAAAACATTTGGCATTTTTTAATATAGCTGGAGAATCATTTATGTAATTTGTAACATTGAAAACAGTACTGAACTTCAGTGGGACTTCAACATTAGTTAAGTAAGGTCGGAGAAATAAACCAGATTTTGTCACAGATAATGGCAGGATAGCTTAGTAGATGCTAAGGAAAAGTATTTTTTTGGTGCGAACTCATCAACATATCACCATGATGTGCAGTTTCTCTGTAGCCATAATAAAGGCAGTGAATCAGATTCTGTATACGCAGAGGGGCCCCAGAAGAAATAAATTTACAGATATTGAAATTAGTTGTGCAAGGGGATATGGGGTTTTCCTCACATACAAATGCAATGTATTGTTCAAAGGTATGCAGCTTGATGATGTAATAAACAGACAATATTTTGATGATGTTCTCAGTCATCTTCATTGGTATCGTCTGTTTAAGAAATCCAGAAGTAACACTGCACTTCCTTTGCAAATGGCAGATACCTGATGAAGACAACAGAGAACTTTGTCCTAATGTTGTCCTTTAATGACAGCATCTGGCTGCAAACCTGCAAAGACTATATTGCAAATCCAGATCAAAGTAATGTTGATAAAGTTAGTTTGTTTTTGGTTGTACATAACTGGTAAAAGTTATTGCCTCTTGCATTTTCCCCTCATTTTGTGACGACAGTCTTTTAGCTCACTCAGCAAGTGATTTGATAGTAGACTTGATGCAAAAGGTTTAATGTATGATTAAACTGAAGAGTTTTCTTCAATGCTCCTATTTGGCATGCTTTCCAAAGGGTACCAAGGATGAAACTCTTTTTGTGGAAAGAAGCTGAGATGTGGCACTGACCATTCTTCTCCCATCATTAGCACTGATGCGTAGAAAGGGAACCTACTTCTAAAATTTCCTCCATCATAAGCTGAGGACCTCAGTAATTAAAAGTTGTTTATGACCTTTCAAGCAAACTTCGATTAATTGTCTATTGTTGCATGGTCTTGACAGATAAGGTAAAATAGAATCGCAATGACGAAATTGTATTCTTTTGTGTATACTCTAAATTCATTATCTAACTGGTAAATCATTTGTGGAAATATCACTCGGAAATCAAAGCCATGTGGTATATTCGTACATTGCAGGCCAGTGAAAAACCAATAGCGATTTATTTATTTATTTGTTGTATGGCAAGCAACTAATACAATAATAAATATATACAATGACAAGAAAGTTGGTAGCGTTCACAAGCTGATGTCCAGTTCTTCCAGCCATTCTACGA
Organism: Vandiemenella viatica; assembly: GCA_031002005.1. Taxonomy (NCBI): domain Eukaryota; kingdom Metazoa; phylum Arthropoda; class Insecta; order Orthoptera; family Morabidae; genus Vandiemenella; species Vandiemenella viatica. The sequence goes on along the minus strand of CM061921.1, from coordinate 233,368,399 downwards.
AGGAACTTGGAGCTCCAAAAACATCTTCATATGGTCCGTCATGCTCCACACTCTGGGAAGGAGCACCGCAGTCACCTGCAGGAGAATCCTGAAGACCCCACTTATACTGCATGGCGTTGCATTTCGCATGGCCTGTTCTTAGGCGATTTAGTTTTACCCACTGGTCTCTATTTAAATGGAATCCCGGAAGTCCAGTTGTGGGATCTTTAATATCTGGATGTTTTACAGATGCAGAGTTCCAGCTTTGTCGCCATTTTTCCATGACATCAAAGTCAAATACTGTTGCGTCCTATAGTTTGTCCTCTCCTGCGAGCGGATCAGGAGCTGGGAGCTAGACTTCTTCTTGCTGAAAGAAATCTAAAGATTTTGTGGAGTTCGAATTTTCAGATCTGGAAACTCGGAATGGAGTAGGTTCTGGAGAAATAATCGAAGAACACAAGAGATTTATTAGGAAACAAACTTGAACTCACTGAGGCCGACGAAATATCTATACTAAAGAAGGCGTATAATAATAGTCTGGAAGCGGAATCCCTTCTAAAGCCAGGAAAGGATCTAAACCTGCCTCGCCAAACACTCGCTGGACGTAACGTCGCCAACGCTGTATTATCAGATAGACCTGGTAACAGAACGACCCTCCTCTCGTGTTTATCAGGCAGATACTCCTCGTCCTGTGGTCAGTCATAAATACAACGGCGATTACTTCTCGGCGACCTCTTCTGGTACACGCTGCGCTGACAGCTGTAACCCTGGGTGGCGATTGATTCCCCGACCAGCCCCCTTGCGCTGTTTTTATAGTCTCCCGTGACGTCGCAGGCGGTGAGTCACGCGCCTCGGGAAGGTTCTCCGTTCCTGAAGGCTCCACTCTGCGCGTCAATGATGCAACCTGCCGTAAAGTTAAGCCCATACGACGCCTTCCTAACACTTAATTGCACAATCTTTCAGTTTTAATGTTTCTTTCGCTGTTATTCAGCACTCTATCTCATATTTCATGACAATACATCTTGCCATACCGGATTTCTGGATTTAAGACAAGTGGGTGGTAAGTTATTTAGAACCTCGTGGATTGGGAGATCCTTTGGATGATCAGGATGGTGTAGTTTTATCCACTCACGTGCCTTTGCTTCTTGGTGTCTTATCTCTGGAGGTGGTATTTTGCTGATCAGGTGCAACCAGGGGACTGGGGTGGATTTTAGGGTGCCAGTTATTACTCTCATACACTCATTCAGGTGGACGTCGATTTTTCTAGTATGAGTACTATGTTGCCACACTGGAGCACAGTACTCAGCAACAGGGTAAACCATGGTGAGAGCGGTTGTTCGTAATGTGTCCGCATCAGCTCCCCACGAAGTACCAGCTAGCTTCTTCATGATGTTGTTTCGTGTTTTCAGTTTCTTACTTGTGTTTTTGAGGTGTTTTTTGAATGTTAAAGAGCGGTCTAAGGTGATGCCAAGATACTTAGGATAGAAATTATGTTTCACCCTCTGGTGGCAGAAGTTCACTTTGAGCTGCTGATGTGCTATTCTATTGCTCAAGTGGAATGCGCATACTTCTGTTTTCATTGGGTTCGGACAAAGTCTCCACTTCCTATAATATGTGTTCAAAGTTTCTAAGTCGTTAGAGGAATGCTCTCACCTTCCTCTAATATGGCAGTTTGGACGGCGATAGCTAAGTCGTCAGCGTAGCAGAATTTATTGCCGGTTGTTTCTGGCATGTCACTGGTGTACAAGTTGAAGAGCAATGTAGCTAGTACTGACCCTTGAGGTAACCCATTTTTTATTGTAAATGACTTACTTGTCTTATGTCCGACGGTGACCTTAAAATATCGGTTGGTCAGTATATTCTTCAGGAGTGATGTTAGTTTCCTGCAGGGTATATGCTTTTTAACTTTAAGTATCAGTGCATCCAGCCAAACTGTATCATATGCTGCTGTTAGATCGACAAAGGCTACTGATGTTTTTAACTTCTTCTGAAATCCAGCCTCAATATATGATGTCAGTGCTAATACTTGCTCACAACAGCTCCGTTTTAGCCTGAAGCCTGCCTGATATGTTGGTTTTATGATATTTATTATTCCTTGTATGCGGTTAAGGATGAGGCGTTCTAGAAGCGTATAGCAAACACTGAGTAGAGCTATAGGTCGATAGCTTGAAGCGTCATCTGCTTGTTTGCCTGGTTTGAGGATAGTCAAGGTGTGAGCCATCTTAAATTCTGGGGGGACTATCCCAGTGTCCAGGATATCTGTGAAGAAGTTCTTGAGCCAAGTTCTTCCCCGCTTGCTGAGATATCTTATGAATTCTGGGAAAATGCCATCTAACCCTGCAGCCTTCCTCATTTTTAGCATTTTGATGGCTTTCTCAACTTCTTCATGACTAAATGGATTAGAAAGGGTAGGATTATTTCTAAGGTTGTTATCCATTTCAATCATCTCTTTCTCCATCTGTTTCTTCATGGCAGGATCTATGGGGACTTTGTCAGCTCTTGTTTTGATGTGCAATGCCATTTCAGCTGGTGTAATTCCTGGCTCCTCTTTGCACAAGTTTGAGGCTGCACCCAGTTTTCTAAGGAGAGTCCATGCATTTCTACTGGAGTGAGTAAAGCTCATTTGAGAAGTTAGCTCTTTCCATTTCTGTTTCCTTCCTTCATTCAGTTTTTCTAATATTCCTTTTCCTGTTTCAGGGTCACCAGTTTTTTTGATAATTTTCATATAAAGTTTGCGTAGATTTGTCCCAGCATGGAATGTATTGTTTCCTGTACCCTCGAGGGATGTTTCGTCTAGCGATTAATATCGCAATAGAAAATATTGCATTAACAAAATATGGTTGACTACAATATATTGATGATCTGTGAAAGAGACTCGTCAACTTCAGAGCAAATAAACCACTGTTTGTTAAAATTGCAACATCGAGGAGGAGACATATGATTATAATAAAATATATTCCACAGATTAGGATCATGACAATATATAAATGATAAGAATCACAGTGTACATACAATTTGACCATCAGTATTCATATGGTGTGCAGCCGCCACATGCTGCATTTGGAAGCTCCAGAACGTCGTGACTTGTAATCAAAGAGAGCCAGGGTAAAACACTGCAATGCAATTTGTAGGCACTTCCAAAAGACTTCAACAGTTATTGCTGCAGTACCAGTAGAACCAAGTTGCTGACTGACCATATCCCGACATGTTTGATGGGCAACATGTCAGGTTAATATGCAGGCCAGGGAACCAGTGGTGCCCATTGATCTTAGAAGAAGGCTTGCATGTACGTCATCATACGTAACCTGGCATTTTCCTGCTGGAAAATGTCATGTGTAGCTGCATGTAAAAGGGGGGGGGGCACAATCCTCAAGCTCTAGAACCTCCTTGATGTAGTGGTTACTGTTCAGATTGCCCTCAATGCTTAGGAGGAAAGATCGCGTATTATTGTCAATGGCACCTCAAACCATCACACTTGGCATTTGTCCACTATGCTGCTCAACAATGCAGTCTGCCCAGTTGCTTTAACCACAGCAGCATCTAACAAGTGTACAGCCATCACTGAAGGACGAGTTAAAAAGGAACTTGTCCGAAAATACCACATTTAGACACTAGGCACCCCAGCGATGATGTTCAAATGCCTATTTCAGTCTGAGATGTTGGTGGTTTCTGTTCAGTGGAAGCTCGCACAGTGGCTTGAGTGTCATCAGTTGAGACATCAGCAGGTGGCATTTAACCATTGACACAGACATGTCCACATCCGTAGAAGTGCGCCAACATTGACCCAGCATTGTGGACGAAGCTGTTGTATTGGTTACACACATAAGCGAGCATCCATAAACTACGTGGCTCAATCTAGGGAGGGGAAGGGTTGGCTAGAAAGCTACGTTGCACTACATGGAAGGGGGGGGGGTCCCGAGCCAGGCCACGTAGCTTTTGATTCATATTATTTTTCACTTTTAAAATGAGGTTCAGAACACACAACAGTAAGTGAATATTTATTCCTTCATTTAATTATCTCCATATGTAATTTACAATAGTCTGACAAGAGAAAACTGTACAAAATGTGTTCTGGTATGAAAAGGGAACAAAGCTATGTGCTATGTGGGGGGAGGAGGTTTCACAGGAGGCCAAAATGGAGCTACGTGGTTTATGAATGCTCCCTGATAATAAGATTGTAGTTTTCTCACACTGTGGTCACATGTGGTTCAGTACCTACTAGTTGCTGTATACGACTATTTTCTATGCACTCAATCCACATACACATCACTGTTATAGAAGCGTGCCCTTCTGTTATACAGACCACGTCTTGGTATGACAAACCCGTTTCATTCTACCTTGTTTTCACTTGCTCACATGCTGATACTGTGCCCTTTGACATTTCCACTTTTTATGAAAGCTTTGCACTGACTGAGTGTGGCATAACACTGACTTGTTGGTTACACAGAAGAGGTCATTGCTGGTCATACATGTGTGCCATCTCTCTGCAATCTTGATAATAATAATAGATAAAATTGTGATGGTGTGCACACTCCAGTGGCAATCTCCCTACACACCCATTCTTCTCCCTTCCTCCTCCAGCTCACTTTTGTCCTCAACCAATATTTACTTTAAATTCTTTCAGTGTTTTTGGTAAATTATTAACCACTTCTCTTGGCAATTAATTCCAATCCCTTACACCCTTTCTTATAAAAGAAAATTTTCCCACACCCTTATGCCTGAAATCAAGTACCAGTCATGGTCATCTTTACCCTTCCAAGTACCTCTCTTCACTTATTATGGTTTCACAGTTTTACACATCCCCTGATTTTGGAGCGATTCAGACCATCCCTTCTTAGTGTTGCAATTTTCTCAAACAGTAGGTGTATTCTCCAGTGTATCAATTCTCAGTGGAGCAAATTCTATTCTATTAGTCTGATATTAACAGTAACTCTTGGTTTTGTGAACTCACTATTTAATATTAATTCTTTTTTTTTCCACAGAGATGGACTAATGAAAATGAAAGGTGTTTATGAACAGAATCCTGCACTTGGTGATCCTATGTCAATTGAAGGACAGCTGAATGAAAGTGGTAACAAATTAGATAAATTACGACAAGAACTTTATAAATACCAAACCTTCCTTGCAGAAGCAAGTAAGCCAGCTGTTAGTCCTTCTGCACCCAATAGGCGAAGTAAAAACCATCACAATGGAGGAGGACATCTTCAACAGAATCACAGGTAAATAGGATTCATTGTATCCATAGTTCATCATATATCAGTTCTACTTTTTATTGTTTCTCAGTTCATGACAAGAATTTAGGATCACTACACACATTGACAAGTAAAAGAACATTCTGTTTTGAAGGCGTGTTTATGAATTAAGATTTTAAAATCAGGATTTCATTTCTTATGTTTTTTTTTCAGTTTTCATTTTGATATGTGGAGTAGATAATACCCATCTTCTTTCATTGCTTATCTCAAGATTTGTAATCAGACTGGTGATGTTGACAACCATCACAGAACTGGAACACTGTATATGTCTTCCCACAAACATCACGTTTGTGTAATGTTTATTGTGTGATATTTGTGGGAAGATGTAAACAGTGTCTAGTAATCTTAAAACACTTCAATTAACTGTGATGAGCATTGGTAAACTGTGTGATCTCTAATGCCCTTTGAATTTGTGACAGAGCTCGTGTTTGAGAGTTCATCAGAAACATTTAACTGATGAACATGAGAACCAAAGAAGTGATGGCATGGAACTGAGAGAGAATTTGAACTTCATGCATTCTGGAGGACATGGGTCCAAATCCCCATCTAGCCATCCAGATTGTGGTTTTCCAAAATCACTCCAGATAAATGTAGGGGTAGTTGCTTAAAAAGCCCATGGCAGAATTCATTGTTGTTCCTTGCCCTGCATTCTCTCCCTGTTTTTATGACATCGCGGTTGGTTGGTCACAAAGCTTGAAGAGAGGAGGAGGAGTGGAGAAGAAAAGGAAAATCTCCAGAATGGATTTCAGCCTTTACAGAATTTTAATATCAAATTCAGCAGTATGTAGGAATATGAGACGTTAAAGTTTTAAAAGTCCATGCAATGTTTTTTCATTATGTAATAGAGCTAATTAAGAGTACAGATGGAGGGGATGAATACTTTTAATTTAAACTATTTTTGTGGTTTCAAATTTATTATTTCCTTTAAACATTCTAATAGATTTCTTCACATATGTTAAGACATTATAAAATGACTTTCAGAGAAAAGTTAAAATACCAGAAACTTTTAACATTTTTACTGCTTGATGTTTTAGTAATTTTTTAAAAATTTGTTTTAGGATCAATATGCTTTAAAAACTGACTTCAAAGCTTATAAGGATGGGTGCAAATATATTATACTTTACAAAACTATTGGAATCTTGATTATATGGTGCACCATTGCAACAGACAAGGCCTTGGTATTTAAACAGTCAGTACCATAAAGATTAATCAACTGATTACTAATGGTCAACTAGTTAAACAATGGAGGAGAGAGTGGAAATGCAGGGTACAATCTTGAAAATGGGTTTGGAAAGATCGCGTTTGGGAGGTTGCAGGTTCAAATCCCCATCCAGACTTGGATTTCCCATGGTATCTCTAGATTACACCAGATGAATGCCATGATGGTTCCTTCAAAAGGCCATGGCTGAATTCCTCCCTGTTCCTGTCCCCAACCCTTTCTTACCTGTAATGAAGTAGATATCAACAAGGTGTAAAGACAGAATAATATTTTTTATTTAATCTGCTAAAAGCTGGAAAATCGGGGAAATGAATGATAAATCAATGGAGTGTGAATTGGAAGGAAATGTATTCCCATAGCAGTACAGTGCCATTACATTCTTGTGGATAAAAGCAATTTTTAACTGATTTTATATTCAGGGCTGTCCAGGAATGAAAAAGATGTTTTTAATTTGCAAGTTTTATGTGTCTTTGTTGATGTATGTCATCACTTGCCATTTCTTTGTTTTTTTGTGGTTGAAGTGTGTTATCAATATTTAATATAGGCCAACTGTGGTTGAATGTCTGTCTTTTGTGGTGATGGGATTATATTATGTGTTGTTTTTCTTTATTTGTCTGATGATTTTGTTTATTTTATGTACCCCGTTTTCTTTATGTCCATTTTTGGTGCTTATATAGATGTTTGTGATAAGTTCTAATATGTATTTATCTTTGTTGAGTGGAATTATATTCAATCTGTAGAGCATGTGTGTCAGTGCAACTTCTTTATGTGTTTGTGGCTGGTTTGATTCAGCTCCTACTATGTCTGTGGTATATCTGAAATGAGTGGTGGTGTTTATGTCTTGTTATGGCTATGTCCAGGAAGCTTAGTTTAACATTTATCTGCTCACATACAAAGAAAAACAATATAAGTCACAAACAAACCCTAGTGCTCCCACATTTAGAAGTCAGCCCAAAGTATATAAACGTGGAATACCTTTACATACAGTAATAAACTTCAGAAAAGCAACAACATATCATCTTTCAAAATACATGCTGAAATTTCTCTCACAGTACTAGTCTCTGTACAATGACAGAACCATAAGAAACACCTCACACCTCATAGAAAATATCAATGACATAATAATAAACAGAAACCTCATACAGCAAAAACTAATCCCTTACAAACACACACAACACACAGAGAGAGAGAGAGAGAGAGAGAGACAGAGACAGACCGAAGGCCATACATATACTTAAACAACTGATGACATCACAAAACTATTTCCAGTTTAACAATTGCTATTACACACAAAATGATGGATTACTAATTGGGTCTCCAATATCAGGTGAAATTGCAAATGTATTTATGAACCACGTGGAAAATGAATTATTTAGCAAACATTTTAAAAAACAAAGGATACAATATTAGCTATTGCCACAGATTTGTTGATGACATGATCTATGTGCTCAATGAACAAGAACGGAGGTTACAAGAATTGTATGTTGACAATAACACTGCACATAAAAATATCAAATTCACAATGGAAAAAGAAATAAATTGTAAACTAAACTTCCTGGACTTAGCCATATCAAACTATAAACACCACCATTCATTTTAGATATGTACAAGCACCACTACCACAGACATGATAATAGGAGCTAAATCAAATCAAACCAAACACATAAAGAAGCTGCACTGAGCCACATGTTCTACAGATTGAATATAATCCCACTCAACAAAGATAAATACATATTAGAACATAACACTATCATCTATATAGTCACCAAAAATGGACATAAAGAAACCAGGGTACATCAAATAAACAAAATCATCAGACAAACAAAGAAAGAAACACATAATATAATCCCATCAACACAAAAGACAGACATTTGACCACAGTAGGCGTATATTAAATAAAGATAACACATTACAAACACAACAAAATGGAAATTTATGGCAAGTGATGACATACATCATTAAAGAGACATACACGATTGCAAATTAAATAACAAGGATTCAAAATAGCATTTAAAATAGATAACACAGTACAGAAAAACATTAGAAATAACACATAAACCAATAAATTGAACAACTGAGGAATATACAGATTATCATGCAATGACTGTCAAGCTCAGTGCATTGGACAAACATGTAGAAAATTCGAAATAAGGTACAAAGAACATTTAAGAGCACTAAAATACTACAACCATTTTACATTTGCAGAACACTTACAAGAACACAACCACCAACCAACAAAGATTGACACAAACATTCAAATACCATTAACAACAATAAACCACAAACACTAACATTCCAAGAGAACTATCACATACAAAAATCAATCACTAATAGAAGTAAAATATATAATTAATGAATACACAAACCTAACACATCAGACTTTATACATAGCACTGAAAATTAAAATAAAGAACACAGGCAAAGGAAATATACAAAATCATAACAAACTAAGAAAAACATAAATTTTGAAAAAAAAAGGCCACACACAAAAGAAATGGAAGACAATCAAGGAAAACAAAACAGCATCACATAGCGTAAAACAGCCAAAAGTAAACAAAACAGACCAGCCATTCATACAAAATACACAGTACAGTGCAGTGTAGTGATAGTTTTTGTGTGCAATAACAAGCAGAAAGTGACCTGCAATCCAGAAAGCAGACTGAAATCACTGCTGCTAAGAATGGCATATAAATAGAGCAATATATCAAAAAAAGTTAGTAGATTATAATTGGTATAAAAATATTCACAAAATAAAACATAACAATATTGTAACATGTATACACAATCAACAGGAAAACCGCTGAAGATCTTTCAGTTAAGAAGCAAAATGTGGTCGGAAAGTAAATAAATGAATAAATATTCAATTGCTTAGGCTGTATTTATTTATTAATATCGTCAGCAATTTAGGAATATGATCCAAAACATCCAGGAAATTTATTATTTTCAGTTAGTTTAAACTCAAATAATATAGAAACTTTTGTAGAAAGACATACCATAATTTATCTGAAGTTGAACTGCTGATGAATGAAAATGACAGGCGTGCAGTATTGTGTTACTTTTGGTTTATTTTGTGTTGATTATTCACAAAATACACAAAATCACTATAGGTTAAGCTACAAGGGAATGAGTAGAGATTCAGAGAGAAGGTCAATAGATTTAGCAATGGCACCTAAATTGGCTAGTGTTTTTGTGGCTCCTTAAAAGAAGGGATGCAAGAAACGCTCAAATTTATAACACTGGTTGTTAAAGAGTAAGTTGGTTAACATCACATTAATAGTGTGTGGATGAAGGTGCAATTACCTTCTCACTGGGGTATATTGAGTAATCAAGTGTTTAAATTATTGAGTTACAACATGGAAGTTGATGTTTATGGATACATAATTTGATGATAGAACAGAAGTGTTATTATTAATGATAGAACCTACTAACCACAAATAAAAGTACAGCTGCCATATTTACAATGGCAGGAAAAATGGAAATGTGTTTAGGGGACATTAAGGTGATAAGTGGCATGTAGGAAGGAAGTAAAACCAGGAAATTTTAACGCAGATTTTGGTCTAGGACAGTGAGGTTATTGAGGAACAATGCTTTTAGAAGTGTATGGAAAATCTGATCTAGCAGGTGCAAACACACGGATGAATATGATTCACAAAGAAGACATACACAGTATGTTTAAATAGTATTGTCCCTTTAGTTACGAAAAAATACGATGATTCTTCTGGAGGTCCTATAGCCTTATCTCATGAGACAGGTGAAGTGAACTTTTTCTGCTTTTTTTTTAACCTGGTGACAGGTTTCAATTTGCCATTCATCATACCACTGTCATGGATCAACAGTTTAATGTAGAACTTGAACCATGGACAGTCATGGCATATATTATATGCAAAACACAAACCTCGTAAAAATTCCTCGAGACTCTAGGATTTGAATTCAGGACCCTGGGTTTTCAAAGCAAGCACCTTATCCACTGGATCAATAATGTGATAGATGAAAAATAAACAGAGAGAAATTGTTTTATGAACAGTATTATTAATGGTGGGTATTGCTAGAGGCAAGTTAATTTTAGGAAAGTATGCTGATGTCTTTAAAAAATTGAAAAGTGATATGAGAAAATGGAAATACACGAGTGTCTTACAGAATTTCAAAACTGAAATTGGAAAATTTGGACAAATTACAAAGCAGAATATTCAAAGGTTGAAAAACTCCCAGGTAAAAATGTTATGGTTGCCAAGCATATGATTCTGTGCTTAAACATTGTGTGTAATATTACAGAGAATAAAGCCAATGGATGTAGGGGATGGTTAATAGAAAATAAACTGCTTTTTTTCTTTAATTTGGTAAAAACTTTTAGCAGTGTTAAGGGGACAAGTTATTTAGTGTTTTAAAGATATCTAATCTAAAATAGAGTTATTGACATTCAGTAAAACTTATCTGATACCTAAAGTTAGTAGGATAGATATTGAGAGACTAGCCTCACTTAAATTGTGGTGAGGCAAGAATGCAGTAAATCTCCTTAGATGTTGATGACTTCATTAATTAACAGAAAAAAAATGATTGTTGTATAAATATTGATGGCGAGAGAATCATTGTACAAATATTTGCTGATTGTTTGTCATTTAAGTTCATTAGAGTGAAGATATGAATGAACTTTCAAAATGCCAATAACAAATTATTAGGAGAAGAATGTGGAATAAGTATGAAAAAATGAAAACGTAGACCATGAAGTACAGGAGAAGTGACAGCAGTAATGAAACACTAAATGTTAAAATGAAACAGATGTTTCAGAAGTAGTAAGAAAAAATTTGTTGTCCCGACAGTAAAATTATGAAGTTAAAGGAAAGGCAATTCCCCCCCCCCCTTACCCTTCCTTCTGCACATATGAGTACAGTGAGAAGATCTGTTGATAGAAAAAGTCTGGATGATTAAAAATTGCTGAATGCCTTTAACAAAATATTGGAATAAAATTTGAATTAAATGTAAATTAAGGTCATTATTAGCATCATAACACTGACAGCAGAAAAAAATTTATAAAAATTGGCAGTTTGGCCATGTGTTGTCAACACTGCCATACTGGACCTCAGATAGTGTTATGGGCCCAGATTCAAACCTGAAGCCTAGCTTGCCAGCTGTCCTCTTTATTATCTTTATTTCCCTAGGTGTATGCCGATTCATCCCAATTTTCACCTCGGTAATTACACAGTGCACAAACAAAAACAATATTCACAGACAGATGGTGAAATGCTTGCTGTAGCAACCAGTTACAGGCACCTGCAGCTAGCCATAAGGTACAAGAAAAAACTTATTGTATCTAAAGTGATATGTGTACCAAACCCAGGAAATTGGTGTTGGGGAAATTATTCTGATGAAGGGGAGCTTTATATTTGGTAGAAGTTTTTATAGAATTTTCATTGGCATAGCTATCGTAGGGCTAGGCGGTGCCATGCACTGAGGCCCCCAAGTTCAGGAGCCCACAAGATTAGCTAAGGGGGTCCCAAAGCTCAGTGAATCACTTACATGACTTGCTAGAGCTAAAGAAAAAGGACCCCCATCTGCCCATATTTTTTTTTTCCTCTGCGGCCCTTGGCCCTTGCTAACTTAGCTACGCCACTGCAGTTTTAAATGTAATGCATTACTTTTTAAATTTTGTTGCTTTTCTATCAATTAACAATTTGGTTCACATTGTCAGTTCCATATTCTTGGTATGATGTAAAGGAACTTTATTATTTTAAGGTGTAAGGATTATGATACTTTGCTTAAAAAAATGGAAGCATATTTCTTTTATGGGATCTTTAGTAAAACAATATGACTAAACATGCTCTGATGTATTTTATTGAATAAAAGCAATCATAATCTCAAAGACAAAAGAATAGTAATGCAGAAGGATGTGTCTGAGTGGAATAAAATTTGGAATAATTGTGTAGGTTACCAATGATGGTAAATCATTAAGTGTTGTAGGTATATATAACAAGGAACCAAAGGCACTAGATAGTGAGACAAACAATAAAGATAGAATACTGAACCAACGCTTACCACAGATGATGGTAGGGCAGCGCTGACACACACACACACACACACACACACACACACACACAACGTTGCAATTATCAGGCTTAGAAATCTTATCAGTTATAGGCTATGGCATGTGGAAGGTGTGTGCTATTTGCCAAATGGCAACAATAATGACCTTTGAGAAGAGGTACATGGGATATGTTCAAAAATGGAAAAATGAGAACAGGGAGGGGATAAGGAGTTTAAGAGAATATACTTGAGTTTTGCAAAGATGGTAAATACAAAACATATGGGAAGGTGAAAGGAGCTGATATCAAATATTATAAAATAGATAACTATTTTTCTTAAACAAATAATTTGATAAAAAAGAACAATAACTTAGCAAAATATGAAATTAAACATCGCATCTGATGAACGTTGATTCATGTTGGGTAGAAATTGTGGAGGTAGAAGATACGAGAGGGGAAAGAGAAGGAAGAGTTGATGGGATAATTGTCTTGAGACCCAGTGCTTGCCTAGTGTCCAGTTTGTACTGTTAGGCCAGTTTCAACTGTCTGAGTTTAGAGGGACTGCCACTGTTTGGACTATGGAAAATGTTTTATTGAATGTCAGATGTTCTTTGGATATTGGTGCTAACCTTTTTAAACTCTTTTTTTTGTTTACTTAGATTCTTAATTACTTAATTTATTTCCAGTTTGGGCTGGTAAAGGTGAATGGTGTTGGCAGTAGTAAAATCACTTAATGAGCAGCTGTAACTAATAAGGTAGATGGTGCAGCCTGAGGGTCTCTAGAAAATTTGATATATGCCTGTGGAAAATTTTCAGTCTTCTTGCATTTTTATACATTATCTATTTACAGGAAATTACGTAGTTTTTTTAAAAATGAAGAATGTTGTTGGCAAATTGTATTAAAGTTAACAGGTGGAAAACTAATAAATAATTTTTTATTGTTAGTGTTTGTCTGTTGCTAGGCATTCCCTGGTCATTTACCCAATATAAATATACTGTATTTTTTGTTTTTAATATAATTTAATTGCAATGGAGCACACGCTCTGGTGGCAATTTCCCTACACACCCATCTTCCTTTCCTGCACCCGCCTACATTTTGCTTCTACACTGAACATTTATTAAAGTGCAATCATTGTGCCCTTTCATAACTCTTTCAGTGACCACACACTGTCACTGAGAACAAACAGTAAGTTTTGGATTTTATTTCATTCTAGCAGGCATTATTATGGACCAAAACAAACTTATTTTGAAACAAAAGTTACTCCTATCTGTGATTCCTGCATAGACACATGTAATATTTTAACTATCACTTAAACTTTTTGTTTTTCACTAGTCAGATGTCTGGTAAAGGATGTTTGAACTGCTTCTAATAAAGACAAATAGCTTCTGCAAAGCAGAAAGTAAGCTGAAGCAAATAAATTGTTTTAGTTGTAAACTATGGTAAAATGCTCACGCAAAGCAGCAATTGCCCTGTTATTATAGCTATCCCCTATTTTTATTTCCATCTTTACTGGTTATAAGTCAAGTCATGGTTTGAACCAGAAATGTAATCTTGGGGGAGGAAGGAAAAGTTAAATTTACTAAATGGATTTTAAGATTGGTTACATTTTCTCACTGGCCTTTTTCAATGGTTGAGAATATGACATTTCAGAATGAAAACGTATTGAGCCCGAGTTTTAGTAAAGGTTTTGAAAAGTGTGTTAATGTTTGTTTATTTGGTGTAGTCATCCTCCCTACGTCTCTGTTGATTGGTGGAATTCCATTTCCTGTCCTTTCTTATTTTTATTGCCTGAAGGTATTTTCATTATTATTTTTATTTTGTGTATATACTTTTTCACAAACAATAAAAGTTAACTACTCTAAATAGTTAATTACTATTGATTAGTAATGGGTTTTCAAAAATTGCTCAAAATAATGGAAATAATTTTAATGTAATGTGTATGAAGCTGTACTACTTTTACCCTTAACAATAGAAAATGCACAGTACACAAAAAAACAGCGTAATACAATACACTTTTTTATTTTATGTACTGTCAGTAATTTATGTTTTTAAAGACAGTGATTTGGGACTGTGTTGAAGATTATGCCGAAACATTGAGAATCTTTAAAACTGATTACCTTTGTTATTTCTCATGTTATATTCAGTAAGTATTGTTAAGTAAAGTAACCATGATACTTTAAAAAACTTAATTTATATCACCACTATGTTCAACCAGCTGATAATCACTGTGGATGAACAGTACATGCCATTGATGGGAGCAGTCACTAGACAGTTTGTACTAGCTACCACTATTCGACAAATAACAGATATTCATTGATCAAGAAGAATACAACATTTATTGTAAATAGTGAACTTTAAGTAATACTGAAGTAATTGTAGATAACACAGTATTGCTTTGGAAATGTACTTTTATTCATATTTTAGTTGTCTTCTCTGTCAAAGAATATGTATTATTTTGTCGAGCTTTAATAAATATATATTGTTTTCAGTCGCACAACATATCACATTTCATTATTTCCCATGTCGATATGTTTCTCTAGAGAACACTTTGACCATTACAATTCCAATTGCACTGGCTTAATGCTTTTTCTCTCTCTTTTTTTGTGCTTTGAAGCTTTGTGATATTGCATCTGTAATGTTTAAAAGTAAGTCCATTTTTATCTTTCATGGGCAAACTTCTGTTATTTTGTCAAATGTGACAATGCTGTCTTACATTACTTGGTTGACAGTTTGCCCATTTTCATGCTAGTTATGAACTAAATCCACAGCTCTGTTACCATTTGTCAGTTATGGAAGTAGTCTTGTTTTAGAGAATGTGATTTTTTCTTTCTGATCCGACTATTTTGGCCCATAATGGGGAACTCTGTCTTTTTTTTTTTTTTTTTTTTTTTTTGTAAATTGTAAGCCAAAATTAAGTTTATAGTTAAATTATATTATTTGGATTTGCTGATGCAGGTTGTCAAATATATCAGCAGCTTGTGGGTATTTGTATACTGCCACATGTTTTTAATTTTGATAAAGAGAGCTTCCTTTTTTTAAAATCTGATTTCAGACCAATATTATTTATTTTGCATGACTATCATAATTTTGTAGCTGTTTTATTCATTGGGGAATTATTACAGTTTTTTGTCAGAAATTTAATGCAGATATTGTTTGATCACCATACACAAACGTTTTGTAAAATGCCTTGAAACCATATGAAACTTATGAAGTTGGCATGTCCTATATACAGAAATAGTGGCGGCTCAGGGGGAGAAGAGGATTCTCTGAGTCGGTCAGCATCAGACTCAAGTGTATCCAACCCTACAGTTAACCACAAACACTCAGCTCCTGGAACACCACTGCCATCCCACGGGTGCGTTAAATGTCTCTAGAAAAGTCAAGTAAAATTTTTATTATTTAGTTGTATGAATCTCTTATTATCATTGACATACTGTTTCAGATGAAGTTTTTAAACACTTTCTTGAGACAAAACACTTCTACTAATTTTCACTCTTCTTAGAATACTATATCTACATATTTTTGAAAAGAAAAGAATTCCAACTGAAGTAAGGGAAATCAGGTGATTAACAGTTAAAGTTAGTCATGACAAATGGCAGCAAACTGGTCCACATGCTTTCTTTAACAGAAAAGTGATTACAGGGCATAAAAGTAATGATTTTTCTGCAATTTCTTAAACAGTATTGTCAGCATCTCTCTAATACCCTTTTGATGCATATAACTACTGGAAGCTTTGTTAATCCCATACATTGATTTCACATTCTTTGTCAATGCTATCAGTAAATTAGCCCAGTATACAATATATGAGAATACGTACAAACATGGCACATATATTTGCTTATGCACGTCTGTTGTCAAATTTTCTTGCTTAAGCATTTAACTATTTGTCTTGTCAAGTTGGCGAGTTGTTTTAAGTAAAGTTATTGTGCAGGTTTCGCAATTTTTATCACTGTTCTCAATAAGAATTATTTGATTATTATGTTTCCACCTCTGTACCTATGATACCAAAATTTTTTTAATGATCTGCTGAAATTTCCTGTACTTCATTGAACATGTAACTAAATACCTGATGTTTGTATTTTGTCTTTACTCAACACTAAAGATTGAAACACAGTGAGTATGTCTTTCAAATTTAATTCTATTTTCTTTTAAGTGTCAAGCATACATTTTTCATCACTAAGTATTAACATTTTAAACACACTAAACATTGTATTTATTATGGGCTATGTAGAACATAAAAGAAAGTCTTTTATTGAGTACATTTCAAAATGAAACAAAAAACGAACAAAAAAAATCTTCTACTAAATATTGACTTGAGTACTTATTCATCTCTCATAATGTGCTTGTCATTAAGTTAATTGTTTGCTCAGAAAATATATTGAGCAACATAGGAATAGACAGACAAATTTTTATCTAATCTATACTAGGCTAGTACCCTTTTTCATAATAATAATAATACTGCTCATTCATAGATACATCTTTCTCACAGACATGCTATCATTTTATATTGTGTATGTATACCAATACTGAGATTCTCACAATTAAAGGGAAACATTTGACACAATATGGACCAAGATAGAAATAATAGTTGGTGGGAGAAGATTACAAACACAGAGGTAATTAGAGTATGACCACAAAAAATTTTCAGTTCAAGCCCTCTATTATGATAAACACACATAAAGGAGCAGTTGGTTACTTGATGGTGGATACATGTGTGGTGCCAGCTAGTAGGCCAGATCCCATATACATATATGAGGGTGAAAGAGGGCTTGTAAACAAAGTTTGAAACAACAAATAGCTTATAGGTATAAGAACGAAGACTTTCCCGGCGTATGACTGCAATGTAGTCTTCACGGGTGTACCGCCGGATGGTGTTGTGGAAACACAATATTTCGACGGCTGGCTCTGCCGTCTTCTTCAGGTGTAAACAGCCTTGCTTTCTTCTTGCGTAGTCTCTCCAAGTGCCTCACTTGGTAATACATCTCCTCCCCGTAAAGGTGCTTGATGTAAGAACGAAGACTTTCCTGGCGTATGACTGCAATGTAGTCTTCACGGGTGTACCTGAAGAAGACGGCAGAGCCAGCCGTCGAAATATTGTGTTTCCACAACACCATCCGGCGGTACACCCGTGAAGACTAAATTGCAGCTTATAGGTAGGTTGGCTGTTATTGCTTATCAGTGGGGGGGTCATTGAATACAAAAGTAGAAAATGAATTGGGTATGGGATAAGAAATGAGTAGACAAAATAGTGGTTCTGATATTTTATCCAAGGAGGGACATGGAAGAAAAACCTTTTTATATCTGTAGCATATGGTGTATCTAATATTGAAGATACATTAGTGAAAGATTCCTTCACGGGACCTGATTAGTGTGTTAATCACATGTAGTGTTGAATCAACTACAGAAATTTTCACCATTACAGACATTTTCAACAATCGGATATTTAAGATTTTTATTCACACCATTAGCCCTTGACCATTTATTTTAAAGAAGCTGTGCTGAAATCAGTATAGGAAGTATGACGATAATTACCGCTAATGTGAAGAAGAGGATTTTAGAATATGTGGCATGTCCCATTTGGTGTTTGGTGTAGATAGCATGGCCTGGGTAGATTTTAGAAAATTTGAAACAGTCTCTTGAATGTTTTTAGTTTGTGAAGTATCCTAAAAATAAATATGATGTAAAGGTGTAGCTAGCATGGCCTTGGAAGATTTTAGAAAATTTAAAACAGTTTCTTGAAACAGAAGTTTTTGCTTCTAATTGGTTTTTATGAAGAAACTTTTTTAGTTTGTGAAGTATCCTAAAAATAAATACAATGTAAAGGGTTTTGGGCAGTGTGAGGCTCACTTTAAGGCAAGACCATAGGAACTCATACCCACGATATACCATATAAGTATTTCAGTCCTGAGGAGGGTTGTGAGGGAAGCTAGATGTTGTTGTCAAATTTGGTATGTAGCCGGAGAAAGTTGTGCATCTATCAGATTGGTTGGTACGAGGTCTTGGAATATGTTGTGACAATATTGAATGTTTGTTTTTTTTTACTGCCACATTAGAACTTATCTTAATTACTGAGGCTCTAAAGAAAAGAAGAAATGATCTAACCAGCACAACATCAATCAAAGTGATAGTGTTATTAATTACTGTCAAATTTCATTTGGGCAGGGTGGTGAAAGTGACAGTGGAACTTGGCTATATATGTCAGGGTCGACGAGTATGTTATGAAATGCAAGATAATTGTTTAAAGTTTAGGGAGATATTTGATTATACTTGTTTAAATAAATTGCCTTCAGCAGTCCACAAGGCGGTTAGCATAGAAAGCAGTCGTCAAACTACTTTTGGCCGTCTCTTTAATTTCTGGAGAATATCTGACCAAAAAAAAATTTGTGCTAGGCACTAGGGTTCCCCACCTCTGACTTGGGTACTTACCTACTACCCATCACCTTCTAATTGTCACAGCTCAAGAAAGCTATAATCCTTACACTTCTGTTTCATTCCTTACTCCCTTTTTTTCCCAGATATTTAGCCACACATACACACACCCATTTGTGAGCAAGTAAGCTCGCTAAACATTTACATGCGAATATTCTTGGGACGAGCCTGTACTTGTTAAAGCCCATAAACAAGAACATCACATTTTTCATTTCAGCTGGCTTGCTGCACTCAAATTGTTATGTTTATTTTAGTGGTCTATATATTTATCCGTCATGATTTCCTGACTAGTGGCTCACTGGGAATTCCAAAACATCGTGAGCCAAGTGTAGTGTGGTTAGTGTTACACACGAGGTAACAATATTGAACCGCAACATGTTTTTTAAGTCCTACACAAAAACTATATTTATTTGTGCAGCAGCTTATATTAGCATTGTAAAAATTGAAAAAGAAACCGACAGTATGATGGAAAAAGTTGTTGCAGGAAGGTTATAAACACAATTATTTAGGTTTATTGTACTATTCGAAAAGTATTTTCTTCGATTTCTTCAGTATTACATAAATCCAGATATATCTTCCTCTGCATTTCCTTCATCTCTGTACTCTTCCCCTTCATAATTTAGGCTTCCTGTATTGCTGAAACTGAACACTGGTTCATGTTTGGTTCGTGTTGACCTATTGTAAACAGTAGTAAGTAGTAATACCGTGAATTAGATTTGTGGATTTTGTCTTCGCCTATTCTATTTTAAACCTGGCTAGCCTCCTTCTTTCAACCTACCCTTTCAAATTTTTGTTAGAACATACCAACATGAATTTGGTCTGTAAATGGCAGAAACATCAATAACAAGCAAGTTGTTCAATATGTTACGTGATCTTTGAAATAATTGAGGATTTGACTCAATAATTTGTTGTGAAAGTGTTAGCCACCATTCCAATGTGTGGTAACTGACCCTTTACTTCATATCTCCAGTTCAATATTGTTTCACTTTTTTCTCCTTTCAGTAAGTTTTCTGATATATTTTCTGTAATAAATATGTATAGCTACCACAGTCAAAAATGAGGTACTGTTTTCACCAAAAGATTTGTTACAGTATAAATCTTTTTTTAAAAAGTTTCGGTTAATAGTACTGAAATATGTAATCAACATTGTACCAGGACTAAATTATGAAGAAAATAAAAGAATTATTAAATTTATTAAATTTTTGTGGTTCATGGTCTTTAAAGAAAAATGGTTTTAAATGTTGGCTGGTATGTTATTAGTTCCCTGTTCTAGAATTTAAGTTTACATTTCTGAAATTATCTACGCATGAGCATTGGAAACTTTCTGCAATAATTTTTTTGCAGTTAATAAAATGTATTTAATTCTTGTATGTGACTCTCACGTTTACCTTTAATTTACTGCATGTGCTGCTGGTGTGGCTAAGTTTTGCATGTTTCTGTGCTGTTATTACTGTGCAGCGACTACACTAAATACTTACACTGATTAAATCCAGAGCAGGTAACTTCTCTTCTGGTGCCTGATTGTATTGTTTGTTTGAAGATACCTGTATACAATCAGTGTGAATACTTTCTGCAAATACTTATGAAATTAACACCTCCATCCATACAGTTGTCAACTTTTATTTTGTCCTCTGCCTTTCCCTCTATCTCCTCTCATATACCATATATATTTCCAAAGTAAATAGAAGCACAAAATCATGATAGTTAATTGGCTTTCATTAACTACTTGCTAACACTGAGAAAAAAGAATGTGGGGGTAAAATATTAGAATTTCTATATCAGTGGCTAGGTATAGTTTTGAAGCTGCATCAGCAGGTGAAAGATCGAAGCAGTAGGCTGAGCTAGTGTATAAAATGTAACATTGTTAACATGGAGTGCAATGTTCCAGCTGAGGGTACTAAACAATTTGTGGGAAACTGTTCCTGTTGTGGAGAGAATATACAGAGATTGATTTAAAGTAGAATGTACCACTCAGAGAGACAAAGTGCAGATAATGGTGGTATATAGCTTCTTATTCAATTTTCAACTTAAGGTGATATTAATTGCTAACCATTCTTATCTGAAACTGTTTGTTACCCAGCAACTTGGCTAAGTACATTAAGATGACACTATATGGGACTTAAATATGTGTGATTTATGCAAACCAATCCTGGAATGGTTCCCAGTTTCCATTTAAAAAAGTACTTGTTTCACAAATGCACCGTGCATTATCACAGAGTATGTGTGGTTTACAGGCAGATACTCTCCTCACCCCATAATTGTAGATCAACTTTATTACCATTCATTGTCAGAAAGATATGAAGGGGAAAAAGAAAGTCTGTCATCCTTTAACAAGGTTTGGATTGTTTACTTGCTTCCTTCTTCATGTTGGGGGTGCATTTAACAGTGTAATACTTTTATAGCTCATTATTCTGCAGTTGATGTTTCATGTTGAAGTTATTCTAGGCAACATTCAATAATTAAACTCAGAATATGTATTAATTGGGCTACCAGAACTTTAATGTTACAATTACACTAACACAAAAAGACACTGTAAATTCATTCATGTTACCTATTCTTAAGAGTGAGTGAACCGTACTGGATTTGGAGGTGATCTGAATTTTGCCAATTTTTTTTCACTTTAATTTTGTTACATGTTTGGTTTACACAATCTTTTGTATATTTGAGCAACAGTGATGAAGCAGAATATTCCAGAGTAGCTTATAAAACATTGTTTCCATTTGTCTTATTTACCCAGTTTAGAAAATACTGAAGTAGAGTTTACATTGAAGTTGGTAGTTGAATTGCAGGGTTTTTATCCATTTAATATAATATAATTTGCTTACAGGATTAATGCTGCATAGAAATATTAATATGACAGCTGTGAAAACAACAAAATCTTTTTATCCATTTGTCTATTTTTCCTTCAGGAAACAGATTCTGAACTCATTCAGTGGTTTTATTTGTCATAAAATTCTTGCTCCAACACAAAAACTATATTTAGAGGCACAAAACTGTTATATCAGTAATTTTGTAAAGTAATTGAATCTTAATATTGATATAAGTATTCACAAAAGACTAATTTAATGTAATTGGAATGTTCCTAGCTGAACCTTACATGGATATCATTACCACTGTAAATAAAGTGGGTAGTTTGGGGATGTTTTCATTTTACCCTTAAATTTTGGTCACTGGTGTTAGAATGTGAAACTATTATTACTGATTTGAAGTTCCTTGCTTTCTCACCAAATTTAATATTTTGATTGTAAAGAGTGAGACACCAATTGTAGTGTGCAAATTTTCTTCCCTGATCTACATTTTTGTCACTACTTTGACATTTATTCTTTTTTTTTTTTTGGCATCTAACAGCTTTATTAACAAAAAGGAGAAAACTGCTTAAATAGTTTTGATAGTAATAATAAAGAAGAGTTTCATAGAAAACCATATTAATTACTTAATTAATAATTTTTGTGACTGGAATAGTAAATCTGAATTCAGCATCAATGATCATATTTATGGAAACTTTATTTGCCTATAGAAATATTTCCTGTCTCGGTATGTTTTCCTCTGGTAAAAAGAATTAAGTATCGTTTGGACCTCGATTTCATTAAACTTTGAAGTCACATTTACTTTTACTAATGTTCTGCTTCATGGAACAAGTATATAATAATCAACCACCAGTTTGATCATATTATGAATGTAACGTGTATAGCATTCTTTGACAATTATGAGGTGGTTTGAGCAGTGCATTTTTTAAGTTAGAGGTTCCTGATAAGGGGATAATAGTAGGTAACTGTAGGATTCTGATCACAAATATGTGGTTGGAAATACCAAAAAAGTGAAGTTGATGAAACAATAAAAATGGGGGTTGCAATAATAAAAGTAAAGGATAATGACAACAATAGCGGTTATCAGACTGCTACCAGTGAATTGTAGTAGTATAGTGAACTAACTAGTAAAATTTAGAAGCTTAATAGCAACAAATAATTATAGGGGGTAGAGTCTTATGCTAGATAATGATATTTTTCCTGAAACAAAAATATAAGGGTGCACCACAGAAGTAGAGTAAGTGTTAGAAAGGGTAGCCATGCTCCCAAACTAAATATATATCAAACAAGAAGAGAATGAAATATGATTAATACTACAAGGGAACAGAGCTTTACAAATACAGTAGTGATTGAAGAAGGCTTAATGCAAGTGGTATGGTAAGACACAAGGGGAAAAACATGTCAGAGCATAAAGGTAACTTTGTAGGGTCACATGTTATAGAAGAGAACATGAAGGAATTGTGATTGATATATTACGGCTCATTGGCCTATATTGAAGTTATAGACACAACTATAAAAAGGCATTGGTTCCAGATTTGTGGAGATAATTCACGGAAAGGTGTAGTATGTGGAGAAGGCTACCATAAGTGTGAAGTATTCAGAGAAATAATTAAAATATCTAAAAAATTAATCATGGAACTTGCTTACTATGATAGAGAAGTGAGGAGGCTAAAGAAGTTGTTGAGGAGTAAATGCTATAGAATAAGAAAGCAGCAAAGCTGTTGGGAAACCATGAAACAACTGAACATGAAACTAATA
Source organism: Vandiemenella viatica (assembly GCA_031002005.1). Lineage (NCBI taxonomy): Eukaryota > Metazoa > Arthropoda > Insecta > Orthoptera > Morabidae > Vandiemenella > Vandiemenella viatica. The sequence continues at coordinate 233,344,937 of CM061921.1, read as the reverse complement.
CCAACAAAGAGAGATACTAAAAATGCACTCATAAAAAATTATTGCTGAATAATGCAGCTAGAAATTTCTAGGGCTGTGTTACGGAATTGAGGAGAAGAGAAGTTATTCAGACAACTCTTTCTTTTTAATTCCAAGCAACTTGTTTGAGGAGACCATTAGTGACTGACTTGAAGGAATGTGAGTGGTGACATCAGAGCATGTAACTAGAAGTGTGCAGACTAGGAAATAAAAATAGATATTATGAAGCAACTAGGTGGGCTAAAAATGAATAAAGTGGTTGGTATGGATAATATTACTACTCATGTATTAAAGATAGATATGCCATTATACTGTACCTAGAAATATTGTTTGGTTTGAGTCTGGAAACTTGCTATGTAACTGAGGATTGGAAATATGCCATATAAAAGGGCTGAGATTCACATACCAATTAGTTTGATCTCGGTGGTAGGTAAGTTCATGTAGTGGTTTATAAATTAGCAGCATTGATTTAGGAGATGTTGTTCATATGACTCTCGATCAACTTTATATAAAATGAATAAGGACAGCTAAGTTGATTCTCTAGCACTGTCTCTAAGGGATTTCAAGAATGTATTTAAGTATGGTTAAAACCTTAGTGGGTTAAAAAAAAAAGGGGGACTTTCTGGAAGAGGAATTCTTAAGAGGTGGGTAGCCTACAGTGAGTGTAGCAAATACACTACTTCAGTGTTGTTTTGAGACCATTGAAGTTTATTATATTAACGATTGAGTATGTTACCTTTTAGAGGCATAAGTTTGGTTGTTTGCGGATGACATGATGTAAGATAATATTGTCGTCAGATAGAGAGGTTTGGAACAGGACAGCTAGCCAAATTAATCAAGGTGGAAGATAAATACCAAAATGTGTCAGCTTATTCTAATAAGAAAAAATGGCTTTGTGTGATTGTGATGTGGAGGCAAAATCACTTGTTCAAAGTATAAAGTATGTTAGCATATCATTTGATGTTTAATACAGTTGATCATTCTTGATTGGGAAGGTGGCAGGAGAAGGTTTCAAATCGTTATACCTGTTGAAGGGAAGGTGCCATGGAAATAAGTGAGCTGGATTACAGAAGATTGGCCAGTCCCTTCCTAGAGTATGATGGCATAGTATTGGACCCTCATTATTGATATCAATTACATAAGTTGCAAACAGGTGCAAAGGAAGGCAGATAGTTGTTTTTATTATTATTATTATTATTTATGTGAGACATGACGACTAAACATATGCCAGCCAGTACCTGTAAGAGGGTTTAACATATTTATATAGTATTTTTGTGGCCTTTGTTTTTTTCCTGTGGTTTTTTGGCAAAGTACGTAGAGGTAGTTACTTCCTCATGGGACTAATGCTGCCTCAAATTCTGTTGCTGGCATATCTGCAGTAATGATTTTGTTAAAAAAAAAGAAGAAACAGTTCGCAGACAATACCATCTTAATTATCTGAAGCAAATAACCAACCATGAAATAAAGCTTCTAATATCTTAGGCATCTGTATACTTTGTTGCCTAGATATATGAGAAACACTAGCATTTTTCACAGATAGCTGCAAGGATACCATGCTCTGTTTTACTCCTTCATGCATTATTGTTTAAGCCTTTAATCTTAATATTTCAAATGCGGAACATGTTTATTTTAAAAATAATAAAGCTGGTAAAAAGTTGTATTCTGAAATCTTATCTTACTATCCTTTTCATTTGTAAAAATGTCTAAAAAGAAATTGCATTTACGTGCCATGGTAGACATTATTTTTTTACTATAAAATACTTTCAGTTGGAAATTCATGTTTCAGAACTCCAAAATATTTTAGTCACTAGTGTAAGTTCTTTGGTAGAAAAATTGTGTACCAGATCTTCAACAATGCATACTATGCAATAAGTCTCTGGAAGCTATAATTATGAATGTGCTTTATTTCTGTGTGTCTTCTAAAGAAATATATATATTATTTCCCGACACTTCAGTTTGCAGATTTATGCAAGATTCCTTACCGAGTTAAAAAAAAACTAATGGCACATGCTTTTCTTTGAGGGTCCTTAAATATTTTTGGTGATTCTGTCTATATAGATGGCTTTTTGTATTTTATGCCCATTTATTTTACAAAACATAATTTTTTACTGTTCAGTGACGGTAAATCAGTAACATATAAATGTACATAACATTTTACATACTTAGTTAAGTAGTGTTGCACTAACTGGCAGCTGTGGTTGGTTGTTGGTTAATGTTTAGCTCCTCAAACAGCCCAGAGTCGGGACTTGGGACGTCGCATACCAGTCTGCCAGACTCTGACAACGAGCATGCGGACAATGAACCACCACCTGGAGACTACACTGATGGTGATCTACTACCTGCGCTTGGCCTGTGTAGAGCAATGTATCCATTTGAAGGTATAGTATTAAAACATTTCTGGTATTCTCCTCTGTATCTGTTCATTTGATTACATTGATCACTGCATTAGTAATTCTTCTATTGATTGTGATAAATTCAAAAGTGTTTTACAGGTTAGAGCTTTCAGTATTTGTTTTATGAATCATAATTTTTTACCTGTTTCCTCCATTGTTGAAAGTGCTTTGATGTTTTGCTTACATTCAATGTTTGTACTGGGTCTTTCTCATCTTATTTAAGTTTGGATTCTAAATTAATTACAGGGATACATAGTAGTACTACTGTTGATTGGTATAAGGATAGTGCATCAAAAATCACTGGAGTGCTGCAGATTAACAGGACTAAATACTTTCCAAGCTGTCTGGTTGACACGATGTCCTAGTATGAATTGTGGAAGTTTTATGCTATTTACTTTGACATTATTCTTGGACAGAACTGTGCAGTGATGTGTTCCACATGATCTGCTGAATATAAATAACTCCCCATCCGCAAACGTGTTGCATTCTGGAAGATTCATTTGCTCTGGCCAATCAGAAGAGCACAATTCTCACATGGCTTGTGCAGCTCTCAGTAGTGTTGTTCTCTTTGCAGCAAAGAATGTCATGTGCCACAAAGTGTCAGACAGAATAAGATGACTTCTTGAAATGCTGGGAAATGTTAGGAAGAAGAAGAATACTTTGCAAAATTGTGTTGCTTGTTTTAGTTGGGTTTTTTTAATTTATATATATATTTTAAAAATATATATTTTTTTAAATCGGCTAGATGGTACTACTTTGGTTTATTCCTTATACCACACAACAGACTTAATCTTTAATTATTATTTTTGGATACAGTCACAGTAACCCAATATTTAAGTGGAAAATTCAGGTAGAGAGGTAGGTACTTCCAGAGATATTTATGCTATAGTATGAAGTTGTAATAGTCTCCTCTGTATTATGAAGATTTGCTAGTATGTTTTTAGTATTTTTTTCTCTAGTGGAAAATAAGGAAAATACATTTGCGGAATGCAATCTTAGGAACAAACACTAATAATCTCACACTCTTGCCCATCTTAACAATAGTTGAGAATGGTGGTGGATAGGTCTTTTCAGGACCCCTCCACCCACACTTCCTCCTTTCGGTATTATGATTTTCTTGTATTTGAAGGCTCAATCTGGTTTCCAGAAAAACTACTTATTTCTTTTTCACAGCTGCAAAGTTCTTGTTTAAGCGAAAGTAAGATCATGATGCCAGAAGTAATCAAGACATTCTTTGAGTTGTTTTATGGAATTAATCAGATACTCATGTCAGACTGAGCATGACGCGTGAGCGTTAACAGTCTGGCCTCACATTCTCGAGGACGTGGGTTTGAATCCCCATCCGGCCATCCTGATTTGGCTTTTCCATAGTTTCTCCAAATAACTGCAGTTGAATGCCCGAATGCTTCCCTTAAAAAAAAATAAAAAATAAAAACCCTGATGGCAGGAGGCTGGATATGTGTAACTATTTGTCAATCCAATTCAAAGTGCTATTTTAATTTTAAAGGATGTACAGAGAAGGAGTAAGATGTGAATAATTTTTGGTGAAGAACATTGATAAACTGGTGGGCGAGTGTAGGTTTTACTAGTATGTCAGTGTGACTTTGTCATCTTAGGTTTGCCACAGGTGGGAATTATAAAAATATGGCATTCTGGGTTTCAGACAGACAACTCAGTCAAAACCTTATCAAGATGGCGGAGCATGCCATTGAAATTTTGAAATTTTCATAATGTCATCCAGCAGAAAACCCGAGAAGATGACATTGTAACTAATAATACTGATCCACAACAATAGCAGGCTGCTCAAGAAATTGTGAGCTGCATGGAGAAAACTGTATTTTCAACAGCAGGAATCCTACTGTTAGAATCAGCACACATTTGTATATGATAATATTGGCAGTGAAAATGCTGTTAGTCAATAACAGTACGTCTCAAGGTCTCGATGTGTACATATCTAATCTCCTTATCATGTGTCTCACATACAACGTGATTAAGATTTTTAACCAAAAATTGTGATGTTTTCATGTTTGTTGTGGCCCTCCTGCTTTTATATGTAGTGAGACACATTTATTCATTGGTATAGGTACCCAGTGTGGTAGAAAAGTGCTCATGAATTCTGGGAAAGCAACTACCATAGTTTTTATTTTTTTGGAAAAGGAAATTATAAACAGTAGAAAGAAACAAACAGCAAATAAAATCACTGAAAAGAATAAACACAAAATTAAAAAGGAATCCTGATGAATTTTGTGAAGGATTCAGTTTTAAAAATGAAATGGAGATAGTCATACAAATAATAGCTTGATAGATATGGAAAATTATCTGCCATTGTTCTAAAACTTAAAATTGAATCTGCTTTAGTACATGATTTTAAAATTACATAGAAATTGCCAAAAAAATCATCAAAAGTTGCAAACTTCTTTATTGTTAAAAGTATGTTATTCTGAAACTCATAAACCGAAGTTCTCTTTTGTTAACATTTTTGTCAAATGGTTAAACTGATTGTTCAAAAGTTACTTTAATTTCAGAAGTGCTGGTAATTTTCTGACATTTTTCCCATTACTACTACTACTACTACTACTACTGCTACATCTCTGCTAGATTTTCAGAGCTAAAACTAATAACAGTTGAATTGTCCAGGTAGTTGGTTTCTAACACACTAGTGGCTGAAAATAAGCTAACTTAGTTTTCATCTATGGAGTTACGAAAGCATAGTGGTGGATAGCACATTGGGAAGAATGCGCAGTTGAGGGAAATAATGCCTGCAGTGAAGGATCTGGCTAATGGATTGGAGGCCAGTAGAGAACTAGGTGATCATGTGGTGACTCTTGGAGTATCCACATCCAATCTCACTGTAAGATGTTCTCCTTTAATCATGATTAAGGCTTACACCGAAATATTATAAAGTGTAAAAAAGGGATAAACATTGCTCTCAAAACAGACAACTCGATACAAAAACAAGTCAGAACTCAGTCACAAACAAACAAATTCCATAACTCTGGCATATACCAACTGACATGTCAGAATTGTGATGCAATTTACGTTGGTCAAACAAGGAGACAATTCCAGACAAGGTATAAGGAACATTTGCAAGCATTAAAATACAGTAATCATTCAACTTTTGCTTAACATCTCTTAGACAATAACAATTTTCACACAAACATAAACACAGACTTGAAAATCCTAACAACAAACAACACAAAACACAATATTCTAACTCTTCAAGAGAACTATCAAATTCAAAAAGGAAATAGTCTCCGGGAAACATGCACTTAATGATCATGTAAATTTAACAAACCAAACCTTATTCTAGTTAATAAATGTCGAAACTGACACAAGACGGCATTAAATACACAAACTTCACCACAACAGTAATTTAACACCACTTTGCGTCTCCCCCATCCACCACACATGCACATTTTGGCTAAAACAAAGCAACACACACACACACACACACACACACACACACACACGAATGCAATTACACAATTCAAACTCTCCGCTCAAGACACTTCTGACAGAGCACCGCCGGAAAAATAGCTGAACAGCAGCACCGTGCACGCGAAAACTGAAGGTTGATAATGATATGCATAAAACTGTGCTTCAAAGTTGACTACCAGTGGAGGCATAAGAACCACACTATATAAAACTGTATAACTAAATACAATAGTGGAAACAGCATGCTGGTTGAGGTCACGGAAGACCAACTACCAAACCTCAAAATGTAAATGTAAGTTACAATATGAATCCTACCCTATTACACCAATGTAAACAAATGTTCTATATGATAATTCATAACTGGTATGTAAATATAAGTCATATTATGCATCTTATATATAGAATAATTTTGTTATATGTAAAAAAAACAACATTATTTTCAAATAATAACTAATTGCCTATTACAGAAAAACATTGTACGCTGAAGATACCTCGACGGGAGGTGAAACGCGTCCAAAAAATAAAGAATAGCCAACAACTGTTGTATTGGCGTATTTTCTAAATAATAATTATTAGATTATAAAGTGTGTTCATGTTGTGCCCCTCCTTCATCTGTGGTGAGTGATGGGGTTATTTTCCTTATTCTTCTTCATTTTCATTGCCAAACAACATTTTCACAGTTACTATGTTATAAATTAGATTTTTCATATTGTCAAATCTCGGGTGATTATCTTTAGGTCAAGATTTAATACAAATTTCTAAACACAGTAGTCCGTGGCATAGTAATTAAATATTGAGCTTTTTAATAGTCACATTTGAAATATGGGAAATAACCTTCATGGAAACTTAGCACTGATTGAAGTATTTGAAAATGACAGGAAATATTCATACCAGTTGGCACATATGTGCTAATCATACCCTGTATGTGGCTGCTGTACCAATTTGTTCTTATATATTTTTTCTATTACCAGTTTTAACTTCAACCCCTTTGGTATATTTAGATGACTGAACACAAAATTTTTGATCTGCAAGTTATTAAATGCAATTGAAATATAGCTAACTGACCACTGTTATTTTTCCAGCAACAAGTGAAGGCTCCATTCCAATGCACGATGGGGAAGAACTATTTATCATTGAACTTGACCAGGGTGATGGATGGACAAGAGTGAGACGACAAACGGACGGTGAAGAAGGATTTGTCCCCACTTCGTATATAGAGTACAATTTGTACAAATATAACAGCTGCTAGGGTCCAATGTCAGTTTGACATATTTTGGCAGCAATTAGTAAAGTTTGGTGTCAATAATGTGATTGCTTGATAATCTTTGTGCCAGCACTGCGTATTTTGTGACTGTAAACTCTCATGTTAAACACCAAACGTCCAAACTGCTCACAATGAAGATATTTGTGGTTTCTCTGTATATATCGCTCTTTTGTATGCTAAATAGCTTCTTGTGAATCTGAGATGTTGGCCGAACATACACAATGTGTCCTGAAATCGTCAGTGAATTTTTTTTTTATTATTCTAACAATTGAATAAATGTATTTATCAGCAGTCCAAACTGGGAAATGAAACTGAAATATTTAACTGTATTTAATAATGTATTATTAGCTTCTGTTGTTACATAATTATTCTTAATTGAACAGTCATTGTAAATTTTCTTTTAAATACAGACGGTAATGATTTTTCCTTATTTTAAACTACTTGTAAAGATATAACACTTCTTTGAACAGTGTGTATATTTCTAGAATGTCTTTTACTGTGTTTTATACTGAGGCAGAAAAATGCAGCAGGGATTGTAAATATTTCATTGAGATACAGGCTGTATTGCGCCGTTAGGCTGTATTATGAAGACTTCAGGTGTAAATAAGTGGTTATTATGGCTGTCCTTTTTATATAAGAATCTTTTGTTAATATTTTAATTGTATCGACATTGCCATATGCTGTTTAAATGTTGCTGAATATGGCAGAATATTTATTCAATAATTGTAAAAAGAATAAATATGTGCTTAAAATTTGTTTATTGTGTTATTGAAAATGTGTTTTTCAGTGTGAACTGGGAGTAATTGTATAGAAGTATTATTAATCATATTAGTATCAGTGAGGTGAGTTACTAAGAGTGGCAATCTTGCAGAGTAACAAGATAATAGACACAACCTCAAAACTGTAGGTAAATATTTGGAAATTCAAATAATGACTCGTTTTAAAAACTAAAATTGTGGTCACAACCAAGGTGAAGGGCATAAATGAATTATCTGCTACTTTGCATGTGTGTGTACCATTTTATTTAATCCTTTGAAATACGATATACTGCCATTTTTTGAATGTTTAAAGTGAGGTTACTAGGAGGGTTTCCATAACTAAAAAGAATCCCTAAAATTTTCTATTTGTAATTGATTGGTACTTATTATTGTCAGTTAAAAAGAAAATGAAAAGTGCCAATAGGAGTGATACATCTCAGTTCAGCTAGTCTGAGTATCTAGGCTGTAACTTCAGATTTTCGGAAATTGTAGCTGCAGCTCATTTTGTTAATTTAGCTATACATTAATTTCGTTGGTACAGGATGTTGACCAAAGTTACTCTGAAGAAGTTAGCAATAATGCTGAGAACAAAACTACAGCAATTTCTTTCTTTTTTCTTTATGCAGTCATAATTTTATCCATACACTCGTTAAGAATTAAGTTACCAGTGTACAAATATTTAAAATTAGGGAATTTATGTTAAAAAAAAGTGAATGGCAAAACCTGCAACAACTTTACTGCTGCTATAAATGAACGCAGTAAAGGGCTCAGTCATTACATTTCAGCCAAATGCTATTGTAAAAACAACTATAGTCTTCTATGTGATCAGAATTGCACAACACAAAAATGTGAAGTATTGTCATCTGTAACATGAATGCATTTGTTTAATCTGAAAAAAGATTATACTTTCAGGAATATGAATGAAAATGAATGGATTGTAGCTGAAGCTAGGAACATTTAGAGCATAAACATACGATATCTGACTGCTTGAAGTAATAATGTTGCATAGAACTTAGGACGTTACAACACGTAGTATGTAAGAGCCAATATGTACTTGGACAAGCAAGCAACAAAAAGGAATGCTACTAATTTAATAAAATTAATGTTTTCAGTAAAAATACACTTTACTTGTGTTGAATTTTCTTTTTCAGTTACATCAGTTCGTTGTCTTAAATTATTTTGACAGCAAAATAAGCAAACAAAGACTGAAAGAACAGCTCACCATATACTCACATTACATTAATATATAGAGAGATTCTGCCACATCCATTGGTAGACTAAAATTCATCTGATTGCACCTATACTAGGCTCAGAAAATTGTGACGAGCACATTTTGATTTTGCATCATTTACTGGTTGAATGCTAGTGTGATTTCCACCAGCAAAGTGTTAAGTACAAATTGCTAGGAACATGGCATTGTTCATAGACAAATAACAATTTCTTTGTCATTTAGTATAGATTATTTCTTCATTATGTTACCAAGCCAGGTGGTTGGGCAGTTAACTATAGGACATGCCATTTAGAAGGATGTAAGTTCAATCCCTATGGTAAAGCCATATTGATTCCAGTTTTTCCTGGTTTCTGAAATCGCTACAGGTGAATATGGGGATATAATCTTCAGAAGGCTACAGTTTAATTCCTTGTTGGTCCTCCATTGTCTCCTGACTCTGTTGCCCTCAACATTGGCTAGCTGTTGAGCCATAAAAGAAATAAAATCCAAAGATGTTCAGGTTAGGAGATGTAGTAGGAATCCAAAGATTATTTAAACTGATATCAAGAAGTTAGAAAAAGGAGAGGTTATAATGGATTTTAAGGAAAATATCTTCACCCTCCCAGACAAATAAAAAACTGACATGTGTGAAAATTATCACACAGTAAATCTAACATTACATGCTTCAAAATTATTGGTCTAGGATACTGTACAGGAGAATAGAAAGGAAACTAGAGGTCAAGATTTGTTTGGGATTAGGAAAAATCAGATGACATGAAAATCAATTCAGTCTGTAAGAATAATACTGGAATGACAGGTGGAGAAAAATAAGGATAACTTTTAGGCATTTCTGGTCTTATAAAAAAGGCTTTGATAATGTCAGATGGGACAAGGTGTGCAAAATTTTAAAGAAGACATGTCTAAAATTTTGTGATAGAACAATAATAGTTTATAATATATGTAAGAATTAGAAGGCTGTAATTAATGCTCAGAATCATAAGGGACAAGTGTCAGTTATAAAGTGTATGAGACAAGGTGGTAATCTTTACCTATTAAATTTTATCTTATGTATAGAGAAAACAATCTAGGAAGTTGCATAAGTGTTCAAGAAGGAACATAAGTATTCCTTGATTTGCTGATGACATTCTACTGTTACATGACAAGAGACAAGACATTGAGAAATTATTTAATTGCATCAGAAGAATTTTCACTAAATGTATAATTTAATCTGTGAGTGTAGACTTTCCCGGCGTAGTGATGAAATATAATCTTCACGGGTGTTCAGCCGGATGGTGTTAAAGTAACACGACGTTTCGACAGCAAGCTCGGCTGTCTTCATCAGGTATCGGTGTCTGCTGGCTGTCGTAAGCTGGCTTTCACCGCGTCGACTGACTTAGCTCCTTGACGCGCGTCCTTATCTACCTGCCCGCGTGGGGCGTCCGACCAAACAGAGCGTACCCGCCCCACCAGGGAGTGCCAGCGGTACCGGCCGGTGGGAGACCCGCCCCTGATTGGTCGATGATTGGTCATGTGACTTTCATTCAGCAATGGGGTTTGGTCTGGTCTGATTACTTATCGTAACTTGCAGTCAAATATTTTGGTGAAGATGGTGAAGAATTTCCGATTGCCTATAGATTGTTCATACTTGTAAAATGTTTCTCAAGAATACAATGAAGCTTTGAATTTTAATTAGAAGCAGTGATTTTTATTTATTTGAAGAACCTACTTTTTCCATTTTGAAGGTATCAAGATGGTGGCGACAAAAACTTTAGAACAATCTAATATCCAAGGCTAACAAACACGGTTATAGTTGAGGTGATTAGTGGTTATCCTAACCCCACAACCAGTTAAACTCCTTACATGCTGTTATCAACATGAATAGAAGAAAAAGACCACTATTTACCATGAACACTCTCTTCACCTGCCTGCTTCCTTTCAATGACTCCCATTCCAGCTCGTTTTTGATATCTTTTACTGATTGTGTTCTGCAGTAATTTCCCTAAACAAATCTAGCTGCCCTCCCTTGCACTCCCTCCTACTGCACTACACTACCATATTCCAGCAATGGTCTGACCATTTTTCTACACTGGATTGAGGAGTTGCAGTGGGGCTGGGTACAATTCCTGGCCCCCGTGTACCACCCATCCTGATTGCGATTTTTAGGTTGTTTTCCAGAATAGTCAAGGTGCATTTTGGATTGGTACCCAATCTCTACCTTCTGGCAGAACCTTATATACAGTAGAGCGTTGATAATCCAAACGTCAATTATCCGAACGTCAATTATCTGAACATATTTTTTTTTAACAAACTGTGCACAATTTTACAGTGGCATCACTTTTTTTTCCATTTACAGTACACTTGTTTTCTTGTTCATAAATTCCACTAGCAAAGAACTAGGTTCAATCAGTTTTACATCTTGCCTTTGTTATTGTATTATTGCCACAATATCCACATGACCAACTGCAAACTGAATGTTTGTTGTAACTGTGATGCAACAACAATTCTTCCAGTGTGCCGGTTCTTTTTAACATCTGAAACCCTCCATGTTCAAACTGAGCCTTTGTTATTGCTTTGCTGTGCTGGTGAGTTGTGTGGATTTTAGTTTCTCATTCCAACATTATACACAATTGATGGCTTTGTGTTCATCTTCTAAAAGGAATAATAAATGTCTCCAAAATGAAGCAAAATGAATGCTCGGTCCCAATTAGTTTGGATTATCGAAACCCTACTGTATTTGAAATAGAATCCTCTGTTTTCCCCCTTCTTAAAGAACAAATTTTATATTTCAGGAATAAAATATAATAGTCACTCACTTATGAAGCTTGTGGTCTGTGCATTTACCAAAAATTAAAGCTTCTCACCTTGGTTCTTGTTTACATTAGTTAGTTTCACCTTACCTTGAATAGTGTGAAGTAATTAATAAAATATAAGGTATTTTCCCTTCAGTCCTGATCACTTCAAACCTCCTGAAATTTATAAATTAATACAGTGTTTTGCTTAAATTTTGTTAGACTCGCCAACCAGTATATTATTTTAAATTACTATCGGAAGATTACTTACACAGCAAATTTTTCAACAGGTAAATAATTTCTCCTTAAAAAATAAAATAATTATTTCTCCTGTGACCACAAATTTTCCTTTAAAATTTCTGAATACAGTTATCTAAAGATCCCTAACCACTTATTTAATATCTCACAAACTGTGCAGCATTGGAAATTTACAATTACTAAAGTTCCTTGCAGTTCATATAAATTACGAGGCGTATTTTTTTAAGTAAGTACCGTTTTGTCACACCGTGGCTGCAGTGCTACGGTCGGCGTTCTGCGCATGCGCACTGGGTACCTGCATCTCTTGCCTATGCACTGACGCCATTACAGTCTAATTCTTCCTTGTTTACATTGTTCACTGAGTGTTTAAGATGCCTCCGATAATCGTGAGTCCCTCCGACTGTGAAGTACGGGCTGTTATAAGATTTCTTTGTGCTAAAGGCCTAAAACTGATTGATATTCATCATGAGATCTGTGCAGTTTACGGACAAAACATTATGAGTGATGGAATGGTGAGAAAGTGGGTGAGAGAATTTAAAGATGGCCGCACAAATTTGCATGATGAACAATGGAGTGGGCGTCCTTCGGTCGTTAATGAAAGTTTGGTGCAGAAAGTAGACAATAAGGTGAGAGAAAACAGACACTTTACAATTTCCTCCTTTGTGATGACTTTCCTAACATTTCTCGTAGTGTTTTTTATGGCTTTGTGACCGAGCACTTGAATTACCAAAATTTGTGCTCACGTTGGGTACCGAAAATGTTAATGGATGTGCACAAAACCAAACATTTAGGCAGTGCATTGACTTTCCTTGAGCGGTACCACAACGATGGTGATGATTTCTTAAGCCAAATTGTTATGGGCTATGAGACATGGGTGGCCTATGTCACACCTGAATCAAAGCAACAGTTCATGGAATGGCGGCATTCAGATTCACCAGAAAAAGTGAAGTTCAAGCAAACGATTTCTGTCCGGAAAATCATGTGCACAGTTTTTTGGGACAGAAAAGGAGTATTGCTTGTGGAATTTCTGCCTCGTAATGAGACAATCAATGCAGCAGCTTATTGTGAGACATTGAACAATCTGTGCCGTTCAATCCAGAACAAAAGAGGTGGCAAGTTGAGCAAGGGCATCGTTTTGCTGCATGACAATGTCCGTCCACATGTGGCTAATCAGACCAAAGATCTCATCACATCTTTTCGATGGGAAACTCTTAGATCATCCTCCGTACAGACCTGATCTGGTGCCCAGTGACTACCATCTGTTCCTGCACTTGAAGAAACACCTGGGCGGTCAGCGTCTTGAAGACGATAATAAAGTCAAAACAGTTGTGATGCAGTGGTTAACAAATCAGGCGGCAGACTTCTATGAGGAGGGTTTTCAAAAACTGGTACTACGTTATGACAAGTGCCTCAATATTGAAGGGAATTATGTAGAAAAGTAGAGTAAGGTACAGGCTTTCATGTCAAAATAAAATTATTGATATATATTTGCACGTCTTTTTTTGATTTCAAAATGGTACTTACTTAAAAAACATGCCTCATACTTGCACACTTGTTGCACGATTTTAATTTATAACACTGTATTAAAAAAATACTTGACGGCAGATTCACAGTTTCTAAACTGGAGAAAAGTCCATTATGAATATAAGGACAGGATAGATGTGGCAATATCTTTTAACAGTTGTGTCACTGCTATGTGTTGGCTTATTATTAATTTCATTGCTATTTTTAATTGCTTCCCTAACCTGACACACTTATATAAACTTAGTTCTTCCTAGTTGTTATGAAAAAATCTAATTGAAGAGATTACACTAAAACCCTCGCTTTCAATGAACCATAACAACAAAATACAGCAAAATAAATTTACTCCCATACATGACAGACCAACTTAGACAGTTACCTCAAATAAATAATCTCATACACTGCTGCAAAAATTAAAACTTTTCTCGGCACTGAATGTCCTACTGCCGACGATCACCGGTGCTGAAAAATCTACGCTTAGTGGTAGCACTACTATTTATAAACTCTCTAAGCTGACACAATCTCTCAATGTGCTTACCCTCCCTCAGAGTATCGTATCACAATCTTTTTCCTCTATGGGTGAATCCTAATGTTGCACTTGCTCACAATTCATAAATCTTATGATAAAATTCAGAATAATGTCCTAAAATATACTGTAAAGCCCTAGACCCATCACAACCGCTTAAACTGCACATAACACACACACACACACACACACACACACACACACGCACACACACACAAAAAACACTTATCATACACAGAAGATGGTTACATGTTTTGCAGACAGATGGCAGCTCTTCTGCTTTCCCATAGGTTATGACAGGCCTAGAAAGCTGTAGTATACCTGAAAAATGTGCTTTCAAACTAAGTACAAGTTTCTAGAAAGAGGAGGTAGGAGCACTGAGCTGAAAAAGTAAAACTCCATAGGAGATGCCAATTTATGCTTATGGTCTTCAGCAAGCAATTCCTCTCTACTCTGTAGTCATAAAATAAACTTCATGTTTTTTATGTGTGTTCCTAATAAACCTAACTCTTCTTGGCATTTATTTTCATTCCGTATTGATCTACCCAGCCAGATATCCTTTCCAGATCTCCCTGTAGTTGCTCACAGTCCTCTCCCATATTAATCTTACCTTTTAAGAATTCAAGTCACTTTCCCATTAACTCTAATAATTTTTATCTTATTTACTACCATTTTATGGATCACTTTCAGATGTCTTAGAAAGACCTAGTGCTACCTATCGACTTTGCCTCTTTGTTCATTTCATCTGAAATATCCTGTATGTAGCCCACTAACTGAAATTAACATTAATATCCTTTTGTAAATGCATGTTGCTGTTTTGCAAACCAGTTTCTTTCCTCATAGACATTTCTGACATGGTTGCATATCAGTCTCTCCATCAATTTCCTTACCACTAATGTCAAACAGATCGGCCCGTAATTTTCAACCTTATTTGTCTCCCATTGTTTACAGACTCACTTTTCCAGTACTCTGGTAAGCAGCATGTCTCCAGACTCCATATAAACGATATTTCAAGACATGATGTAACATAGTAACGGATATTTATGCTATCAAGACTCTGTGTAGGGTAATTCAGGTATAAAAAAATAGACAAAGATATAATAGGAAATATTCCTAGCACTTTCAGGATTTATTTGAGTACAAAGAAGTATTTTGACACAATTTTTGTAAAAGCAGTAATTTTATTTTCAATTATTAGACTTCCCCAGTTATGTTGAGACCAAGAAATGTCATGTCGTATTCCAGAAATCATAAATTCAGAGTGATAGAGACTGGGAAAGTGACTTATAACATTAGAAAGGATAAAATAAGAATGAATTTGATAATAAAATGATGAGAAATAATGGGAAATAGAGTGTTTCAGATATATAAAGATTTTGGCATAGGGGATTGATTTAAAAAATAATAAGAAATATATGAGGGATTTTAGAGAAATTACATGGAAAACCTAATAATTTTTAAAATATTAATGGATTGTGAAATAATAAAAGTTTTAAGGGAGAAATTTGCTGGTTTACTGTAGTTTATCAAAATGGAGTGAGTGACTGCTTTGAAGGGAGATAATAAAAATATGACATATTTAAAAAATTCACAAGAGATAAAAATTACTTGAAAAAATTGGTTCTATGTTCTAAATTTGGAAGGGAAAGGTGAATTTTTAGGAAAATTTTAATTCTATTAAGCAATATTTGAGAAATAAGTATGACGTGGAGGAACCACATTTCAGAGAACATCCGAGAAATTTTTTTTTTAATAAAAAGTTTAATCCAAGTGTTGTTGGCTGAGTGGATCACATGATCTTGCATATAAATAGGAGAGGGAAAAGGGCGTATCATCACCGTGCAATTTTTATTGTACTTCGGGTACGAAGTCAGTGGCGACAGAATATTTGCTACAATAGTTAAATTCATTTGTGTGGGGTAACTACAAGGAAGTTACTGTTTGAAATGGCCATGTTGAGTTGCTGCAGAGATGTAGTCATTTACTGCATTTTTCAAATAAACTTTAGGGAGTATGCTTGTATTGTAACGTGTCAATGCAGTTTTCTGAAAAGTTTTCAGCAGTCTCCAATAGGATCAAGTTGGATTTAATAATTTTGCACTGATGTATGCACTAATACTGAAGAAATTTGTGAACTGTTAATTTAAGTAAGTATTGTGAAACACAAATAATCATAGACTTTAAAGTTATTTCCAAACCTTTGCCAGTGTGTTAAGAACTGCTAACTTCATTAAATATTTTATCTACAATTAAAACTCTGGTATCATCACTTTCAGTACTTAAATGGTAATAGAGTAGACAAATGCCAGGATGGTTACTTCAAAAGGACATGGCCAAATTCCTTCTCGTTCTTGCCTCTAATGACCTATAAATTGATGAGGCATAAAGCCATAAGGATAAAAAAAACCGCATAAGCATTCTATATCACATCATTGAATTTAATAGAAGCAATGAAAAACATTATTTTTCTGCAACAATGTTCCCCGTCTTTAATATGTGTGTAATACTACCACCCACACCTACCCCTCTATACCTTTTTAATTTTCTTCTCCCATAATGTCCTCAGTAACTATTTCCAGTTTTTTAGTCTGCTCATGTAGAAAAGCCCTTCGTTTTTCCCTCCCACCCCTGAATGATAGTCACTAATGGTATAATTAATATCTCTAACTTTTAATATCTTCAATAACTTCTTCTCCATCCTTATCCATAATTGTCTGAATACTCACACAACTTCTCTTCCCTTCAGTTTCCTAATATAGGCACTGAAATTTCTAGAGCCACCACTGAGTGGTCACTGTACATCTATAATATTTTTCATAGACCCATCTTTATCTTCCCACTTTGCTGCTTATCAACTATGTTATCTTCTTACCAACCTCTTTAGTTTTCTCACCTCCCTAGGCTCTGCAATTTTCTTTATTTTTTGTTTTGGAATAAACATTTCTTTTTCCTTTATTATTAACTCCTTGAACTCCTCCCACTTCCACTCCACTGTACTGGTACTCTCCTTTCACATGCTGAATTTTTTTCCAAAAAAATATTTTCACCTTCAGTTTTTGCCACTTGTTTACTGAATCCTTTTAAGATAGTGTTTCTCAACATCTTGTCTGTGAACCACCTGTTTGTGAATATGAGGCATGTGGTCCGCAGGTACAATATTAAGAATTTAATTGGAATTGAATTAAAGATATAAAAAAAACGTATTTGTAAAAAGTGTTCACTTGTAATTGTTTAAGGCTATTGGAGAATATTAGCCATAAGATATGAAATGTACTTTATAAAAGGGCTGAATATTTCAATAACCAGGCAAAAATCTGGTATTTTCAGGATACGAAGATATGACTGTATTGTCACTATAATAAAATATGTGTCTAGATGGATGAAGGATTAAGTTAATGACTGTATGATGAGGGTCTTGTTGTAAGTGTAGGTCTTAACAGAATGCTGTATGTGCCAATAACTATTGGTAGTTTTTGTTAATCATATCACATAAGTAAAAAAATTAGACCCATGTAAGTTAGAGGTCCATAGAATTATTTTTTACATTTTAATGGTCCTTGGGTAAAAGTTTGATAAACACTGCACTAATATATTCCTTTCCAAACCTGAGACCCTCAAAATTATCATCAGGATTTATCATAAAGATATTCAAACATGTTTCGTCCCCTTGTGCTCTGTTCTATCAATTGTATGAAGCCTCCTCCCCTCACTAAGGTATTTGATAATCTTTGCTCGCTTTTTTATCAATTTTATTTCCTTCTTAGTCCACAGCTGATAAATTTAAGTCCTTGCCAATAATGAACATTCTATAATCAGCTTTAAACTATGGCTAAGAATTTAGTTTCTCCACAAGAGTCTCATCTTCACCATTCAGTCTTCTTATGCAGTAAGCAGGAAAGACCATATTTTTTACCTTTAGTACAAATGTATATGCCAATGTCATATGAAGATGATGAAGAAATAGAGAAAATGTATGCTAAAATTAAAGAATGAATCCAATATGTAATGGGGGAGGAAAATCTAATAATCATGGGTGATTGGAATGCGGTAGTGAGAGAATGAAAAGAGGGGGATACTGTACGAAGATATGGTCTAGGAGAAAGAAATGAACAAGGAAGCAGGTTGTTAGAATTTTATGAAAGATATAAGCTAGTGATGGCAAACACACTATTTAAGAAACATGCAAGAAGGGTATACACCTGGAAACGTCCAGGGGATATAGGTAGATATCAGCTAGATCACATCATGATCAAACAGAGATTTAGGAATCAAGTTCTAGACTGTAAAGCATACCCAGGAGCAGATGTAACTCTGGCCATAATATGATAGTTATGAAATGCAGGCTGAAATTCAAGAAAATAAGGAAGCAATATAAGCAGAACAGACAGTAAGTGAAAGAACTGAAATAAACTAAAATGTGTAGAAAATTGAAAGAGGAGAAAGCACAAAAATGCTCGGGAAGAAGCAGAAAGAGAGCAATATAGACAATTTAGAAATCACATAAACAGGAAATGCAAAAAAGCAAGAGCAAAATGGCTGCAAGAAAAGTGTGAAGAAGTAGAAAAGGAAATGGTCAAACGTAAAGTAGATGTGGCATATAGGAAGATCAAACAAAATTTTGGAGAAATAATGAAAAGAGGTATAAGCATTAAAGATGCTGATGGGAAACCTCTTCTAAGCTAAGTAAATAAGGCAGTTGGAATTGATGAAATCACTGCAGAACATCTTAAATTCATATGAGAAGAAGAAATCCAAAGATTATTCAACCTGATATCGAAAAGTTATTAAACGGGAAATTCCAACTGATTTTAATAAATGTATCATCTTCATACTTCCAAAGAAAGCACAAGCTGACAAATGTAAGGATTATGACACTGTAAGTCTAACATCACATGCTTCAAAATTACTGCCCAGAATAATATACAGAAGAATTGAAGGGGTAGTAGAAGATACAGTAGATGAAGATCAGGAAAAACTGCATTAGGCTATAAGGGAAGCAATTTTGGTTTTAAGATTAATACCTGCAGGGCAGATAAAAAAAACCAAAGATACTATAATGGCATTTGTTGATTTAGAAAAAGCTTTTGATAATGTTAGGTGGCACAAGATGTTCAAAATTTTAAAGCAGTCAGGTCTAAAATATTGAGATAGAAGAATAGTTTTATAAACTGTATAAGAATCAAGTGGCTATAATAAAAATAGTGAATCATAACAGACATGCATAAGTTAAAAAGGATGTGAGACTAGGTTGTAGTCTATCCCCATTAATATTCAACCTGTATGTAGAGGAAGAAATAGGTGAGTGTCCATAAACTACATGGCTCGGTCTAGGATGGGAGTGGTTGGGTAGAAAGCTATGCTGAGCTAGCTGGGCTACATGGGGAGTGGAGAGAGTCCGCAGCCAAGCCATGTAGTTTTTCATTCATTTTATTTGTCACAGTTGAAATAAGGTCTAGAACACACAATAGCATGTGAATATTTATTTCCGTCATTTAATTATCTCGGTATGTAATTTACGATAGTCTGACAAGAGAAAACAGAAAAAAATGTCTTCTGGAATCAATAGGGAAAAAAGCTGTGTGCCCCATGGGGTGGGGGAGGGGGCCAGTGTAGAGTCAAAAGCTACGTCAGGCTATGTGGGGAGAGGATGGTTCAGAGGAGGCCAAAATGGGACTATGTAGTTTATGGATGCTCCATAAATGAAAGGAAAGAAAAATTTGAATGTGGCATAAGGGTTCAAGGAGAAAAAATCAGTATGCTGCAATTTGCTGGTGACATTGTCTTGTTAGCAGAACAGGCTGAGGATATTGAGAAACCACTGAATTGCACGAACAAAAAACTGAAGGAAGATTTTGGACTGAATATAAATATTAAAAGTAAGACAAAAGTGATGAAAGGTAGCAGAAATTATACCAGTCACAGTAGATTAAATATAAAAATAGGATCTGATGTGATAGGAGAAGTAAGTAAATTCTGTTACTTGGGAAGCAAAATTACAACTGATGGCCAAAGCAGGAATGATTTTAAAAGCAGAATAGCACTATCAAAAAAAGAATAGTTTCAAGTATTGATCTTGGACTTAGAAAGACCTTTTTAAAACTCTATGGTATAGAAGCATGTACCCAAATCTACCAGAAAGCAGGAAAATTGAAGCATTTGAAATGTGGTGCTATACGAGGGGATACCCCCACCCCTAAAAAAAGACCAGAATTATTTTTAAAAAGCTATATATTTTCAATTTTTTTTATAAAACAACCTTATCCCCTTCAACATACTCTTCTTTACAACTAATAAATTTGTCCTACCGGTGCTTCCACTGATCGAAACATTTTCTGTAGTCATCTTTAGAAATGGCTGACAGCTCCTCCCTTATTTTTTTTCTTGACCTCTTCAATGTTTTCAAATCAGTGTCCTTTAATGCCCCTTTCCATGCGTGGAAATAAGAAAAAGTAGCATGGAGCCAGGTCAGGCGAGTAAGGTGCGTGGGGCAGCAGAACCATACCATTTTTAGCCAAAAACTGCCTAACAGGGACAGATGTGTGTGCAGGTGCATTATCATGGTGGAAGATCCAGTCTGCCACAAATTGGGTCTTTATAGACAAACACTGTTGTGTAATCTACTTAAAACTCTCAAATAAAAGGTTTGATTGATGGTCTGATGTGTGGGAGCAAACTTAGCATCAAAAAAGCAATGAGCATTGTTTTGATGTTTAATTTGACAACATTTTTTTGGATGGGGTGACAGTGACGTCTTCCATTGGCTTGACTGTTGCTTTGTTTCTGGGTCATAACCATAGCACCATGACTCATTACCAGTAATGGCCTTTGAAAGAAAATCTAGATCAATTTCAAGCTGTTGTTTCAAAGCACAACATGTTTCAACTCTATGTTCTTTTTGATTGTCAATCAGAGCCCGAGGAACAAACTTGCCAGCAACCCCTTTCATTCCCAAATCTTTGGTTAAAATTCACTGAACTGAGCTCCAAGATAACCCACTAATCTCTGACAGTTGATCAATTGTCTGAGATCGCAAGCTTGTGAATTTTTTCAACATTTTTGTTGATTTTGGCAGTTGATGGATGTTCAGAATGAGGTTTGTCATCAGTCAACATGTCGCAATTTTTAAACTGAGCGAACCACTCATACACTTGAGTTTTTCACATAGCGTCATCTTTGTAAGTTGTTTTTAACATTAAAACTGTTTCAGCAGCATTTTTACTGACCAGAAAACAAAATT
The DNA here is from genome assembly GCA_031002005.1 of Vandiemenella viatica. Classification (NCBI taxonomy): domain Eukaryota; kingdom Metazoa; phylum Arthropoda; class Insecta; order Orthoptera; family Morabidae; genus Vandiemenella; species Vandiemenella viatica. The sequence goes on along the minus strand of CM061921.1, from coordinate 233,323,528 downwards.
TCATAGCTGCACGTTGTTCACTTAAACTTGCCATCTTCAAAAACGAAACAAAACAGCGCTGGCAAAATCATTGCAGATTTACAGAACAAGCCAGGTCGACAACACAGGCAGCACTGAACTAACAATGAGTTGCGCTATAAATGCCTAACGGCAGAAAAGTGTACTACACAAGCTCCGCCCATGGCAATGCTGTTCTGGTTATTTTTGGGTTCCCTCTCGTAGAAGGATGTTGAAAATTAAGTGGACAGATAAAATATGGAAGGAACAAGTTTTTGAAATGGTTGGTGAGGAAGGAAGTTTGTGGAAGAAGCTTCCAGAAAGAAGAAACAGGATGGTGGGTCATATTTTGAGACATGCAGGATTGGTTAATTTGGTAGTGGAGGGAACAGTCAAAGTTAAGAACTGTAGAGGCAGACAGAGATCAGAATATATGAAGCAGGTAATTGAGGGGCATGTAGAGGTGAAGAGATTTGTAAAAGATAGGTAGGGATAGAGGACTCCATCAAACCAGTCAAAAGACTGATGACAGCAAAAAAAAAAGAAAAAAACAGAAATCTATTCACAATAATTCATGACTGTGATCTATGAACACGAGTGAACTGTAGTATTTTTTGCCAATCGTTATGAAATTTTTTTGACCTGCTTCTCTTTCTCTATGGTATACTCTATAACCATTTGGAAAAATGTCATTTTCAAGCATTCCATTCTTTAGCCAAGTCACTACCAGTCCAACTACTTGTGTTTGTGCATCTCTGTTAAATTACCAAATGCTGCTACTTTGTTCACTATACTCATATATTTCACTTGTAACAGTTTTGTAATTGGATTTGTCATATATTCAGCATTATTCTTCAACCTTCTTTTTGTGACTCGTGTCCCTCCTTTTATTGTTTCATCGGTTTACACTATTTATTTAATATTTATTATTTCTCCCATTTTGCATCTTTATTCAGTGAAGGACTCATAGATACAACATACTCATGTAAAACAGCATTATTAGTAGCTGAGAGAGTTTCAAAGGGGCCACAGAGTGGGTCTTCATTTGGACTCCTGGTAAAATCATGCAATATGCAGATTTGTTGTGCATTTGGATGTGACATTGGTCCCATGGTAGACTGCTTAGGTACATGAGAACAGGCATTCTCATCGTGAAGGTTCCAGTCGACCACATGTAACCACCAAAAGGGAGGATTGCCAAATTGTGCACCAAATCTAACATAATCCCTTCACATCTGCACTTGCTGTCTGAGAACAAGTAATGGTTTCCCTGCAACATTTCGTGTCATCCCGCATAATTGGCAGGAGACTAGCATCACAACAAAAATGGCTGTGTTTGGAGTGGTTCCATGAACAGGGCAACATGGACTGTTTATGAATGGAGTAGCATTGTGTTCAGTGATGAATTGCTGTTCTGCATCACCTCGGGTGACTATTGTTGGCAAATTTTGTGGTGACATGGCGAGAGGACCCACACTCCCAATGTTTTGGAGAGACGCAGCGGTGTTACTCCTGATGCCATGATGTGGGGAGCCATCAAGTATGGTTAGATCATCATTAATAGTGACTGAGGGAATTCTAATAGCAAAATGATAAATAAAATTTCACACTTTTTGCAGGTGTCATTTTGAAAAAATTGCACTAACTTGCCTTTTATGTCATGCAACAATATCATGGTATCATGCTCGTCAACAATGGTTCATGTGTCTATGAACTGTCTGTGCAATGTTGAGGTACTCCAGTGGTCAGCAGGATCCCCAGATCTGTCTGATAGAACATATGTGGGACCAGCTCTTATCACCTCTGTCCCAGTGCCCAGGATATCAAGGACCATGTCCAACAGTTGTAGGCCAACTTAACTCTGGAGAGGGTACAATGGCCTTATGCTACAACTGATTCAGTGCATGCATACAGGCTACAGGCGGTGCACTGTAATATAGAAAAGTGGGCCATACTGCCAAGTTTTTATTTTTTATTACTTTTGATTTGACTTGATTTTGTAATCTCTAAAATAACATCACAAATCCTCTCATTTCATTTCCTAACCACTTCTGGGAGGTTCATTTTTTTTTTTTTTTTTTTTTTTTTTTTTTTTTTTTTTTTTTTTTTTTTTTGTCACTCAGTGTACAATATTATTCATTCTGTTAATCTTCACAGAAGCCATGCAGGAAATATGATACAGGAAAATGAGCCAGTTGAGAGAATGAAATTGCTTACAACACAGCTATGAATTTCGATGGTACTCATGAGGGGCTGCATATCTCATAACTACTGTCAGGATGATAAGTTCCTTTCTTGTTGAACCACAATTTTCAAAGCAAACTGTTGGAGCAGGATGAATATAATTCCATAACTATGGATGAATGCTGAGAATGAAGAAGTGAGTGTTGAGTAAAAACAAGTTAATCTCAAAATAGCTTATTAAATAGCTGTATTTTGGTATCTCATGGCGTATACTCAAAATTCAGCAGTAAAAATTAATGTTTATTGTTATTCTCTTTATTTGTTTTTACTATGATTATGACTCATATTGTATGTATGTGTATTAACCATGAAATGTTTCACATTCCAGAGGTCCTTCCTCAGCAGGGATCCATTGATAAATAAAAATAAAATAAAACAGATTAGCTTCTGGAGGATTAGATCATCACCAGCACTTACTACTTCTACACCCATATGCAAAAATTAGTAAATTGGTGAAATAAAAATGACATAGTATAACAAAAACAAACAAAGGCATTTATCCTGTAGCCAACAATACTCCCACCCAAGTATCTGCTGTGGAAACCAGTTGGTGTAAATGTGAAATTTGGTGTGATCCCACAATTTGTCTGAATTTGCACTGAGAAAATTCTTTCTTTTTCCAGAGATACAAAGCAATGTAACAAAGATGATAATATTCCTGAAGTGAAAGTAGGCACTCACAGCACTTCTGTAATCTAAGTATGGTGAGGATCAAGGTATGCTGGCAGGGCAACTACAAGGAAAAGAGCCTTCCATGTTCACAGTTTTTCTGTATCTGCATAATCCTGCTGGTTTTACTCTTTTATTATTATTATTATGTGTATGTTGGGTTTTAGTTGGAAACAAATGGTACTGAAACAGCAATATAAAAATCAAGATAGAGAAAGCAACCACCATTTACCACAGATGATGGCAGGACACTGCAGAAACACATATTCAAACACTATATATTAAACTATTGGGCACAAACCCTTCTTCAATAGAGCAACAAAGTATTGACTGGTGGGATGGTAAGTTCACACTGCAAATGAACTGCAAGCGGGTGGCTGATGAGAAGGCAGGAGGCTTGAATTAGTGTTCAGCAATTGAGCTCGCTATGAGATACAGGAAGAAGAATGGGGAAGTAGTAGAAAAATGAAATGGAGAGACTATCTCATGTTTCCAGATATGGGACTACCAAAGATGGTCACCTATTGGCTAGGCTTCATATGAGGCTTTCTTCATCAGGCGGTACTGATAAAGACAGTATATTCACAATCCTCCAGGAAGAGCATATACCAAAAAGATTCATGTACTTTTCTTCATCTATGTTCATGCTTCTGCACAAACCTGCTTCTGAATATGATATGCAATGGTCCCTATCTCTATTACATATTTAAGTAGCATTTACTACTTTAAAATAAGCAAAATTTGGTTACAGCAAATCTATCTGATACTGAATACACAGAAATATTCTTCAACACAAATCCCCAAAAGTACTAGCAGATCCTGCTGTAAAAAATGTAAGTACTTGTATTTATCACTCAACAAGAATTCCTTGAAACTTTTTCTTGTGCCCATTTTGTAGTTTGATTATTGCTGTGCATCTCACATCACAGTCATAAGGGAAGTAGACAATCTGTATTCACATTTCCAAATGTTTGTAAAATAAATGTGAAAAGAAACTAGAAAATAGGGAAAAGCCAATACAATTGTACCTAAAGCTGTTTAAATTTCTCTATATGAAAACCATCCATGTACAGTTGGAACTTACATTTGCTGTAAAGTATTAAGGGAGGATCCTTCCATAGTTTCATTACCTTAAAGAATTTTCCTGCTCATTATTATCATAATCTAAAGTATTAGCAATTTGTGAGCAGTTCTTAAATAATAATTTTAAGAGTAGTACGTTAAATGCCACCTGCCACCAGTAGTTGTATTATAGACTAGGAAGATGAGGCTAGAGCTCTAGCAAGACCAGCGACCATGAATATGGGTTTTTAGGCAATGGGTCACATTAAGTCAAATTCTGTGTTGGTTATGTGTGTTAAAACACCATTTCAACATTACACAGTTTTCATCGGTATTCAGCCACGTAATTGCTTTCTTCATCAGTTGAAGTAGTAGATCAAAATGGATTCTGCAATATATTATGACACCATCTGTGGTTGCCTCACAGTGCACACTCATAAATGTATAGATGTCAATTGTAGCCACAAATGAGGTTTGCTGCCACACCATTTCTACACCCAGCAATGAGCGTGTGGGTTGATGAGCTTAGTGACTAGATGAATGAATTTGCGTATGGTGGGTGATAATATATACAGTGCCACTACACATTTCTGTGAATAATTCTTTTGTTTGAACACCAGAATGTTTATGTTATTCAGTAATAGCACACTTAAAAATGAGATAGGATAGAGAAAAATAACCCGTCACTTACCACAGGTGAAGGCAGGAGGGCAAGATGAACACATAAAAAAAACACAAAAACAAACAAATTGCATAATATTTCTGAGAGGAACCTTATTCATGTGTGAGGCGAGACATAGGCAGGGAAAGATGGGATCACAGCCTGACCCGCTACGTGAATGAAACAAAGGCGGAAACACGGGGTGGGGATGGAAGTGCTCGGAGTGGGGGGATAAGGTTGAACAGCGATAGAAGTGGAACAAGATAATATTTGTGAGGCATGTTTAAAAATTATTATTGAAAACATTATTAAAAAATTACAATTTTATTTTGATTTTGATCAGTTATTGGGGTAAATAATTGAAGGTTATATATATATATATGTAATTGAAAGATAGTAAGTGACAGGTTTAACATAGGTTTAGGCCAGGGGTGTGTCTGGTATCAAGGATATGTTGATAGGATAGTTCTGATCCGTGGAGTTCTGAAGGGGTGGTGGTGTTCGGAAAAACTCTAACAGCTCTAATTGTGAAACAGGTGTTGAAGTTGTTCGAATGATGTCAGTTGGCATGAATTGCCACTGTATGGTCATGGTTGGAAGTATAAACTTTTTGCCCATGGCCATTCATCCTGTAGGATAGTTGTTGAGTGGTGAGGCTGACTGATTAATGATGGGTTATTTTTCCCTATCCTATCTAATTTTTAGTTCCCAATGGCATTTTCTTTGTTTTGATTGTCCAATAATAGCACATTTGTCTGATACTATAATATTGGGTGATTGTTTGAACCATTTCTGCAAAAATATCATTCAGTTTTTTATATGACCATGTAATTACAATTGTGTTCTTGGATAATCACCCATAATCTCATTGTTTCCTACATTTCCAGCAGAATAAATATAACAATTTCTGATGTGATCACTTGCCTGGCATCAGTATGCTCACATCTGGCCTCCTCACTAAATATCTCATCTACTTGCAGCAATAATACCGAAATATTGTGTTACAAGTTTGCATCTTTTTTTGTGTTTGATGATGATTCCAGCCACCATCATCTATGATGAAGGCTGAATTTCCCTATCCTTCCTTAAGTAGCAATTAATTTCGGTATTATGATTAAAGGCTATAGAAAATAAGAAGTATTGTGCTGGCATTATAAATTAATGTAAATCTGTGATCTAAATACTTTATGGCTGTGTGAAGATTTTTTAAAGAAGATTCCACTATAGTTTACAGAAGGAAAAGATGTGTCATGATGTATGGATTCTTTTTGTCAACATAAAGGGAAAAGTGACCTGCCACAAACCTCTTATACCATCTTGTAATTGTTCCAGGGTATGGCAGTGAGCTCATACTGCTTCAGTGCCATTGCAGTATTGTGATATTAATCTCGATGAGTACCAAAGGAAGGAGATTTAGCATGGAATTTCATCACAATCTCCACCACCATGCCTGACATGTAAACTACTGGATGCTAACTTGCTTGCTTTTGCACAATAGCTCAGCATTAATACTGAGAACATGTTGGGTAATGAAAATGATAAATCAATGCACTTGTGATATTCAGTGGTACCACAAAATAGTAAACGTTCATAATAAACAGAGCTGCTCATTTTTTATTGTAAGGGTTGAGCAAGTTCCTCAAGAAGCTATGAATGTAGTTAATAACTGGTTCTAATATCTCTTTTTTGTTATTTGTATCTAATTTTTTTAAAAAGATACAAACTTGAATTCACAGAAAACCACCTGATAGACCTCTTTTCTAAAAATTAAGAAATTAGCTTTATAACCATGTGTTAGACTAAAGCAGTTATTGTTTTAGTAGCAATCTTCAAAATCTTAGTTTCTGGTTAAGTAAAAAAGGTTTCAGTCTGGAGGGATTCAGAAATGGTTTTGCATGAATAAGTACATCTCCAAATATATATTTACATTTCCACAATCATTTTAATATCTTCCCCAACAGTGAGCATTTTCATAACACAGATATAATATACCTATGCTAACAAATGTAGTTTCAAAATGTGAATATTGATATTGAAACAATTTCATAACATCTATAATCAAATTCAGCTGCACGGGAAACAATATCAGGTCTGGCTAAACTGCTAAAATATGTAAAGCATACATTCACAATGTATCAAAACAACTGTAGTCAAGTCCAACATATTTTTGTGCCCAAGGAAGGAATTAAAGGGAACACAGGGCCAAAAGACATCCATCTCAACCACATTCATGCATTATTTTGAATAATTGTGGACAAGCCAACAGTTATATATAAAAATTCACATTTCTAAATTTACAACAGTAATTATGATTTAACATGTTCAAATAAAACAGTTAATTCATTACAACAACAGTCATTTCTCATGTCACTGCCAAGACACTTTGTGTAGAAGTACATTTAAGAAATTATAATCATTTTATATTTTTTAACTTCTCTTACAAATGTTATGCAATTAGTAAATGACAGTTTTCTAGTCTTTTAATACTTCCATGATTTTCTTTTTCAGCTGAGGTACACACATATGTAAATTTCATTTTGTTACACAACATTAATTTTTCATTGTGTTTTAAAAATTTTAGAACTTTTAACACATTACATTATGTCCTAGAACATTCCTCATGAAATTTCCTATTTCGTTCAACTAAACAATTACAAGTCTATAACTTGTTTCTATAAGTATTCAACTATGTCACATTTTATGGAAATATTTGGACAAGAAGCTATTGAGGCCCCATATCCACTTTTAGATTTATGCCTTTCACTAAGCAATTTTTGAAAAATTGGCAGTATGGCCAAATCTAGAAGTTCACCTTCTGAGACAGCTGAACACATGCCTGAAACATTCAACACAGATGATGAAGAAACCGTTTTACTTGATGTGTAGTTTCCATGATGATTGTACGATGACACTGTGGAATATAATCCACCACGAATAGTAGCAACATTTGGTGTGCTATGAACATGAGACAAGGCTGACTTCTGTTGCCTGAGAGGAGGAATTGCATCAATATTGCAGTTTCTAACATCTCCAGGGCTCTTCTTAGAAACAGGTTCGATGTCTTGCGGTGCATATTGATATGGTGCTCTGTGAGATATACTGGAACGTTCGTGACTTTTTTCTGATGCCGATCGTTGTACAGCAGTAGATTCTGTCTTATCGCCTTCTGTAAAAATATTTAATATGTCAGTTATTTATGACCAGGTAATGTGTACTATACTTTTTCTTAGATTAGGTGATTGACAGTTAAATGTAAAGAAAGAATGTTAATGAATGTATGATCTATTTACTGCACTGATGCTATAATCAGTCAACATAATACCAAATTTTTAAAAGGTGATAGTGTAATATATCTATAACCTTGTTAAAACCACTTTGAAACAGGTTTATTCCACAGAATTAGTACAGCAAGCATTTGTGTCAGCTATTCCTAATAGTAAAATACCTTTTAGTCCAATTTTGAAGCTGCCCTTGTGAAAGATATAAATTTCAGTTAGAGTGATTTTTCAAGTACAACAGATTTGATTACATCCATTCTTTCTATGAAAACTCATGATGGGGAGCATTTAAGGTGAATTTATCATGCTCAGAAAAGTTTAATTTGGAAGATATTTTGGTTTTTGGTGTCATCAACCATGCGGTCAGAGGAAGCTAAACGTAAAACATAAGGTTTGAAATAACTAGTTAACGCAAAAAGCCATGTCAAATCTTTTATCACCAGCTGTAGTTAGCACCTTTAGGCATGTTCTGATCATGAAACCAATTAATTAGATAAAGTATAAGTATGACTTTTAATTGAGGGGAAAAATGAAATAAATAAAAAATAATAATTTCAGGGGATATGTGAAATCAAGAGGATTAAATGATGTATTGGGTTCATTAGAAAGGTTAAGATTTTAATAAGAAAAAGGTGATTTTCAGAAGGTATTGTCAATATATCATTAGTTACACGCCAAAGGTGATGAAGTAATAGACTTAATTTAATTTAATAGAAGCATTTTTGAGAACCAAGGCAAGCTAAAATAGGTAGAATAAGTTACCCAAACACTCATGTGTTAATTGCAGTTCAAAATGCTGAGCAGTTAATGAGATATTAATTTATAAAGTTATAAGCTGACATCACGAAGTCAAATGATTCGATAAACAGAGGTCAGCCATCTTACTTTTTGAAGTCCTACAGCAGCTTTCATCAAGTTAGTTTTGTGGCAATGCCTCCATAGTTTAGTCAGTCTTTTTTAGTATTTTCTCAGGGCTGGTCCACGCACAGTGGGTGGAGCCATACCTCTTCATATTTGGTGTGAGCAGTACACTTCAGTATGCCATAGTAGTATTTGCATCCTAGTAATGGGGCTAGGGTGGAAGTTTGACTTCTCTCATGTGTGTTTAATCTGTAATCTTCAAGTGGAACTGTTGGTCTGATTGCCTTATCCAAAACCTTGAATCCTCGTATCGAAATTTTGTAAATGAAACTTTTAAAGAATATAATTTTTCATTGAACTCTAAAAATTGTGGGTGTATATCATTTATGAATACCTTTCACAATTGGAGCACTAGTCAACTGTGTGGCGACCACAGAATCAAATAGTATAGATCCCAAGGGCCCTGGTCATTATCAAGTTAAGTTCATGCAGTGTTAAGGCTAACCCCCCACCTGACGCTGGCCTGACAATAGCTACATCTGGATAAATTTTGTGCTGAAATCCACTTCCTGTTTTTTTATTTATTTTTATTTTTTGCATAAATAAGAGAGTTGTGAAAATAGCAGCAATAAGCAGTTGATACCAAAAACATACCGCAGCAATAATCTGCAAAGATTTCAAGATATTGAGAGAAAATAAACAGTTTACAAAGTACCTTTAAATCTGAGTTTAGTAGAGCACAGCAATTATACCTTCCTTATTATGAAAAGCTAGGTTTTTTTTTTTTTTTTAAATTCTGTAATCAAAAGATGGATTTAGCGATGCAGGACCATGTTTTATTATGTACATGAAAGAAAACTCATTCACTGGTGGAAAATTTAATCTCACTTCCCTCATGATTTCATCAGCAACAACTTGTGTCACTTAATGTAGATGAGTAATTATATCTATGTATCCCGTAAACAACAGTGTCCTTACATCAGTGCTGCCAATTCTACAGATGTATCCATAGATCTACGGATTTTTATAAAAAAGTTAGGATTTTTGGATTTTGTTAAAATATCTATGGACTTTTGCAACTTTTTACTATTTGTTGATTTTTCCTTATATTGGTGTTTTGTTAAACTTTGAGCATACAGTGTTAACGCATTACAGAATTGTCAATAATTGTGAATTGTTTCCTTGCAACCACTCATGTGAACCAACAATTGAAATAAAGCTGATATATTGATTATAGATTTTATAGATCTTAAACAACCATAATAGAGAACTATCGGCGTAATATTTATACACGGTGGCATGCTCGTTGGCACGACTTACAAAGCAGTGCCTTCCGAGAAGGCTTTACCAATATCTGAGAATCAAAGGGGTTGCAGTTTTTAACGTTTCCTATTACAGAAGATATGCTAAATTTAATGTCAACAAAGAAAATGTATGGTTTTTAGTAAGAGTAGGCATAGCAGCATCAGTGATGAAAGTGACTCTGTATAGAACATGTTTTATTACTTTCAATGTATAATATTATTTTGTATTTTGAATTTTAAAGACCTGGAAGTAAAAAATATTCTTAATTTTGACTCTTTCTTCAATAATTATTGTTTCAGTCTTTCAGTCAGTAAGTCTCCAGATTTTTGTACCCAATCTACGAAAATTTTACTGGCCATCTACAGATATTCAAAGCCAAGAGGCTGGCAGCACTGCCTTACATACTCTCCTAATAAGAAAATAGATTTATATCATTTGCAAACAAACTGAAAATCACAAGGCTGGAACCTGGATAATTTATTAGTTATTAATCACACTGAATCAGCTAGAAGTATAAAATTCCAAGTATGCAGGTCATCATGGGTTAGATAGTTTGTTTAAACAGGCACCCTTAATTTTTTCTACTTGAAGATCATTATGGGATATGACAGTGAACAGTTTAAACCAGATGGTAAGGTGTTAACTATATAATTGTTCTTACCATTATCTCTTGATAATGATTTTAGCATGGCTGGCACATCTGGAGATGAAGCATTTCCTGTTATCACAAAATCACTGTCATTAACCAAGAATGAAGCAGTTCTGCTGGTTGTGGGCACTGCAGTGCTTCTGTCCAGAAATGTGTGTGTATTTTGTACAAAATGAGAAAGATCAACATCGTCTTTTAAATATGTTTTGCTTTTCAAGATGTCTTTAGAATCACTTTTTTCACTTTCTGTGGAATAACACTTCCCACCTACAGATCTAGAAACATTATTGTTTTGAAAATTTTGCACTAAATGATCAGCAGAGTAAGGTGGAGGCTGTTCCATAGGTCCATAAACTACAGCAGCTGGGGCCATACCTCCTGAGGGAACACTAGTCCGTCTCTGCTTTGAAGCACTGACATGCATATTAACATTTACAGAACCACCTGATGATGTACTTTTCACACTTGATCTTCGGCGAAGTGCAGATTGGGGAACAAATTGCTTACTGGAAGGCTGTGTGTAATATTGAGCAGAAGACGTTGGTTTTGAGACCTGTGAGTACGATTGTGAGATACATTGCTGATTTGTGTGCGTCTGATATTTTGAGTGTGATGGAACTGATATGGAACTTGTATGTTGATGCTTTGGGTAGAACTGCTTAGGTGGAGGTAAAATTTCATCATTTTCTGCATATGAATCAGAATTTGTGACATCTCCAAAAGATACAACTTTAAGCATTGTGAGAGGTGGTGTTGGTAGTCGAGGCCGATCTTCCACTGAATCTCCTGCCAGTATACTTTCTTTGTCATCACTTTGCTCCGGTTCCTCTTCAAGGCTTTCAGGAACAAAATGTGCATTGCTTTGGCCACGCTCAGGTACATTTGTGGGGTAAATTAGTGGTTCTGAATCATCATCATGTGTTGCTATGTTTGAGCTTGTTAGGCAACTGCTTGGTGTTTGCTTTTCAGCTGTTCTCTGGTCTGATATCATTTTTGTGGAGACAGTAATTTCCTGACTTGGTTTGCTTGAAGACTGTGCCATTGAGCTAGTTGTTAACTGCTGAACATCACTTGAACATGAAACAGTAGGTCCAGATATTTTCCCACCAAATGATTTCTTCCTGAAAAATAAAATAAGAATAAAAGTTTTTCTTAAATTAATAAAATCTCTTATTTCTACCAATAACTATAAGCACATCTTATAAATGGTGGTACATGCACTTTAACTGTGAGGAGGTATTGCATACTGTGAAAAATCAAAAAGGAGTTTATAAGTACCAAATAGTTATTTTCAGGGGATCTGGTGTGTTGAGAGTTTTTCAGAAAATTATTGTACAACTTCTTGTATAACATCCAAATAAAACAAAATGTACAACTTTCTGAATGGATTATTTAAATGGTAGTTAAAAGTGGCACAGGTTAAGTTATGCATATGTTAAGAGTTGGCAAGAAACAGAAATGAGAGATAAGGTGTGAAATAGATCATATTCTGTTCCACACCTTTGCTAAAAGCAAGCTACTAAAACTAGAGCAACTAATTATTACAACCAACATGCATGTGTAGCAGACACTGGCTTAAAAAAGTACTATTTTTTTATTTCATTCGCTGATCTGAAGGAAACTACAAACCTTGGAGCCACAATGAAACAGATTACAAAAAGGATAAGAGAAAAATTGACCTGTCTTCCAACTGAATATGAGGTCTAAAACAATATTATTTTAGAATGAAATGTAAAAAAATTGCAAAATGTGACCAACTTCGTTGTCTTTGCACTGTAGTGTTTATTATGCTTAGTAAAACCAAGTAAATAGAAATAGTATTGAAAAAACTGTTTCAGGTATGATATTTGAGAATATAGACTTTACATAATTCTGTCCTTAGTTAACATTTTTACTGATAATAATAATTTTGTGTTGAGAAATTATGGTGTGAAGATAAAATTAAAACATTATTTTTTCCAATTCATCTTACTCTTACTTAAAATACACAATTTGAGTGATTTTACTTCTAAACTAACATGTAAGTGTGTGACAGGAATGAATTTTTTTGCAACACAATCATAGTTCTTAAATATTTTTTGAACAATTACATCAGATGTTCTTAATCTTTTTCATGACAAAATATTAAGAAATGTAAAAAAAAATCCTGTGTTATTTAGTAAAAAGTATATTTTATACAGATCTTAAGCACTGAGCACTAGTAGTAGAAAAAGAGAACTAATAAGAAATTTACAATCTTAAATCACCATTACACAGGTTTGGCATATTTTTTAAAAAATTCAGTTCATTGTCAAAGTTATGCCTGGTGGTGTAAAGGCACATTACTTTGGAATTTGGTACTGGAAACAATCTTTCCAAAATTTGTAATGTAGTTGGCCTTACTGGCAACTGAGAAAACGAGAAGGGAGAATGTTTGGTATCGGTTTTAGTAGGTTACCCAAAGTGATATTTCCCCCAAAAGTTAACACTATCAGGTGTAGAAGAGAACGTAACAATCACATTGGTAGTAGTCTCAATGTCGTATGAATTTTCTGAAGGAAGCTATGCGCAATCTTAAAATCAGAACAGAGAAGCTTTGTAGCAGTGATGACGCAACAGCCAGCAGATTCATAGAGGTATGAAAGAATGGTAGTCAATGAATTAAGATACAGGGATGAAAGTATCAAATCTTGGTTTAGAAGTACAAAATATGGTTTCAAACGGAATTTAGAGTAAATATGATGAGTTTTAAGGTAGTTTTTCAATAAAGGAAAAAATAGTAAATTAAGAATAAAATAAGTAGTCAAAAGAAAATGACATCAGATTATAGGTCTTCTTGTGAAAAGATGATAACAGCAGTTTGAGATCGTTGAGTGGAAGTATTTTAAAAGTAATTTCAAAGCGAAAGGTGTTAACGCATTGTAGCTAACCAGACTGTCTAGAACAGGTAGAAACAAAGGTAAAGAAAGGTGAAACTAAACTAGACAGAACTTCGGGGAGGCACCCTATTTTTATGAAAGTGCATTTTTTTAAAGTAAGTTTCGTGGAAAGTTTGATCAAAACAACGCACTCTCAGTATAAGATATTTAATTTCAAAGTATTTAATCTGAATTTAATGATGGCTGCTAAGAAGGGAAGAAAACTTTGAAGGAAGATATCTTTTTAATTAAAGGTTTTTAGACAGAGCAAGATACACCAAATTAATCGTCAAAATATGTAGAATTTCTGAGGATTAGAACAAACACGCTAGAACAAATAGTTGGGACACTAGATCTGGGAAATAGGTTTAATAAACTTCAAAAATTAATAACAACAATAGGAGCACAGATATGAAATTTTTTATAAGGATATGAAATGCTCAGAATGATGAACTCTACAATATTACAAAGTTACATGAAAATCAGAAAAACTTGTGGGGGAAAGCCTTTGTAACCCACGCCAGTAAGAGAGAGAGAGAGAGAGAGAGAGAGAGAGAGAGGGTAGGAAGAGTGCCAGATACAGTGGAAAGTTCCATCAGGGGTAGCGTTACTTGGGGGAGGCTATATAAGAAACCAGAGGGATGACCTCGGCCGCATTAGTCTCAAACAGTTAGAGAGTGAACGTGTGAAGTGCGGGCGGGCGTTATGGTCAAGGACAGTGGTGTCGCGTAGCGTAGACCAATCATGAATAGCTGGACTTAAAATATTTGTAGACAGCAACTATGATTTTGAAATGGATCATTGACTTAACAAACTTCTTTTCCTTAATTTAATTTGTCGGTTAGTAAGATTTCATTTGAGGTTTCAAGTGGAGTGAACATTTATTATGTCTGAATGGAGTGTAGATAATTGTTGTGGCATTAATCTGCAATTTACAGAAACAGGAGATGTTAGTTGAAGGTTGAGGGGATAATAAGGCATGTGGTAGAGGGGCAACACACAGGTAATTTTTATTTGTCTCTCACAAAATTAAGGATCATCTGACATATTTTATACTTATATTGTCTTATATTCCAGGTACTGTCATTGTAAGTGATGAATTTCCTGTACATATCCACTGCCTTAAAACATTTTTAATTTATTTTTGTGGTTTCCATTTTTGTGGTTTCATTTATTATTTTTTTATTTTTTTGTATGATGCATCTAATGTTACAATATCCAGTCTTTTGACAGGCAAAAGGAAGTCTAACAATTTGACTAATTTATCAAAGAATGGCAATATTAATATGATTATTTCCCTGTCTGTCTGTCTTAGACCCATTGGTATTCATATATTTAAATACACAACAAAATAAATGGTGAATAAGTACTTAAGAATGACTAAAAAAGTTATTTACCTTGTAGTTGTGTTTTCAACTGTGAGATTTACATATTCTCCATCTTGAGATGAATTTAATGAGCACAGCGAACTGATTTCAGTTGTTTCTGTTCCAGATGGAGCTGAAAAATGAAGCTCTTCTGTAAAGGGAATGTCACTAAAGTTATAAAACTGGAAATGAGGAAACTAATTTCATAAACTGATGTCTTCCACATGAACTTGGACTTGCACAGCTATTAACAAGTGCTGAAAACTACTATAAATATATATTTCTAATTACATTTTCCAAATTATCACACTAATCATTATTTTAACTAGGATGTATTTAAAAAAAAATAATATTTGTATGTTGGGTTCTCATATAATTCACTATCTGTACATTAACTTGTCTCTACGGCTGGAAACATTAGAACTAATAGTGTAAGATGAATGAAGACTATGTTCACATTGTTTTTCTGGAATGGCAGCACCAGAGGATAGGTTACAAATGGTGGAGAAACATGTTAATGGCTTCTTCAAATGCTCAATTATCTTCCACAAAATGCATTTCCGATAAAGGAAAGATAATAATTCAGTGATTATGGTGACCCTGGAGTGGAAAGATCAACTTGTGTATCACTGCCCTCCAGGATTGCCAAAACAGTATAAATAGAAAATGGCTTCCAACCTTGCAAGATCACAGGAACAGCATTTGCTGGCCTATCTTGTGCCTATGGTACTGTGCCACACCAAATTATGCTCCATAAACTTTATAGTATTACAGTGGATTTCAAGCTCATCAGAACTGTTGCCTCCCTTTCAGAGGCCTGATGTTTTTGTGTCAGCTTTTAAGGTTCCCTTCCATTTTAATATCTACATGAAAAATCAGTCACTCAAAGGCTTCCTGTGTGCTGACAACCAAGCACTAGCAATTTTGAAACAAATAATAGAAATATCACATATGCTTTTGCATGTACTAAGAATATCAATCTCAAACCAAATACAACAAATATCAATTATAAGCTATTTATCTGAAGAACAAAAAAAGTGTGACGAGAAATGGAAAAGTGCTCAGTGATATGGCTAAGGATCAGCGTATTACCTTGGAGTACTCACTGAAATATCACAACCGCTGCTCTAAAATCAAGGCAAAGGTCTCATTTTACAACTCCTTTACTTTATTAAGTGGTTATGCCTTACAGTGTGTACAACAGCTCTAATACTCGGTAATTCAGCTGAGGAAAATGCGACTGCTTATGCAAAGAAAGTTGGTGTAGTTCTTAATGACTAATGCAGAATAATCGCAGCATGTTTAAAACCAGTTCATACATTGAAAATACATCCCCTTCAAGGGCATAGTCCCACTTGATATGCAATACAAAGTAACTGAAAATAAACAGGGACTAAAAGTTTCCACAAACTTAACTCGACCTCTACATGAATATCATCTGCCATCCATTTCACTGAAATCTAGGTGCTTCTCAACACCTCTTGAAATAGATGCAAACCTTTCAAACTGTGTACCCTTAAATATCTGAATCCTCAGTGCATAAAACTTGAATAAAAACTGCCTCCTGGCTATGAAAAACCTGCACTGCTTGAAACTTGTTAAATAGGTTACAATCAGGTTTTGGAAAATCTAAGGACAATTTGAAGTGGGGCTTTGTGCAAGAGAGGTTGATGTTATGTGAAAATCAGACCACAAAACATTTAATTGCTTTCTGCATCAACATAACTGTACAAAAATGGACCTGGCCAATGATTGCACTGTTAACATTGTGAAATTTTGGGGATATATTGTTTAAATATTATGTAAATAGTAATTTTTAATTCTATGCCATTGTGATTATAAATTTTTTATTCATTGTGTGCTATTCACATGAAAAAAACAGGAAATCAATGGTTTCTGTCACTTTATGCTTGTTTCTTTGTTGCTGTAAATCTTTACAGCTGTTGACATCCTTTCCAATTTATTGTGTAAAAAATCTGAATAACTGAATCTTGAGGCTCATGTTATTAGCTCACTATATATATATATATATATATATATACAGTTCTGGCATTCATCTGGAGAGATGGTGAGAAACCATGGAAAACCGAAATCTGGATGGCTGACCAGGATTTGAACCTCCGTCCATTAGAATGACACTAACCCACCAGGCACAGTGAGTTGGAAATTGGAAATGTCTCTTAAGATTTATGGTTGGTTTTTCTGAGTAACAATGTAATTAATACCAAGAAATGTAATAAAGATTAAGAAGTATTTTATGGCAAGTAAAATAAAAAATTTACCCTCAGATTTCAATCTTTGTACTAACTTTACAAAATCAATAATTCCAAAATTTATTCACAGACTTGTATACACAACAAGTTAATTTTTTACTGAGCAATCTCTAAGACGAAAATGTTTGAACCAGGGTTAGTGCTAAACCGTTCCACCTCAACTCCAACCGTGTGATGTTACCTTTGGATAAATAGTTTGTGCTTTGCTGGAACTTGGTTGCCACCTAAATTGAATTAACCCCAATTTAGGAAAGGTAAGTCTTCATTAAAAGTCACTGTTGCTATTGAAACTGATAAACACTATATTCTTCAACAGTTACAAAGTCACAAGCTTATGGCATCAGAAATAATCACCAAAGAATTTTAATTGCAGGAATGATTAACACATTCGAGACAGACCAACCTCACAACCTCACTGAATTTACATGAGGTATGCTAATTTCACCACACGTTAACCTCAAAGTTCAACATGCCTGCCCGGACATGTTCATCCACCTAGCATCACGCCCAGATCACTCTACGAAGTAGTGTGGTAATGCTCCAACTGATTATCAAAGACTGGAGGGAGGCAAGCCTAGGGCTGCTATTTATAGAAGTCACCTGGGAACACGAATTTCCTTCCTTCTCATGAAACTAGTTCCAACTTCGGATCAAGTGTAGCCTTCTGCACTCGTGGATTGTGACACCTGATTTTCTCAATGTTCCTTAATAAAATCCTATCCGTCTGAAATTTTGGCAGTAGTTAGACAGGTTTATAAATATTAAAATCAATAATTATAAAAATTTTCGTAGCTATCTTATTTTCGTCATAAAAAATATTTTCTGGGCCAGTCTAAAAATGTTTATAACTTCCCCAGTTTTAGAGCTGCAAAACTGAAACAACTTTTAACTTGCTAGTAATTTTCTACTCTTTCGTTTGGTACTACAATCACCCTGCTTACCATTTTCTAAGAGGTTGAATCAAAATTCCTACACAAGTTTTAATCTTGAAATTGATATCTTGCGACATATTTAATTTACAGCTCTGTAACATGTTTTAAACTATTCTATGTCCTCTTTTTAATAAGAAATCATTACTCCCTAATTGTAATAACAGCTCTTTTTCCATCTTTTCCTAATTTCACCCCTTCCCTCTCAAAATTTGAATCTTTGTAAAGCTTACGGCAGCAACTGCCATCATAGGATCCATTATAATTATTATTTTTTTTTTTTTAGATATCTACCAAACTAATATATAAATTAAAAAACTGATTTAACCGTCATTCCTAGAAAAAATTCTTCTTTAATTTGAACTTGGTGTTTCCTTTGAATTAATTCTCTCCTGTCTATTTTACCATTTCAACTTCATTTTCATGCTGGTTTCAAATTTTAAAGTCTCATATCTCTTCAGGAAAATGTTCTACCTGTAATGTAATTAACCTCAATCTACTAGTCATAGTCTGAAATAGCTCAAAAAATGAAGGTAATGTTTTTTTTTTTAATATTCTGAATCCAAAACTGAGATATGCTAATGCTACTTTCTGAGTTTCTATAAATTATTTCTTTGAAATATTACTTGAATTCTGTAAGCAAATGATTTTAAAACTGATCTGCGATGCTATTTAATTGAACTCGCTGTTCTGTTAACAAATTTTGATATGCAGTTACAAAATTTTAGGTTACCTTACAAAACCATAACCATAACATGAAAATTGTGTGATAAATATATTATTACATTTTTTTAAGTGTACTTGTTTCAATGAAATTCATAAATGCTAGAATCAAACGTAATTAAATTTATCACCAGTCTATAGAATAAAACATTTTGTGTGATAGGTGTATGAAAAAAGTTCCAGTTGTTATTAGAAAATGACAAGTTTTAATACAATTATGAAACTGCTATACAATAGCTGAAACTATCCTCCAGTGGCAGTTTCAACATGAGCCTTAAAAAAATAACAAGTGGTACTTTTACCTTCTCTCTTCATCAGTATGTCATGTCTGGGCACAACTAAACGGTCCATGTTGACATCAGAATCCAGTATATCCTTTCCCTCATCACCCAATCTTCTCACCAGCATCTGAAAAATATGAAGTTTTCTTAAAATCAAGAATTTAACAAAATAATCTATATTAATTTAGAAGAAAGTCACTATTTCTGGTGACAATATGAGGGTTGTCTGGAATTTAAAGATACATCATATACATTTTTAATGCATACTGTGGATACACTAGTTTTGATCTTAATTCTTTCATTTTTATGTTTATTCTGCAGGTCTACACTGAATTTTCTTTAGGTCACATGTATTAGCAACAGTTGAACTGAATCTAAATTCTGCAAAATTGTTAGTGGCATTCCACAATATGATTTCTCATTTCAAATATAACTACCTTCTGAACATTCATAGAGAAATTGATGGTATTCATGGGAACATCATCAATATCATTAACATAAGAATGTTTTCACTTATGTGGGCCATTTTGCACATACTATTCCTGAGGCTGATTTAATTTTCAAAGCAAGGTTACATCTATTAGCAGCTTGCTAGGTCTGTCAATGTATTGATGGGAGGAAGTGGGTGTGTTTCCATCTATCTGTGAAATATGTAACTTGTGTTTTATGTGAAAAGTATATGTTCCCGTTTTGGTTTATGGTTTATGAGATGGAGACTGGGGACCATCACAACATTTCTTAGGCGATTATGAACTGCCTATAAACCACAATCGGGACAGCAGATACGCAGCACCCAGGATTTGAACATAGGCTCGTTGTACCTCCCTGATCCAGTGCTGTGGAGCTTTAACACATGCAGCCACACTGGCAGGTCATGGGCATGTCATGAATAGATGAATGCAGTGATGCTGTGAATCCTCCATAGGACAAAGCAGTAGAAAATGTATAACTTCTTTACAAAACTGAAGAACATATATGCAGATCGGCATCTGACAATAAAGGAATTGCACAAAACCATTCCTGACATGTCTAAGAAAATAAATGTATGGGATACAGATGGTAAAACCAAGACTTATTGACTGTTTGGACAACGGCAGCAAATATGTTGAAAGGCAATGTTCTGTTAATACTAGTATGTCTTTTTTTGTGGATGTTTAGCAATGATTATTATGTTTATGGTTTTTGGCCTATGTTTCACTAGTTTCCATATTCACCTTTACAATGAATTCAACATAAAAAACAAATTTTTTGAAGACTTCCTTTAGGTACAGGTAACAGGGTTCTTATGGCTAGTGCCACTTCCTGTAGGATTCACAGAGTTAGAGCTCCATATTCCCATTACAACCATTGGCACAAGAATGGGTGTGACGGGGTCAGCTCCATGCTCCAGCTGTTCTTTACCTTCCCGTGAAGTTTCCTCCATAGCACTCATTGTACAGCAGGCTGAGTGAGCCTTGGAAGTTGTTCTGGACGTTCAGTTTCAAGGAAAAATCCTCGGCTTCATCAGGGATTGAACTATGGTCGTCTGGGTCACATTCAGACCTCTACCGCCTCAGCTACGCGGCCACCAAGATAGCCTTTAATCACATAAAATTTGAAGAATGCCACCTCTCAAATCAACTATGGCATCTGCTCTTTCATTTATTGGAAAATAAACTCAATTTTTTTAAAAAAATGTTCTTAATGATTTTAAAGGTTTTAAATACTTTGTTTTATTACTGAACTAAAACTTATGTAAAAAATGACCTTATCCTCCTAACCCTGCTCAAATTAGTATTACACAGTGGAACTGCATTAACTGCAACATCTAAAAGCTTTATGGCTCATTGACAAGGAAGCTGCTAGAGCATGGAAGGTATTGTGGGCAAAGAACGACAAGGAATTTTGCAGTGACTTTTATAAAGCATAGGAATGAAATATGCATCCTTCTGAATGTTAGGCCTGAACAGTACTACCCACTCAGCAGGCTCAGTCACCATGAAGCAAAACTGATATTGAATGAGTTCTAGACTAGAAGATGTTTAAAACTTATGCCATTCAACTCTCTGTAAGATAAAATTTAAAATAGTAATAAATAAATGGCTTATTATATTTACCTGTAAATGTTAAAATGTTATATAAAATAATGCCAATTGCCATAGTCACTATATTTATAATTGATATATAATTAATAAAATTTTGATAGAACGCCCACTCTGGTGGCAATCTCCCTACATTCCCTCCTTTCTCCTTCCTTCTTCCAACCTATTTTTGCCATCTACTAATTTTTACTTTAAGTTCCATCAGTGTTTCTGGTAAATTATTCATTACTTCTCTTGGCAATTTATTCCAGTCCCTCACACCCTTTCCTACGAAAGAAAAATTTCCCACATCTTATGCCTGAAATCAAGTGCCAGCTTGTGGTCATGGTCAACCTTACCCTTCCAAGCACCTCTCTTAATTTTCCCACCAATATCTTTCCATGCTTCATCACCAGTATACTCCCATGATTCTCTTCACCCTACTTCTATTCTCCAATGAATCCCACTCCAGCTCCTTTATCATATTAGTTACCGATTGTGTTCTGTGGTAATTTCCAAAGACAAATCTGGCAGCCCTCGTCTGCACCCCCTCCAACTCCTGTATTTAATTCTCAAAATGTGGATCCCAAACTACACCGCCATATTCCAGTAGTGGTCTTACCGAAGTTTTGTACCCAATTCCCTTACTTCTCTAGTGCATCCCCTCATCACTCTTTCTAACAGGTGAAGGATTCTGAACCCTTTCCCTACTACCTGTCCAATGTGTCCTGCCCAGTTAAGTTTGCCAAGATATTTACATTTTGACTCTTCAATTAGTAGCTCCTTCCCCACTTTATAATCATAATCTGTGTACCTAAAGCTGGATCTTCTTTGCATTTATCTTCATCCCATGTTTATTCACCCAGCTAGTTATCCTATCTAGATAACCCTGCATCTGTTTACAGTCTTCTATTCTTTTGATACTTTTATACAACATTATGTCATCTGCAAACAATCTAACTTGTGACAGTAAACCATTAACACAATCACTCATTAGAATAATGAATAAAAATGGTCCCAATACACTACCATGTGGGACTCCCACGATCAATCCTACTTCTTTTGATACTGCATTTCCTACCCTACCTATTTTCTTACTACCTTTTAGGAATTCTTCTACCCAGCAAATCGACTTTTTATCAACTCTAACGGTTTTTACCTTATTCAACACCACTTTATTGCTCAATGGTCAAAGGCCTTTGAATGATCTAGTGCTACACTGTCAACATGACCTCCCCTGTCCATTTCTTCAGAAATATCTTCCATATAGCCCACTAACTGAGATTCACATGAATATCATTGTCTAAAGTCATGTTGCTGCCTTGAAAACCACTTATGTTCCTCACAGACACTTCTAATATAGTTGCATATTAATCTCTCCATTAATTTACCTACCACTAATGTCAAGCTGATTGGCCTATAGTTTTCGACGCTGTGTGTCACCCATCCATTATAGACCGGTACTGCTATCGCAAATATTCAGACTCAAATTAAATAATGTTTCAAGGTAAGGTACAATGTCCCATCCTACTATACTTAAGACATCTGTAGTAATATTATCAACACTGGCCCCTTCAAGCTTTTTTTAGATTCCTTAGTTCCTTCATGATATCTTCATATTTAATTTCAAATTTTCTAATCTGCTCAACTCCAACTGTGCGGATGGGCTTTTTTTTCAGATATAACCCCTAAATTATCGTCCTTAATGGCCTTACTGAACCAGTTACTTAATAACTCTACCTTTTTCAAATCCTCAGTTACTTCTTCTCCATCCTTATCTACAATTGTCTCAATACCCTTCCTTCCCCTCAGTTTCCTGATATAGCAATAGAAATTTCTAAATGCATCAGTCAGAGATCCCCCTACACTAATAATATTTTCATAAACTCATTCTTAACCAGTTTCTTTGACATTATTAATTCCTTGGTTAGTTGTTTCATGACTTCCCTGCTGCTTTACTGTTTCTTAACTCTGTTATGTTCTCGTCTCACCAATCTCTTTAAGGTTCTGTACTCTTCTTTATTCTGTTTTGGATAAACATTTCTTCACCCTTTTTTAAAATTATTTCCTTGAACTATTCCCACTTTGTCTTCATTGTACTTGTGCCATTCTTCCATTTAATAAAATTAACCCTGAAATATCTTTTTAGATCCAAGATTTGTGCCTTTTATAATTGTATCTATTTCTCCCTTCAATTCTGGCCACTGGTTTACTGGATCCCCTTATGTCCATCACAACTGCATTATGATTGCTTATTTCTTCACTTACTTGACACCCAATTAGGTTATTATCCAGCTCTATTAGGAAAATATCCAACATGTTTGGTCCCCTTGTTTTTTGCTCAACCACCTGTGTAAAGTCTCCTTCCCTTACCAAGGTATTTGCAAATCTCTGTTCCTCTGTATTATTAATCTTATTTCCTACCCAGTTGACACCTGGTAAGTTCATATCCTATGTTCAGTTCTGAACTCTGAATATGAATTTAGTTTCTCCCCAAGAGTCTTATCTTTATCATTCATTT
This sequence comes from Vandiemenella viatica, assembly GCA_031002005.1. Classification (NCBI taxonomy): domain Eukaryota; kingdom Metazoa; phylum Arthropoda; class Insecta; order Orthoptera; family Morabidae; genus Vandiemenella; species Vandiemenella viatica. The sequence goes on along the minus strand of CM061921.1, from coordinate 233,299,751 downwards.
TACCTCTATGGTAAGTAGCTAACATCCTGACTTTTTCTTTTTTATTTCACCAGAAGTCTACCCCAAGTAACTCATGGTCATGATCTCTGAACACCAGTGAACTGTAGTAGTCTTTACTAACCAGTATGAATACCCCTCCTCGAGTTGTTCCCCTATCTCTGCGGTATACTCTGTAACCATCGGGAAAAACCTCAGTATCTAGTACTCCTTCTTTTAATCAGGACTCTACTTCTATATTTACTATTAGGTTTGAAAACTCCATTACTTTGTTCATTATACTTCTACAGTTTTCCCAGTAACACTCTTATCACTGGCCTTGTGATATTTTCAGCACTAACATTTGCCTTCCCAGATCTGACCCCCTCTGTTATTGTTTCAAAAGCTTCTTCAATTTCTTTAGTATTAGTGATTTTTCTAACTATGGATCTACCTCAGTGTCCCTATGCTTACCTATTTTTACCCCTCACCGGCAGCCCTTAATCTGAAAAAGATACAGTCCCAACTCCATCACCACTGGAAGTGGGCTCCCTCTTAGCCCTAGCCAACAACTCAGATGGAAATCCCTTGTCCCTCCTATTTAGGTGTAGGCCATGCCTAGTGAAACCCCACCTACCAATAGTCTCCACAGGCACAACCCACATGACAGGTCTAATGCTGTTCCAAAGCAGCACCTCTGTCTCCACATCTACCCACCTCACAGCATGTTTCAATTGTGGCTGGTCATGGCTACTTAGGACTGGCATGAGCTCCACCCCAGTGTGCTGTGCCTTCTTCAACACTTTCTTCAGGTCACTATCTATACTATAATTAGCATTACTATGGGTACTGTTCCCCGCACCTCCTACTATCACAACCCTATCCTCCTTGGTGAAACCCATACAAAGTGAACCTATATCCTCTATTACCTGACGTAAAGATGCACTAGGTTTGAAAAGACTTGTGACCTGGTAACCTGTGCCCAGCTGATCATGCAAAAGAGGGCCTACACCCCTCCCATTGCTACTACCTAGCAGCAGAACCCTTATCTTCATATTGTTTCCTTGTACACCCCTGTTCCTAAAGGCCTGCTGCACCTTCCTACTCCTGCATCTACATGAGGCTCCTTGTCTCCTGACTCTGGTAACAGGTCAAACCTATTTTCCCCCACAATTTCTGGAGTGTATGGCTTCTTCATCATGTTCTGCACCGTTTTTTCCCCTATGACCTGTTATCAGCTCCCAGCCATCCTTATCTCCCTCTTCTCCATACCCACCATCTGTATCTGCCACTATAGGCTGAGCCTCCACAGGCTTTTCCACCATAGGCCATGCCTCCACAGGCTTAGCTTCAAGGGCCCTGACTCTTTCCAACAACACTCTAATTGCAACAAAATCTTCTCGGGTGTCCCACCGGATGGTGGTGTAAAAACATGACATTTGGACAGCTGACTCTGCTGTCTTCATCAGGTATCTGGCAATTGTTTTCAGCTGACTGTCTCTGCCAGTTTTTTTTCCGATTGCAAATTTAACCTAACCTAACTCCACTTTCTGGGTAGTAATGAACAGCACTCTCTTGGATTTATTTAACTTGATTACTAATATTTTGCAGTATTTGTACTCTTAACTACAGCAACCTAAACCATCAAAACTACAATTTCAAAGCGTAACTAAATTAGTTACTCACTTTATCTAATATAATGATTTTATTTTTTATATTGTGTGATACAAGTAACTAATTCATTGCTGCAAAACATTTAGATCATTTCATTATGTCAGTCTAAAACTTACATTGGGGGAAAGAACTTGGCCAATGCTGTTAAATGACAAATGATTTATAGCAATAAGAAATTTGATTATAATTGCCTGTAATTAGAGTGAAACCAAGATGGCTGTGATCAGTAAATAAATGTCATCAGTTTTAAAGATGACACTATTATCATTACTTTTTTTTTTTGGCTACCACTTCTGATCCCTCCTGTTACTCACCCCATCATCTGCTGTATTCTATACATGTAAATGGATCAATTTCACACAGCAAATATTTATGATAAAGCAATTAAAGGCTCAACTTATTAGGTCAGAGAGGTAAAAATTAATGTTTGGTGCAATATTGCAGGAAAGGGGAACTTGATTGTTGTAGGCATTAAAAGTAGGTATCTAGCCATATAATTTTATAGTAATGAGACATGAGGGAATTGTACTGAGCAAATAAGGGAAAATGCTAAAAAACATTGAACATGACATTGCTAGTGATTTTTTTTAGATAGAATGGGAGAACTGGAGCTGGAGAAGGTGAAAGAGAGGACAAACAGATTTGTTAATAAAAATTACTGTAAAATATCACTCAGTAGTTCAGTTGGAACTGATTGGAAGATAGGAGATTGGTGAAGAGAGGAGTGGATTTATATAAGGTTATGTTGATGATTATTCCCAGATAGATATCGGGGAAAGAATTTTAAGTAATATGTAGAAGGGGAAAAGAGCACTATGACCATAAAATTAACAACTGATTTCAGGGACAAGGGAGTGCAGCTAAGGGAGTCAGGAACTGGAATAATTTTTCCAAGAAGGAGCTGAGCATTTTATTTGAAGCAATGACAAAAGAGTTTACTAATAATAATTTGAAAAATATTAGTAAAGTGATCTGATGATAAGAAAGTAATAAGAGAACAAAATGGTAAGAAGCAGGAAAGGTTTATTTGTAATTTAATATGTTAAGAAACTAAAATAGCCAGGCAAGTGCATTGGGAGCAATTAGTGTTCTGTTCTACAATGATTTTATTAGGTAGGTCAGTAGGTAGTCACTTGGTACAAAAATCAATGCTTGACTTATTTTAAATTACTCCTCGACTCTCAATGACCCTCCATGTTTCCACTCAAATTGCTAGTGCAATCACTCAGTTCCAATAATATTTATTATGGGTATGTTAGTATACAATGAACTCTAAATTAAGGGCAATTTTGAATAAAATAGTGTTAACACATGGCAGAAAGAAATATTATTGTAATTGCTTGTACTTAGAGTACATTTGTATATTTTGCTAGGAACTTGGAAACTATATTAGATTTATGTATTTTCGGGGTTTTTGAATTAAATACAGGATATGATCGATAATAGGGACAAATTTCATGTTCCTAGGTAATATCATTTGTTAGAAAGACCTGGTAACAAGTGCCTAAAATTGACATTATTAATGACTGCCAGTATCTTTATTTTCAAATGAAAAAGTATCTTAGTTTTTTACTTAACAAGTTGTATAACAATATTGTAGTAGGGGAAACAAATATGGTACTTTTTCAACTTCCTTTATTTTTATGAAAGCCAACGGAAATTTTTTTGAAACATTTTACATATGATTTGAATTTTCGAGTGCTAGAGGCTTGTAACAGACAAACGGGCAGTGGAGTGTCAACAATAAAGCTCCATTTCCTAATGGGCATGGAACTCTAGAAGATATTAAGAGAATTCTAGATAAATATGTGTAAAAGAATAAAAAAGTAGCTTGTGATGAAAAGAGGAAAGGTAACAAAAAACAAAAAAATATTGTATGAGCGTAAAGGCTGATTCACACTAGAGATCATATTGGGCCAGGGTAAAGATCAAAATAACTATACACATAAATCAATGAGAGCATTCTTGGTGCACTGTATGGTCAAGTCAAGTAAGGATGAGGCAAGTTGACCTGAAGATCGAGCCACCACCTATCAACAATGGTCAGGATCGCAGCACTCTTGATACGAGCTGTTCAGGCTGCTAGTGTGAATGTGCGACAGTCAGGTCAGGTCAGGTCAACATGAATGTTGAATGTCTCATGGAGCTTCTTCTCGGTTTTAATAAAGTGTTTGATTTTACTCATAAAATATATTGAGATTAATCTTATGAAACTACACTATGATATAGATTGTAAAGAAACTCCTAAAATGCAAGCAAATAAAAATTATAAAGCTGCACAATACTGCACAGGAAGTAGAATTATCACAAAAGTTGTCAGTTTTATATTATTATGTTGAAAATATTGAGAGATTCATTCATTGATTTATTTTGATTGTTAAAGTAAAATCAACTATTGTGTTAAACTGAACTAAAAACTGTAAGGTTTAAACAATGGGAAAATTATTTATTTACATCTTGAAAACTATGATTTGACTTGACGTGAACACAAGTGTGAATGTTACTGGGAAAATCCTGGATTGTGAGCTGATCTGACCTGACCATACCTTCATTTCTAGTGTGAATCAGCCTTAAGACTGGGAGTGTTAGAAATATCAAAACAATACTATAAATGTTTAAAATTAAATGCTTTTACAAAAGGATACTGACCACTATGTTACATTCTCTAAAGGAAAGCAGTTTTTTGAAAAAGGAGGAGCTAAAGACAATATGAGTATAAGAGTAACAAGGGTAGTAAACTCTAGTAAATATGAACACTTAATAATGATACTATGCATTTGCACAAACAATTCGGTAACAAATTTCAAACAGCAAAATGAATGCAGATCACATATTTATTTCATTTTAACTGTGATAGATTGTTTATTCGTTTAATTAACTAGCCTTTTAATAAGCACTTTATATTTCATTGATACAAAGATTAATAAAGAAAAAAAAGAGGACTTGAAGCATGGAATGAGAAGGAATTTGATCAAGCCCAAAGGGTGAGCAGTAATGCTCAAGCCTGGAATTTGGGAAGATGTGGGTTCAAATTCTCGTCTCACCATCCAGATTTTGTTTTTTCATGGTTTGCCAACTTCACTTCAGGAAAACATTGGTATGGTTCCTTTGTAGGACATGGATGAATTAATCTTCTGTCTCTAATGATGTGTAAAAAAAGAAAGAAAAGAATTTGACCAAAGCATTTTGGAGGAATTGTTCTGGCATTGCCTGGAGTGATGTCAGTAAACCTTGGAAAACTGTGATTTGGATGGCTGGCCTGTATACCAAACACCCACCAGGCTCTGCCACAGCTGTTTAGAACTGTTTATAAATGTTTGGTTTGCTTCACATCATCAATTCAGCTGTCTATCTAGAGATTAATTCCACATCTCCCACATAAATTATCAGCTTGAAATGTTTACCTGCAACTCTGATTCCCTCTCTAGAAGTTCTTTCCTGTATTTCTGATTGAATGTCTTAGCATCTCTGAGTTTTTCTTCAAGTTCTGATGCAACTGAGTCTCTTCTGTTCTTTGACATAGGGCGTAAAGTAGCCCTTATACGCTTGTCAATAGAGCCTTGTGGATTCCTTTTCAGTTCAATTAGCTAAAAAATAGATAAAATTTTAAAACAATTAAAATTATATTCTATTTGAAGGTTTTATACATTAAAGCCAGTTGGTAACACTGCCAAAAAAGATATAGGGATGGCTAAATACAGTTAACATACAATATTGTTATACACTGCATAATTAACTACACATAAAAATCTCATCTCTACAGCTCACAACACATTTACATCCTTAAATATGATAAGCATATACTAGCAGCTTGGACTAATTAGTCTGTTCCTAATATGTGCAAAATCATTTAACACACTGCCTGAATACTTATAAAATGTGTCAGCTTATTTTAGAGAATTATAAGAATTATAAATCCTGTATAAAATAATAATATCATTAACATTCTGTTGGTTAGAAGTCAACTACTGGTATAGTAAGAAGAAGCACTGCCAATTTTACTTTTTCCAATTATTTGAGGATATAATCAGTTGTACATATACTCAATTTTTAATGAAATATGACAGTATTCCTTAGGGTTCACAGCAGGATAGTTCTGTCAAAATACAATGCTGTTGTACTACCATTATACTCACTCTTGGACAACTACTTCATATGATGAAGAAAGTGGGTAGAGCCATGAGAATATTTTATTTTGATGAAACTATTCAGCTGAATGATGAAGTCACAGCAGCAACTTACAAAAGGCTCCTTCCTCACATTTATCAAGAAATTAGGTTACTGAGCAACAAATTAAAAAATTAAAAGACTGTGGGAAGAGACTCCCCTCCCCCTTTTTCTCTTCCCTTCCCACACACAAACTTTTTTCTTTTCTTTATTTCTAAATGATGTCAGAATCCAGCATCATATACATAGTATATTCTGAGCTTTCAGACACTATTATCTCACTTATCTTAAATCAATCTGCAAAATGTACATTTCATCCTATAAAAGTTAGTGACTTCATATCCTATGAGCCAATGCCCATATGTTAGGGTTGCAAGATTTAAAAATTTGCCTCTTCCCCTTTCCTCTCACTATCAGGAGTGCATTGCTTGATGATTACCTCAGTTCTATTTCTGAGATATTATGAGGCTACATACTGCCTTAATTAAATTTCACATGACACCAGTTTACAAAACTAATGTACTCTTCAATACAGCCTAAGCAAATAGCAATACCATTAATTTTCACAGAAAATAGAAGGCTTTTACTTCACCGATATAAAGGTTTTTATCTATATCTGAGATGAACTAATGTCCAAAACTGGCAGATTTGAAGTTATAGTACATTCAAAGCTTGGTTATTTAAACACAATTGTGTAAAGTTTCAGAATGATTGTGACAATGATAAATAGTGACTGTGAAACAGATGATTTAATTATTACTTTTTAATTGCAGAAGTTAAATAGGTATGAAAGAAATTTTACATTGGCTCTTGATGAAAGCAATGGGTAAAGATTATTCCCTTAAGTGTAAATAGCTGTAAATTAATTTTATCAAATATGAGAGCCAAAGAATGTGTATGATATTACAAAGATTCTCTTAAACTTTTTAGCTGGTAATATATATACTATCAGGAAACTTTGTTTGAAAATAAGATATTATTATTGTTAGTATAACAACTCTTCCCATACCACTTATATCCCAAGTAAATTTGATGAATTTTTTAAATGTTGGTATTAGCAGAAGTATAGCTTTTATTCCTTTAAAAAGTAAAGAATCTTCCACAAGTATTTTGTAAGATTTTTTATTCTTTTTTAAATCAAATAAATATTTATTACTGCTTTTATAAGCTATTTTGAGATAAAATTATTACATGACCACTTCCAGCATGTCAACAAAACTGGTAAAGACCCTGGAATAAGTTGCGAGTATATTTTAGCATAAACTGAAAATGGTATTCTGAGTTAGCAATATAAAAATAAAAATGCTTTGGAACCTTAGACCATAGTTTAATTTTGAACTTAAAAATGTATTTTATTTTTCATGAAATTGAAAAATAACATATAGCAAAATAGAACAAGCTTCAAAACATTTTTCCATATGTATAGGCAGAACGTTGCTTATAAATAGTCACTTATGTTATGAAAGAAACAAAACTTTTGTGAAAGTACAGATTAAGGAATATAATTTTGTATATAATTTGTGGTCAGATACACTCACCTTAGGAACAAAAACAAGACACAATGTTCCAGTGGTACAAAATATTATGAACACAGATATGATGATAAACGAAGCATCCTGCTTATCTGACAGCACAAATGAGATTGCAGCTCCCATAACACACATTATTACCACATTATATACACTCATGCCAACATACTTGGAATCATTAAGAGCTGGTATACTAACATGCCTTGTTTCCCAAGCCAAGAAAGCACCAAATATCTGAAAGAAGCAAACAGTTTAGGAATTGCCTTTCACATTAGGTAGTAAATCAAAATAATTAATTTATATATATATTACTGTATACAAATGTTGATAGATGAGAACACTAGGGAAAAGGAATGATTACCAAAATTAAAATAAACTAAATGCTTCTACATGAATAAGATAAATGAGGGGTTTTAAAGTTACTAGACAATGTTAACTCTTTTCCACAAATATCACAACTGAATGCAGGTGATGTTTGCAGGAAAATGTCTACAGTATTCCAATTTTTTGATGATCGAATTGCGTTCATATGTGTCATAAAATATGGTTGATCTCGATATGTGCTTTTCTCTGGAATTATACAAATATATTCAGAAAACTGATTGCAGCAGTTATGCTTATGGTTCCTATGTTCTACAATTCAATTCAAACCCCAGTGACAGGCAGGGAGAAGAAAAGTTAAAGTGTAATAATTTAAACTAAACACAGAGTAAATGAGTCAAATTGAATAATGAATACTGTGCCATCTGTCATGAACTATTAGAACTACTTTGCTTTTTGCTGGTTTTCTTGCACTCCTGACTCCAGACAGCAGATGACTCTGAATTCTGAAATGTTCCATTAGTTTCCAGTAGCTTGTAGCAGTGATGCATAATACATGAGATGGTGCCATACCTTTGTCACTTGTATTATAAAATTCCTGACTGGGGCATCAGTTGACCAGCGTGTTATTTAGGTGCATTGGGTAATAAATTCTTAGTAAATGAACAGTCTTACTTTTTCACATTTTGGTGAGAAATTTAGAGCACCGTAAATTGAATTGCAATTCCAATTTATGTTTTTCCCCCATAACTATTAGTGGTAGAGTAATAGTTATTAATAATCATCATATTGTATTTTTTATAAATAATAAGTAAAAACAAAGCAAGCCTGCTGTAGTCAGATTTATTGTCAGCATCAAGTGGGATATCATGATATTATTTCAAAATGGTAAGGGCACAAATTTGTAATAGAATTAAAGCCAACTTCACATTGAAACACCGTTAAACTTAGGATCTTATTTATAACTTCTGTTACCATCAAACATACCAATTTTGCACATATTTTTCATAAATTTTGATTTGTTTCAGAGTTTTTCCTGTGATGATATATTGATACAACTATATAATTGGCTGTATGCATTTATGTAGTAAAATTTATTAGAAGTAAAAAATTAAACAAAAATTTGAACAATTTTGTAGTGAGCAAAGTTATCTGGAGTTCTCACTAACATTGGAGCAATTTTTGTACATTCCAGACTCTGTTTCAAGTCTTGACTTTCTTTGTCAAATTTTAGAGTTTTCTTTAATTTAAATTAAATTAATGGTAGGGACCATCCAGTTTTACAGACAGATCCACATGATAATGTACTTTTAACTTTAGCATTTAAGTTTCATATATAGGTCCAATGTTAAAAATTATCCAAATGTGACAGCCTTGACTGGTTTTTGATGACTAGGGTTCGGATCTTTACGAAAAGTCATATTTTTTTCCTGCCTTCTTTTTGAGCTGAAATGCTGAAATAAACACTGATTCAACGTTTCTGATTGTATTTAAATGTATTTTATATAGCCTATAAATGCATATTTGAGCCATTTTCCTAATTCTGGTCATATTTCAACAAATTTTATGGTCGTATTTTGAGGAAAAATCTAGTAATTTATTGATAGAAGTTATAGATGAAAAGAAATTAAAATAATTATTCAAAGAAATATACTCCTGTTAGACATTGGAGAAAGAAACGAAACTAATTGTCACTAAATTGTTCAGAATTTGCCAGTTAAGAATTAAAGTTAAAAATTACTGTTACTCACTAAACGTTAATGTTCCGCCTGCTGCCTGTGTTGAGCCGTGTCAATCAATGTCTCACCTGCGACGGTATCGCGGGAGTTGAGTCAACTGCAGTGACCCACCGATGAGTTGAGAGGAATCAATTGTCTTCCTATGATTCAGTACGGCGAAACTGCTGCTTAACGGGAAACCAGTCCCTACCTGGGTCAGGTATTTCCCACATACCAGACTTTCCACGTTGAAACAAGCACAAAGCCTTCAGCCACTCATGCACTGTCACCCAGGCCCGCACGCGGGCGGCACATCGAGGGGGGGCGGCAAAACGAACGATCGACAGTCGCCACCCCGCGATAGTTGCCACTCCATTGCCGCCGCGCGACCTTTTTTTTTTTTTTTTTTTTTTTTTTTTTTTTTAGCTCAACAGCTGCTTCGGGCGGCCGGCGACACTCGGAATGGCAACAATGGGGGCGGCAAATAATGTTTGAAGGGGGGGCAATCTCACAGTTTTCTGACCCGGTTCGGAAATTTCCTAAATCCACCACTGGCTAGTTAGACAGGGGGCGGCATAATCGGTATTGCACGCGGGCGCTCAAACAGCTAGCGGCGGGCCTGCTGTCACCAATGCTTTTGAAAATAATCCTGAACAAGTGTTAAATCTGCAGTAGATCACCGAGTACTGCCATGCCAAAAACAAAACTTTCTGAAAGTGCAAAGTTACGGAGTTACGTCAAGGAATTTGGAGAGGAGTATTTTAGCACGGATGAAAGAGTTCTTTTCTGTAAACTAAAGTGAATGCAACAAAGCGATTTCATGTGCAGCAGCACTGCAATACATCAAGACACAGGAATAACGTAATACGACATTCAACTCGACAAAGCAAACAGCGACTTTTCTTGGATACATCTACAGCTTCGTCGTCTTCAAATTTTTTCTAAAGAACTCTGTGAAATGATGGTATTAGCCAACATCCCACTTAATAAAGTGAACAATGAGCATTTTAAATCGTTCTTGGAGAAATACACAACACAGACGATTCCAACCAAATCAACATTGAGGAAGAACTATTTACCGTCTTGTTATGAAAATGTATTGCAGACAATGAGAACTAAGATAGGCACCAATAGGATCTGGGTATCAATGGATGAAAGTACTGATGCTTGTGAGAGATAGGTTGTAAATGTTATCGTTGGAACCCTACTTTCTGACAGACTGGGTGATATATTTTTACTGGACTGTGTAGCTCTTGAATCAGTAAACCACTCAACAATTGCCGTCCATTTTGACAATGCTATGAAACTGTTGTGGAGCGGTGAAGTTAAGCGAGAACATGTCTTATTATTTGTGACCTACGCTGCGCCGCACATGGTAAAGGCTGGGAAATGTCTGAAGATGTTGTATCCTTCGATGGTGCATTTAACTTGTCTCGCTCATGGATTACATAGAGTTGCCAAGGAAGTAAGATTAAATTTCCCTGATGTTGTTAGGTTAATATCAAATGTAAAAAACATTTTTGTTAAAGCTGCAATGAGAGTGGCAAAATTTAAAGAAGACACTCCTTCCGTCCCTCTTCCACCACAACCAGTACTTACTCGTTGGGGCACATGGCTCGATGCAGTTAGCTATTACTGTGAATATTATGAAAACATAAAGAAAATAGTTTCTAATTTTGATAGCAGTGAAGCATCTTCCATAAAAATTGTCCAAGAACTTTTTCCAGTAATTTGTTCAGAAATTTGGCGTACATAAAGTCAAGTTTTTCAGGCATCACAACTGCGATTTCGCTTCTTGGAGAAATTCATCAAGAACTGAATGAAAGTTTGGCGGTCGTTAAAAGTGTGGAAACCAAAATAGGCCAAGCAAGGGGCAGTGTGGCTAGTTTGCTGAAAAACAAATTTGATGAAATTTTGTGTGGGAATAAGGGATATAAAACAATTTGTAAAATTAGCGAAAATTTTATATGGTGGCGAATCTGTTTTGACTGAAGACGACCCACAATTAAATTGCAGTGACCTGACTCTGTTTAAGTGCGCTCCCGTCACATCTTGCGATGTCGAACGAAGCTTCTCACACTACAAGACAGTTTTAAGTGACAACCGGAGAAAATTCCTCTTCGAGAATGTGAAGATGCATACGGTGATATACTGCAATGCTGGCATCAAACAAGAATAAAAAATGGCATGTACACTAATTCGCAACAAATTTTTAGTAAATTTCCATTTTTAAAAGTAAAATTCTAGTAATCCATTCTTTTACAGGAGCAAGAAAAAAACTTTCAAAAAAATTAATTTCCCAATCGTACAGTGAGTGCGTAGAAGCAAATTATGTTGTCTACATGAAAGCAACACAGCTGCATAAAATAAATTATGTACATTTGAGCATTTTTAAAGTATAAAAAATTTAATGTTTGGTCATATTTTGTCTCTTTTAGGTCATATTTACCTATTTTTAAGATCATATTTGCCTGCATATTTCAAGATTTTTTTGGTCATTAAGATCCGAACCCTATTGATGACTTGCAATGTTGAAATTTAGGGGTCTACACTTAACTTGAAATTTGACAAGTTTTTATGACTTGCTGAATGAAGTTATAAACACATGCAGTATATAGTTTTGTCACAAATATAACTTATTTTGGAGCCAAGTTTTTAATGTAGCCATCCATGTATCTGAAATAATTTCCCCACAGTTACAATTTAATTATAAATTGCTCTATGGGAAAATATACCTTGGTTGGCAAAGTTGCATATTTAAGAGTACATGTATAATTGCTACATTCATACAAATTTTAATTTCAATGCCTAAATAAAGAAAGTAAATTTTGTTTCATTGTTTTCAGGGACTATTGCTCAAATGAGAAAAAGCGGTCAGAGGGTAGCAGTTTAAGCGATAACCATGATGAAAGTGATGAAACGGGATTGCCATGATTATTTAAAGGTAACATTGTAAACTATCAAATTCTCCAGTACCAGCAGTACTCACCATGAACATACCTGCCTCTTTCATATCTCATCCATCAGCATCTGAACAAGCTTGTGCAGTGAATCCCAAAATTGAAATGCATAATGGCTTCTGTGAAAATGATCTGGGTCACTATGTTGGGCTAGCTTCCCAAGTATCAGTGCCCAAGAAGAAGGAGTTGTTACAAAATCCCTGGGTCCCACCATGGAATTATGATTTTGAAACAGATGTGAGCCATTTTCAAAGAAAATCATGTTTACTTAGATCAATATGTACCATGGCTAGTATATTCCAAGTAGCAAAATCACTGGTTTTTTTTTGCTCCTGTTGTTGGCATTGTTAGAGGAGTTTTGGGAGCATTCATGATCAGGCCGTTCACAAAATTCAATATTACACATGAAGACTGCCAAGAACATATATCCACCAACTTTCAGCAAACTTCAAGAGCTTCTGCATAGGCCCTTCTCAAAAATGTACACGTAGACATTCAACCACATGGTTTTCATCAATAATCAATCGAAAAAAAAACTAATAAATATTTACTGTCGAGCAGTTGCGGAGAGCAGTCAACAACACTTTGATAGCCACCTGTTAGGATCCTGCCACCCTCCCATTCACCTCCCACCAGGGGCGACCATCTGCCTACAGTTAACTATTACAGTCTGCACTCATAGAACCACTAACTACCATTTTGGGGCTTAGATAATTTGGCAACAGTTGGAATCCACTTTGTGGCATGTTATAAGCTGTATTACTCAGTCATTGAGGCCAATAAATTGATTCCATTGCAAGTCTCACCTTTCTTCTTATAGTTAGACCTTCAATCTGTTTCTAACCTTCAACCTGTGGCCATCAGTCCTTAGCAATTTCAAGACTTAGCCCCATAGAGCACAATGGTAAGGTTCTAGCACAGCTGTCTGAAGTATAGAAGAGGATGTTTCGAGCAGAACTGGAATCTGTAAGAACAGAGACTTTCCCGGCGGCGTATGCTTGAAATGAAGTCTTCACGGGTGTACCGCCGGATAGTGTTTTGAAAACACGGTATTTCGGCGACTAGCTCCGTCATCTTCATCATGTCTCAACACCTGATGAAGATGATGGAGCTAGTCATCTAAAATCATGTTTTCGAAACACCATCCGGTGGTACACCCGTGAAGACTTCATTTCAGAACTGGAATCACCTAAGGTCAGTTCATCAGCTCACAGAACCCATCCATACACACCCACTAGCCTACGCCAAATGGCACCCTGAAAACATGTTGATCTGGAATAGTGGTCTGAAGACTGAGTAGTTTGAGTAGTTTACTGTTTCATTATATATTGGTATGTCAGTTACAATATGTGATTAAGGTAAGCTTTCATTTACATCAGAGAAATTCTGATTTCCAGACTGTTTAATTACTGTTAGGCATCTTGATATATCTACTTTATTTACCCTAAAAAAGCGACACAGTGGAAATTCAATAATCATAAGAATCTTTAATTCACTTAGCATCACTTGATCTCATCAGCAATAAGAAGTGAAAGTTTTTTTTCATTTTTTTTCATCTGAAATTCAGATGAAGTCAATGTTGAGTATAACTCTTCATCGCAATGCATACTACATCAGTCAAACCAATACAAGAATTTGCAGGCTGCAAGAGAACTCTTAGCAATGGTGTCTTTGAATGCCTGATATGATGCAACATCCGGGCTTAACATAAGACTCAAGCATGCTCACAAATGCTACATTTGTCCGATGCATGTTCTTGGAAATGTAAGAAGAGTCTTCCTCAACTGTAACTTGGTTCCTCACAAAGACTATTTCCTTCTACCTCTACAACTACAATATCATCTTCCTTTAAGAAGTCTCTCAATAAATAATTCACATTTGATACATTTCCAAGATGTTGCATAATCATACACATACTACAAACTAGTTAAATTAGCAAAATGTAGTCTCTTACATACCATTAACAGTCCTTTGTAAGCGTAAATTGACCCCACAAAAACAGTCATCCTTTCGCTCTGGCAATACTCATTTTCTGGTACTATTAGTATGTCATCACTAGATGGATGTGGCTGTGAAAACAAGTGTACATATTAGTTCACTGATATGAATACCTTATTTCTTCAAGCAAAAAGCAGTAATTTTAAATTTTTATCAGTAAATAACAATCCATATAGTAATTATTTCTTTTTTCCTTTAAATGAGTTAGTAAGATAAATTTCTTTTTATAATATACCTATTTAAAAATCGGTAGCATTTATAAAATGGTTTATTGAATAGAATATAAATCACATAACATGAATATCATAATTTATTAATCATGCAAAGAGAGAGCAGTCATGTTTCAAGGGAGGTGTTCACACCAAAGCTTACAGCATGATTGGCAAGCAGTCTGGTGGCTCAGTTAAGGTGTCTGACTAGGGATCAAAAGGTCACCGGTTCGAATCTCGACCTTCACCTCAGGCACAGCTTGCAGTATAACTATGCCAGAATGCTTCTGTGGTTTGTATTCTACAATAAACTGTAGGTCCCCTGTACCTAGTAGTATTTCTGGGTTAGGTTTAGGTGGATACAACAGTTGTGGAATGTGCAGACAATAGAAACCCTGTCACCAGTTTATTACAATCACACGGGGTCATATACCTAGAATATCTTCAATATATCTTTGATAAAGAAGTGTACCATATACCAGATACTTAAGAAGTCACTTTAAGAATTGGTTTCCTGGTTAGAAAGCACTTTGGAAGGATAAAATTAGACAAAATCGTAAATAAATAAAGTTTCAGAAAGTGAAATCCATTTTTTCGCACCCCCATTTTACACTAATTTTCACAGGTACAGTAGAAAATTACAATCAATTTGAGGTATAAATTAATTTAAAAATTTATAATAGGATTTAGGACAGTAGCACAACGTGGCAAGTTCTGGCCAAAAATTTGTCTCATAAAAGAACAGCCCTTAGATTTCAAGATATCAGAAAATTTGATACGTCAGGAGATTTAGGATGAAAAGATGTAATTCATATGTAAAAATAGACCTAGTAAATGAACTAGAAATAGGATTTTTAGGCAAAAATATTTATAGTCATTTTTTACATACTAACAGAGATTGTGGGTTAAAATTTGGTTTAAATTAAAGGGAAAAATTCACAGATTATGAATATCATTTTAGTTTTGCAATTACTTCATGTTTTATGGGACAAAAATATGTTTATAGTTTTTTGTGATACCTGAAGTCAGAGGGTGAAAAATTATTAGAAATAAGTCAACAAAAGAATTAAAAAAAACACTTTTGGGATCGGGAAAAAATACTAGCAGATAGAGGAATTTTTTCTTAAGAAGTTAATGTTAATCCTAGCTCCATCATAGGAATAGGAGAAATAAATTATATACAATTTTGATAACTACATCATGATAGGAAATGTAATTTGCAGTTTCAGTTTAACACTAATTCCTCTTAAAGTATAAAGTATTTAGCCATATACCTCAAGAGATTATGAAAATTATAAGAAATATTTTGATAATAGAACCATCATGGGGGAGTAAAGATTCTGAACGAAATTCAAGATTTTGTGTTCTGTAATTTAAAAAATTAATATGTTCTGAATGGGGAAAATTTAGGTATAAGTCCTCATGGGGTGAAATGATGAGAAAAATAGAGGCTACAACATATAGAAATTCCAAGAATATTGGAGCAAATTGACAGATAAAAGGGAAAAGCACAAAGGATGGTTTGACGTCAGTTTGGCCGGTCCCTATAAAAGAGAGGCCAGAGCCCCTTGTTTGGAGCAGCAGACTATCGAGATGAGAAGATGTGTTTTAGGAGCTCTGCATTGTAGGTTGTGGGCTTTAAGAATTTAAGTAGATGCGAGACGCGGGACTTGGAAAAATTTTGAGGCTTTCTATCTTCAGACATGAGGGAGAACTTTGTTTCCAAGATGCGATAGAACTGTTTTCACACTTGGGGATTATGTTATGGTAGTCTGCCATGTGTGAGTGAGTGAGCAAATAATGTTGACTTGCAGTTTTCAATTCATGGGTATGATAGCATCAATCCCTTATCCAGCACACTGGTACCACATTGTATAATGAACTTTTCAAGAGTATAAAATTTTATTTTAAAGTAAAGTGTATTAATTTGTATTTACCTTTAACTGTTGGGGATATAACAATAATTTGGAGGATGTACGAAAGAGCTCAAGCAATCATTTAGAAAGAGGTACCAAGCATGATCAAAGTTTAACATACAGTGTTGTGAGCCACCCCCAGCCAAGCACTTTCAGTAAAGAACAGAATTATTATTATTATAGCATGACTGGCTTGGCCTTGGAAAACTGGGTGTGGTTGGTAGGGATGGAGGGTTAAAATAAATTGAAGTGAACTAGAAAAACGATATCGTAAGCAGTGGGAGACCACACAAATAGATACACATATGCAAAAAATATATAAGATTTAATTATAATAACGATTAAATAAGGGAGAATTAATAGAATAAATACACTTCTCACTGAAAAAAGTTGTTGAGATTGTTGCAGTTTTGGAAGCTGGCATAGATTTCTAGTGGGTGGTCTAGGTTGCAGGTGTAGACTATTTTCCTGTAGCCATTCATTCTTACTGAGGGCTGATTAGTAATGAGGCATATATACGAAGTAGTGCAGTAGAGGTAGGATAGTTGTTTTATGAGGTGCATGTCCAAAGATGGGAAACATGTCCCCTGTGGTAGGATTGGAGTAGACTGTTGAAGTCACATGTATGCTGGAAGTTTTGCAGCAAGCCCTGTTGCATGGAAAGGGTTGATGTGTGGTTTTGGAGAATTCAAAGGGGAATATTTCTGGACCAAGATGTTCTTGAGACTATGTGATGTGCAAAACATGGGCATGGAACATTGGGTGGACTCTAGGGAAGAAGTGTTTGCATTTTGGGGAAGTAATAGGAAGTCATGCCAATTTTGCAGGATTTGATCAATTAAATCGAGACCGAGAGAGAACAGGGTGATAAATAGGGGATATGATTGGATTTTAGGATGTGCAAGGTGAGAGTATTTATGTGGAGAGTAACTGGCAGCATAAAAAAATTTGCTTTATTACAAGATCTGTAGGGTAGCAGTGGAAAACAAGGGCTTTTATTAATAGGTTTTTGGAGTACCTGGAGATGGAGTCTTCATCCGAACAGATGTGTCTACTGCGGATGGCTGCCATCCAAGGCAGCCACATCTGTTCCAATGAAGAACTGCTCTCCAGGTACTCCCAAAATCTATAACAAGCCATTGGCCATTGTTTCCCACTGTTGCCCTGCAGATCTTGTATTAATGGCAAATCTCTCATGCTGTCACCCACTCTCCACATACCTATTCATGCCCTGCATCTCTAAAACCAACTTTAGCCATGCATTCATATATCAGTTCTCTTCTAGTCTCAATTCGATTAATCAAATCTTGTGATATGGTCATGACTTCCTACACTACTTCCCTGAAATCATACCCACTGCCACCCAGGGCCAGATTAAGACAGTGCGGGGCTTGTAGCAAATGTGAATAAGAGTCCCTTGGTTTTGAAAATAAAAAAGATCGCCCATATAGCCTGACGGGGAGGCTCCAGAGATTCCTAGGTGTGGGGCACCCCTAGGAGGTGCGAGGCTCCCCAGAAGGTGCGAGGCCCGTAGCATTTGCTAACTCCTGCTATGTGGTTAATCCAGTACTGCTGCCACCCAGCAGAGCACACAATCTCAAAAACTTCTTGGTGCATAAATATTTATCTTTGGATTTACCATAACCACCACATAATTACTATCCACGCAACAGGCCTCACTGCAAAACTACCGGCATGCATATGACTACTGTGACCTATTTCAATCTATCTACAGGAGAAACCTTTCCCATCATTGGCCATGCTATGTGATCCAAAACACACCTCATATACCAACTAACCTGCCTCCTTTGCACTAGTGCATAGGCTTCGCTACTAGCCAGCTCTCAATCAGAATGAATAGCCACAGGTGAACAGTCTACATCTACAACCTAGAGCAGGGTTAGTCAATCTTCTATACCTGTTGCCCTGTTATGTATCTCTGTAGTAAAATTTTACAACCACCCACCTGTTCCACAATAATGATGATTTAGAAAGTAGGAAAGTAACTGTACTTTATAAAATTGGTAAAGTTACAGAAAGTTAAAGCAAATACTAATAATTACCTAGCAAATACTTTATGTCAGTTTATGCTAAGTTTGGTAGAGTAAATCTTTATAAAATACTTTACTGTATGTATGTGTGTATGTGTATTTATTGGCCCCTTAGCATCATACATAGTACGAAGTACAAATGATATAGGGCAAGTCAAAATTGGTCTGTACACAGACAGACAAACAAACATATAACAAACATTCTATTATATACTATGAGATAACATACTATACAGATATGATATAGACAAAAAGAATTACAGTTACAAATATACAATTAATTCTTTACAAATTTAAATGATACTAATGACATCACCAATGTTTAAAACTAACATTTGGTTCGAAAATACTCGTCAGTACAGTAGAAGCAGTGGTCGAGCAAGTACTCCTTCACTGATGATATGAATTTAGTATTTTGTCTTACAGACTTGATCCTCTGTGGTAGTTTATTAAACAATCTGATTCCCATATGAAGTGGCCCTTTCTGACAGAAGGTAGTATTTGTTTGTTGTATATGAAAGTCTAGTGTCTGTCTAGTATTATACAAGTGTATGTCACTGTTTGTTTGTAGTTTATACCCAGAAGCTTCTATATTTTTTTTAATGAATTTTATAGTTTCCAGTATATATAAACAGGGCAGTGGCAGAATTTGTAACTTTCGAAATAATTGTCTACATGAGGTTCTACTTCGTACTCCTTCAATAATTCTGATAATTTTTTTCTGGATTTTGAAGCATTTGATACTAGGTGGGGAGTTCCCCCAGAAAATGATTCCATACCTTAGTAATGAATGTACATATGCAAAATAAATATGCCTAATGGTTTCATTAGATATGCAACCAACTAAGATTCTCATCATGTAGCAGATAGTATTTAGTTTTTTACAAAGGTGTTCAATGTGTGTGTTCCATTTTAAATTCTCTTGTATATGAATACCTAGAAATTTTATATTATCTACATTTTTAAGTAGTTTACCACTAAGTTTTACTGTAGGTAACTGTGTATCTAAATTATTTTTTGTCCTGAAGTGTATGGCATTAGTTTTTTCTGTATTTATTATTAGCTTATTTTGAGAAAACCAGTTTGCAATGTTTTTAGAAGTGTATTCAATATTTTTTAATAATTGTTCTTTGGTACATTCTTTCATTAAAATGGTGGTGTCATCTGCAAATTTAATATATTTTTGGCAGTTATTTGTTGTTTCCAGATCATTTATATATATTAAAAATAGGACAGGACCAAGTATTGATCCTTGTGGTACTCCATATTTTATGGTTTTGCAATCTGAGTGAACATAGTTTATACTGTTGTCAGTCTTAAAGCTACATTCAACAATCTGTTTTCTATCATGCAGGTATGACTTTATCCAATTGTTAGCTACTCCTCTAACTCCCAGGTGATCTAACTTTGAAAGCAAGATATTATGATCAATTACATCAAATGCCTTCGACAAGTCCAAGCATATTCCTGATATGTGTCCTTTCGCATCAAGAGTCTGTAGTATTTCTGTGTAAAATGAAAAAAGGGCAGTTTCGGTTGATTTATTCTTTCTGAACCCATGTTGAGAATCTGAAAATACATTATTATTTTCTAAGAAGTTAACTAGTCTTTTGTGAAATAGTTTTTCTAAGATTTTAGAGAAACATGAGAGGACTGACACTGGACGGTAGTTCGACACCTTATATTTTTCCCCTTTTTTAAAAAGGGGTTTTACTCTTGCTGTTTTAAGCCTATCTGGAAATATTCCACTTATTTATACTTCATGTACACAGAAGCATGAAATCTGGTGAAATTATATTTAATTTATTAATGAGATCCTTCAGGCTGATGCAGAAAAACTAAATACTGGATATCTGATTCAATTTTTTATAAGGAATAAACAATGGTCTCCTGTTTTGGAAATACTCGGGTGATTTCTTTCTTTGATCACAATATGAACAACAGCAGTAAAGCCTGATTACACAAGATATGATACAGAGAAATGTATCAATAACTGGAATTTCATTTTCCACAAACAGGCAATAGGTTTTCATAATCAGCACTGTTGAATTTATGTTTATTTTTTCATCATATTTGATTTCTAACAGTTCTTCTTGGCAAGTTTTATCAGCCTCTTCAATATTGGCAATAAAAAGATACACCTACAATTTCAAAATATCCTCAAATCGTTTTTCCATGTCCAATGTAGGTTGGTTGAGGTGACTGCTGAATTTGTCAATATCCTCTGAAGTTAAATTATCTTTTATAGATAATAATGAAATACTGATGAAATTCTCTTTTCAATAGATTACAATGAAGTAGTCCAAGTTTGTTAATAAATAATGACACAATACTTTGTCAACGTATAAGTTTTTTAGTTCTTTGAAGCTGCAAATTGACATAATTAAATCTCTTGAATTTTTTTCTCTTAAAAAGTCAATTAAAGAAAAAAAAAAATAACGGAAGTGCTTCAGTATGCGACAAAACCTCTACCGCCTACCATGAAAACTGGAATGCCCGTTAGTGGGTGGCAGGAACCAGGTTGACTACAACTGACCTAGGCCATCAAGCGGTTGTCCATACCAGTTCTCACAATTCTAACAATTTCAACAACTATTTTACAGAAACTATCACTGTGTCTGAGCTCCATAGATGGAACTATCTTACCAAATTATCCTATATACTAGACAGCTACCTGACCCCAAGAACTTTACTGCTCTGGCCTCACATTTGTGAGGATGCAGGTTTGAATCACTGTCCAGCTATCCAGATTCTGGTTTTCCATTATTTCCTGACATCACTGCAGGAGAATCCCAGGAAGGTCATGAAAAAATTCCTTCCCTCTAATTACCTTGATGTTGATGAGGTGTAAAGCCATAAGAAAAAAAGACCTTATCAGTGCATCCAGCACTTATTTTCTATTTGTTAATATTTTTTCTTCATGTATTTATTCTATTATTGCTGTCTTATTTATTCATTATTATACTTAATTCTTACATTTTTATGTATATGCATGTTTATTTATGTGTTCTGCCACTACCAGTGTTATTATATTTTAGAGCTATTGGTAGTTCACTTCACATAATTTTACCCCTCCTTCTCTACCACCCTCATCCTGTTCTCCAAGGCCAAGCTAGTCATGCAAAAAGGCTTTGTGTATGCACACCTTGTATCCAAATGGCCTGTATTTGCACAAATAAGGTTTTAAAATGAAGTACGTGCAGTTGTGTTCATCTCATGTTTAGTGTGCTCGCCACTTCACTCCAGGCTTCAACTTTGGTGAGTGATATATTCACTTTCCCTATCCTTTTTTACTTGTATGCTTAAAAGCCTTTTCATTAGTATCATTATGAATTTGTTAACAATATTAGTTTAGGGAAATGAGCCACCACTTATCTTTAGATGTTGGATGTGGGACGTGAGCACACAGAAAAGACAAAAACACACTTTTGCCACACATCTTGCACTGTGTAGCATTTTGTATGAGTTTTCTATCTCTTGCAACAATCACTTTGCAGAGTTTGAATGTTGATATGACTTTCTTTAAGATCAAGTCACTGTCAAAATGTGTTAGGGTTTGTTTCTTTTATTAAAAAAAGAAAAAAAAAAGATGGGTGCAGTAAGCTAATCCATACAAAGAGGTTCCCTGATAAGTGTAAAGATTCATAGTTTGTCACTAAGTATGTATTACACTTTCATTAAAGCCTGATATCCTAATGCAGTGTCAAAAAACATTACCCAAACTCAAGAAACACAATATTTTGGGCTATGACCTTACTCACGAAAATAGAATCATGTGCCTGAGCATCCACAGCACCTTAGTTGACACAGACAAATGAGTTAGTATTGCCTCATGCCATTTCGTCCTGCTCCATTTCTGCTGACATTTTTGTTGTTCATTGCTCATAATTTGACATCCAACAAATAAGAAAAAAATTTGCAGCCATTTGTACTATTTTTGCAAAAATCATACTATTTTTACAAAAATCTATCTGGTGTAATTTTCTGATAGGGCAAACAATGCTGCACACTAAGCTTCAGTCTTCAACACAGACACACTGTTCCATCGCTTGTCAGTTGTTGTTATTGCTTATGTTTTGGGGAAAATTGACATTGTGGTCATTAGTTCCCTTTGCTTGTCAAATATCCTGTGATATACCCAGTTGAGAAAGTCATAGTACATGTTGTTAAACACCAAGCACAAAATATGAAGGAAATTTGAGAGTTTAATGAGACATACCTTATGTTACCAGCAGAAACAGGTAATACTTGATGTTGAGTTGGATTGCAAAATTATGGGAAATAGAGACAGCAATAACTCAAAATGCAGACATTAGTTCTTGACATTTATCTGAATAAGTAATTAAAAAAACCCAAAACACTTTATAATATCGGTATTTCAATTAATAACCTTGAGAGGCATATGGCAGTGGGAAAGATGTTTGGTTCATTCATGTGGTAGGTCTGGATGTATAAACACTGTCTGGCCCTCCTGTCTTGATCTGTAGTCAGTGACAGGTTATTTTCCCTATTCTGTCTTATTTTCATTGCTTAATGCCATTTTCATTGTCATCATTATTTAAAATATAATTTGTATTATACTAGATTTGTTAAAAATCTTACTTACTTGTAGCCACAGCATTTTTCTTTAATTTTATCCTTACACATTTAACTCACTGTAACACTCTTTTGTAAGTATAATAACACTGCACTCTGATTGTGCAATAAGTACAGATGAGAACACTGTTTCCTACAAAACTGTCAGCTATCAAAATAAGTTCAATAAAATTACTGAACGGAAGCTCAACTACGCAACTCTGTTTAAATGTCTAACATAAACTTTCCACTGAATTCCAAACATAATTTTGCTAGTACTCAAGATTAAAATATCTTTGATATCACATTCTCTATTAGGAGGGGGGTAAAGGGAACACAAAAAACAAACACAAACACAAAAAACACCCATTTCAGTGCAGTCAAGATATCACCAACCACAACAGCCCAAACAATATGGCTCTGGATGTGTCCTACAAGTAATTATTTATTATGTTCTCACAATGTGATCATACTGTTGTCCTGCATGAACTGCAATTACTTGCATTATTTTGACTTCCATTCCATCCACCAGAATAGCCTGACTTGCATAAGTGCTTTACTGCTCTGTACTAAGTATTGGTAAGTTTGTAAATTTATCTTTATACACCACTTACATATGGCTCCATAGTCTTTGTTTCCCTGTAGAAGGGGTCTGTAACTTGCCATGTTGTCATTATTGCCAAATCAATGACCAGAAGCACTCCAACCACCATGAAAAGCTGATAATCCTTAATGACCTGAGAATAAGAAAAAAATTATTACAAATATAACATGGTAGAGAAAAGTTTAATGAAATAACTTCTAAATGAACCCATGAATAAACTTGGAAACTGTTACCAATCAAGCAGAACAGTGCAACATCTACTTATGAATGAAAGTAAAAAATACAACAAATACTAGTTTTTCTTATTGTAGACTGAAAAATGAGTTTAGTTTGCTTTTGAGGCAGTTATTAATGCCACTTTGGTGAGCTTCAAATCTTGAAGTAAAATTTTTAGTTTTGTTGTTGCACATTATGAAATGAATTAATTAATAATTTAGCATTTCTGAGACCTACTCATAAAGACAAAGGAAATTTTTGCCATGGTGAAATGTATATTCATGAAAAGAGTGACTGTCTTTGAAGCAAGCTTAAGAGGGAGAGCAGATATTAAGTGTGTCTTAAAGTTTTATTTGCCACAAAATGACAGATAAAACCCATTCATAATAGGTTCAGACTTTATTGGCCAAATAAAACACAGTCCACTTTCTCAGCTTCCAAGCTTGAAAAATAGATGGCTGCCTATCCAGAAAGCTCAAAATGTTGTCAAAGGAACTGGAATCCAGGTTTGACAGAAAACCATGGATCAGCTGTATTACAAATCAAGGAAATCTTCCTGAAATTATTTCAACACTGGCCGGACTGATGGGTGAAGTGTATGAAAATTTCACATAGAGCAGATATAAGGCGATTAAGTCCAGGTTAGCAAATATAAGTTATATTTATATTTCCTCGTCCTTGGTCCAATACATTTGTAACCAAAGAGAGAGAGAGAGAGAGGAATGGTATATGTCATTGTGGAAGAACTATTTATCTTATAAAAAGAGTTAAAAATATGTAAACACTAAGCAAAAATCTGAACAGAAGGGGTAAGGCCAAAACAGACTGTTATGGTGATTCCAATGATCATTCAAATAATTTTTTAAATGTGTCGTATAACATGAACCAAAATTACAAAATACTGTATAGCTTGTGTTATGAAGATGAAATTGAAATTTTAAATATTTTTGCTGAAGAAAGCTGTTCTGTGGTAATGGTGTATTACATGGTTGCAGTGATATGTAACTGTTGTATAGCAGTAATTAAAACTATTTAGAAATGCAGATATGTTACAATACTTGGGAACACAAGTACTGGAAAGCATCTATTGGTTTTAATACACATGATTCCTAGAGTTTGAACTTTGTAATAAAACAGACCAGTAAAACTGCCTTATGGCCATTAAATGGAAAACTGGATATGGAGATAAGAGAATTCAAAATTCATGCATACTCTGCCAAAAATGTTAGGTTGAAATAAATTAAAAATTATTCTTTAATAATTATGCCAATACATCTGTAGCTGAATATTATTTATTTGACGGATGTGATAATTTCCAACGACAGTTGTATTGGCGTAATTATTAAAGAATAATTATTAATTTAACAAACAACTGTGGAAGAAATGGCCTACAATAATCAAATAAATAAAAATCATGAAATTAAACCATTCTTTATTACTTATATTAATTTTGTTATGTTTTCCATATTTTAGGCCTACCTTTTTGTTGAGCTTCACATCTGTAAATATAGAGTGCACTCTCCAGGTTTTTGAAAACATGGAACCAAATGCCAGTGAAAAACCAGCCATAAGAAGCCAAGCTCTTGCTGTACAAATGTAAGGGAATGATTCAACACTGGTTAGAGTAGAGTCAAGTCCCAAAAAAATAACACTGCTGTATGTTAACATACATCCAATTATGATCAAGTTGTTTAGATATGGACTGGACATCTTGATATACCTATAAAGAACAAATAGTACATTTACATAAAATTACAAAAAGGATGTTCTGAAATTTAGATTTTGATTAAAAACACTTTTAATAACAGAAAACCTTACATTATATCCAAATTATATACAGCATTTACAATGCAGGTGTGATGATAAAATAACTTATGCAACTTCTATCTGCACAATGTTAAGACATAATTTGAAATGGTTGTATGGCACACCATACATGTGCCATACAACCATCATTCAACACAAGAGCCTAATAGGACCATTGAGAAAATGAAGGAGTTCTATGTGAGATAGCACATAAAAGAAAGAGCACAGTGAAAAAGTTACCAAATTTAAACATTTTATTACTGTAAACCACATTATAATCCATCCAGTATGATTGCCAACACAATATCGAATTGATAACTGTTGACACAGAAGCTACCAACAATAATAACATTTCCTGGTACACAATATAAACATTTTGAATCAAATAAAAACACATAAGGCACGATGAAATTAAACACTTCCTTCCTGTCAGAAAGAAAAATAATTCAAAATAAACATTTCAGAAACAATCTACAAAAGAAAATACAAGTAAGTATAAAAATAAAGGTGACAATATTCAGGTGAATACATCTGTTAGACTTAAAAACACAATGCATCACTGCCATATACCATTTCTGTGAATAGCCTAAAATTAACAAACTTGAAAAAGGTTAGTCGACATTGGAAAGAGCACAAAATAAATGAAAAAACAAACATTAAGGTGTCACAATTATTAGTCGAGTCCATCGCCTGAATAATTTAAAAAAAAAAAGATACTTAAGTTTAAGAACGTAACAACAAGCAAACCAACAATTTGATTGGCTATAAGAACATACTTTTACTTTTTATTTTTTTCTATGCAAATTACTTATCAGCAAAGGGCTACATGAAGAAACTATTCTCACATTTCCTGGGAGAGGTTTTGGGGATCTATGAAAAACCAGAATTGAATGGTCAGATAAGAAATCAAATCCAGGTTCTTTGGAAGACAGCCCAATGTTAACACACAATATGATTGAGTGTTCTGTATTCCACAATATTATCAGGTACTTTTAAATAGTTAACTAGGTAAAAAGCTTTCAAATAATGACAAAATTGTAAACTTCCGTATCTTACAAACATGAAAACATTAACTAGCTCACTTACCAAAAAGTGACAAATAGTTTCAAATACACTGTCATACAAAAACTCACTCTAAAAAAAAAAAAAAAAAAAAAAAAAAAAAAAACAATTTTCTTTTAATCTGAAATCACAAGTCTCACAACAAAACCAGATGGTGGAAGAAACACTTAAACACCCAATAACAACAAATGCACCATAAACTCACATACCTCATGCAATGTACTCCAAAAATGCAACACAACCACAAAATATAATTTATATTATTGTATCATCAGTTATATCATTCATATATGGAGATGAAAGTAGTATAATCTGTATCATGGAGTTTAAATTTAAAATTTTGTCACCAAATTCTATAGTCCATATTAATCATAACAATGTTAGATATTCACTGTATCTGCACAAAAACATAGGTAGCCCAGCAACTAAAGAAGATACATTTGTAATAAACTTTTCAGAGGCCCCAAGAAACTCTATACATACTTTGTTTAAATATGATATTGTTGCAGGTAGTATGAAGTATTGAGAACTGAATTTTGTAGACATAGAGTTTGAAGATTTTGGTATAAATCTGTGGACTGCCAGAATCTTATAATTCCTGTTCTGTCTAAGTTTATGATATTAGCTATAACACTTTAATCCCTATACACTAATGATGTAATTAAAGGTGTAATATGTTTGACAGATATCCCATTTTCTCACAAATTAAGTAAAAAGATAATATTTAACAGGAGAAAGAATTTATTAAATTAATTGAACATAAGATAGTTTGGTATAAACACTGGTCCACTAATATTCATGCATTAATTATATAAGCTTTTTTGAAATGTTACAGTAATCTAATGCACTGTATAATTCAAATATTATTATTGATCACAGAACTGGCACGAAAGACATTATATAAATTTTTCTGGGACCTGCCACCAGGGAAGCATATTAATTTGATGTGATGTTTCAAAGCCACTGGCAAAGTCAGAGAGCACCTTGGAAATGTCACTACAAATTGATGTGCTTACCTGAAGGGAGGCCCAAGAAGTCAATACATCAGGGTAGCCTCCATTCATTCGACATTAGATCTATTGGTATAGTAGTTTCCATGACTAGTGAATAATTGCATTTAATGTGCTAATATATAGCCTACGGTATATGTCAACTTTTAGAGTAAAATCTATTGGTCTGTGCAAGATCTGTTGACACAAGTGCCACTTTGTGATACAATATTAAAAGTTTAAAAACCTTTCATCACAACATTTTTGCGGATGCTATGTAATTGTCTTTGGTAGTATGTAAAGTCTTATTTGAAAGTAATATGTCACTCAGCATGTGATACTTTCTTCACAAATAACAAAAAATAAACCTTATATTCTTTTAGCATATCCTTAAACATGGATCATGCCTGGTATACTTTAAGTGGATGTTGGCCTGATAAAGCAAAATCTTCTAAAAAAAACATGTTACCCAGTTCTAAAATACAACTGATATGCTAAAAAAACATAAGTAAATTATTTGTGCAGACTGTTAACTGTATGACATGATATTTACACTTTAATTTCTCCATTATAGAATGACAAAGTTCAAGCCATACATACCTTTGATTTCTATACGAAATGTTTATAGCTAAAAATGTAATAGCCATCACAATACCAATCGATGAAGCTGATGCCAGAAGTGAATATATGGTAATATTGACATGAGAGTGTTCAAAAATTTGAACTGTCCTGTCCTTTGGTGGATAGCGGCCATGCCACTTTATTGGATGTCCTCGTGTGAGATCTAACTGCTCTGTCACACCATTAAACTCGCCAACTTTCACTTCTGAGCCATCTAAAAAATAAGTAATTTTAAGATATATGCAGTTTATTCTCTCTTTCCTGATAATTAGTCAGAAAGGAATTTACTTTTATTGAACTCAAACAATTCTGGGATCAGTAATTTATGCAAAAAACAACAATCTTTAAAAATAACACAGTTTCAGAAGAAGAAAAAATAGGAAATAAGTAGAAGGTTATAGCACGTAAAGGCAGTATACGAACAGCACTTCAAACTCTTATACCAGAATTGATTAGGCATACATTTTAAACAAAAATTGGTAGTGAAAATTAATCCATAACTTACCAAAGCTGAAGGCAGGAAGGTTGTGGCAACACACACACACACACACAAAACTATCACAATGTTTGTGTTGTTGCATCCTTCCTGCCTTCAAGTGTGATGGTTTAATTTCCATATTGTATTTATTTTTATATTGAACTAACATTTTTTTCTTTTAATTGCTTATAACAAATCTACTATACTACTGCTTCAGTGGACTGCACCAAAACATCCCATATTTTTCAGCATACACATTTTTCACACTTGTGTTTTTTTTAACTTAATATACTTTCTTGATGACTCTTATGTAAACCTACAAGTAAACTAATTTCATGGTACTGTATGATTTTTTACTAAAGCATACTTAAATGTCTGATCAAATTTATTCATAGTGTGAAATAGGGCTTGAATCTGACTTTTCTGTAAGGCAGATAGTGAAATTAAAGGTCACATCACATAAAACAAAATCTATCATGATTAACCTATTGGAACATATTAGCTTTTCCCGGCTACACTATCCCACTATGGCAAGAGCCAGCAATTTGATATCGAGTATCAGGCTCCAGAAAGTAACTTGACCTCCACAAGTAGCCATCAGTTATGGGCAGATAAGACACTTCTCTCAGTGGAAAGACCACTTAAACCCATCATGCAGATAGGTGTGGCAGGCCTAAACATCATCAACTAGATAGGGTACAAATAGATCCCTGCAGTGACTGTTAAGAATGTTTCAACAGTTTGGAGTATATTCAATTTTATGCTTCACTATATCACCAGGTGAAATTTTCTATTCAGTCAAAGATCACGAGTTTAATCTTGTGCTGTAGAATTTCCACTTTAAAAGAACTGGCACATATGGGTTCCTAAAAAGATGAAATCTTCAAGAGCACAGCTGAATTCAGCGATTTGTGAAAGACGAAAGATAAGCGAGGTCGAATATAGCATCTCACTCAAAATTTAGGACTATTGTTTGATTCTGTAGCTGCACCTGTGATTCAGTAGTCCCCGTTTGGTCAACTCCAAATAGTTAGCCACATTATTTTTGCAACTGCCACAGCACTTCATGCATGGGAAACATGAAGGAGGAGTTTTACTTGATTTAGATTCAATTTGTTCTGGTTATAGTTGAATTTGAAGAGGGTAGTAAAAATAACATTCTTGACAAGTTGTAGCCTGAAGAGGCATGTATATTTGAAATATGTGAATATATGTTATTTAGCTTTATCTATAAACCACATAACAAGGTATGGATTAATAATATGAGCTTAAGGAATGGAAACATGGTCTTTAAAATCTGATAAAACTAAAAATGTAATGCCAAACTACAGCACTCACTTACAGAAGAAAATGTGATAGGCCAATGTTGATTATATTTGTAAATATGCCCATCAAAAACAGATGCTGCAGAACAGCATGTAACTTGTGAAATTGAATTGGGATAAGTTCTAGAAGCAGATGATATTGGAGTATTCTTAGAATACATAATTACAATCAGAATGTTACTCATTGAGGTGTATCATAATTTATCATAAGCACATGTGGATTGGAAAATAACTCATGCAATACCAGCATTCAAAAAGCAAAATAATATTGATCTCCTAAACTAGATACTTATTTTCAGCAGGAATTTAATTTATTTGCAATTGAGCAAGTGCCCTGGTGTTAATTTCCCCACACATTTATATTTCAATTATTTTTTTTTATGCATATCATCATTGAATGACTTTTGGCATTTGCATATTTTTATTTTAAATTCTTTCAGTATTTCTGGTAAATTGTTCATCATTTCCTTTGCTAATTTATTCTGTTGACTCCTTTACCTACAAAAAAAAAAATTATCGCTTACCTTAAGCCAGAAATCAAGTGTCAGCTAATGGCCTTCCCTTCCATATACTACACCTGATTCTTCTGCCAATATACATCCAAGTCTCATGCTTTATACACTCCTAGTACTTCTTACCCACCTCCTGTCTTCTAGTGACTCCAAATCCAACTTCTTTACTATATCATTTAATTATTGTGTTCTGCAATAATTTCTACAAACAAATCTAGCTTTCCTCCTTTGCATCTTCTCCAACTCCTGTAATCTATACTCAATATGCAGGTTTCATCCTACACCATCATATTCAAGCAAAGGTGTGACCAAGGTTTTGTATCCAATTTGTTTCACTTCTCAGGTAAATCCCCTCATCACCTTCTGGTATTTTTCTAGTGTCACTTGGCTAGTTTGGGTCTTATGATGTGACTATGGTCCCTTTACAGCTAGCTGGATGCACTTTGCTTTCATTTTGATGTAAGGCAATGTCAGGAACAAGTGCCTACTGTGGTTAGTACATAAACAGCTTGTCATGAAACTCTGACCGTAATGTTGCCTATGGAGAATAGATTGATACTTCAAAACCGCTGTCGCCAGCTAGCTATTCACCTTAAAGAGCAATGTTAGGTGATAGAATAAAAGTTCACTGCAGTCTCAAAGTAAATTTTAAATTCACTATATTCTTCATAAAAAAATTTACAAGTTGGTTGAACAAGCTATTTGCATCGGAAATTCTTCTCCAAATGGTTATTGCAGGTAGAGATATAAGTGAATCAAGCCAGGTCAACTCGCACTGACCCCTAACTGAGATCAGCTACATCAAAATTGCGCAACTACAGTATACTTTTCAAAGATGGATGCCGAAAGTGAAGGACATCCAGTATCGCGTGATGCCTGACCGCCACATACCGCGCCAAAACACTGTCCAGCCCAACGTGGCTCCTACCCCAGACGATCGCAACGAACTGACCTCTTCCCCCACTCCAGGAAGCTCTTTTATAGGGTTGCCGTGGGAACCAACCAGCTTCGGCGTCTCCTATGAAATCACCAAATCTTTTTCGAATGGGTTTTCACCCAGTCTACTTGAAATTTATACCGAGCGTGGTGGTGTAACGGCTATCGTTCTGGCCTCGCATTCGGGAGGACGGCGGTTCGAATCCCCGTCCGGGCATCCAGATTTAGGTTTTCCATGGTTTCCCAAATCACTCCAGGCAAATGCCGGGATGCTTCCTTCAAAAGGCCATGGCCGAATTCCTTCCCATTCCTTGCCCCCCATCCTTTCCTGTCTCTAAAGACCTCGGTGTTAGAGAGACGTTAAGCAGATAAAAAAAAAAAAAAATACTTGAAATTTGTACAGTATGTAGTCCTTGTTCTAAGTGTCAAAACTGTTCCAAGTGAAAATTTTTGTATTCCTAATATTTTCGCCATAAAAAAAATATTTTAGTGCCGAATTCTGAAATATCTCTCACGTTTAAAATATTTAAGTTATCGTGCTGAAACAAGTTTTAAAGGGACATCTAACTGGGTGCAATAGAAACTACATTGTTTAGAAAATCAGTATCTCTTAAAGTATTGAAGTTACAGATCTGAATGATGCTTTAAAAGATATTAGGTGCAATTTCCTATAAGGTAATGATCCGCTTTAACTATAACAACAGTTCTTTAACAGCTTTTTTCATGTAGTTAAAATTTCCGTCTAGTCGTTTAGTTGCATCAGTTTTGGCAAGGCTTAATAGGAAGTGGGCAATTTCTTTCGAAATTAAGATTATTTTACTTTTTTCCCATTCTGACCAAAATACTGTATGGATTTTAATAAAATTTGCTGCTAAACTGCTCTGGATAAATTGTGCTTTCTTTTGAATATAGATTCACCCGCTGAATTTAACTGTATTTCTCTACCTGATGACTTTCCTGTCAGGTTCATGTTTTACAATTTTCACTAAATCTTCCAAAATCAACCCCATAAATTTTGGCTATGTTTCTCAAACTTTTATGTAATGTGTAATGAATATTTCCGCATCTTTGAAGCTATAAATCATTCTCGTTTGAAGAAAACTGTGGCTTCAGGATTTTTTTTATCTGTTTATTGTGACTTATAAGAAATTATGCAACATTCGATTTTAAAATGCAGATATCTCGTCAGTGAGAATTTCTACCTGCTAAGATCAACGCTTCGTTTTACTCCTTGTGTTCTAAGGTACCTCTGAAAATGAATGCAGCGTTTTCTAATACAAAATAAGCAAAACAATATATTGCAGCAATTATGTTTCGACTAATATAACTGTTTACCTGTACTTAACCCTTGAAATACCGTACTTAAGAAAATGGATTTAAATATGATTTGCTATGAATTGGTGCTAGCTCGATATTCTTTAATGAAATGACAAAATTTAGGTTATATTACAGCAACTAGGCACTGGTTTCATAATTTTTGATTGTGTTGAAATGATTCTAATTATTTTGCTTCTGTGCTCCAGTTCTGATGAAAATATGCTCAACATGACATGACATATTGAAATAATTAAATGGAAATAAGTATTTACATGCTGTTTTGTGTTCTGTACCTCATTTTAACTATGACACATAATATGAATGAGTAGCTACGTGGCGTGGCTCGGAAACCCCCCCCCCCTCCCTCCATGTAGCCCAGCTTAGCTTTCCAGCCAACCCCTCTCCCTAGATCGAGACACGTAGTTTATGGACGCTCCCATATGGGTTTTCACCATACTTGAAGACTGTTGTGTCAAACGCAATGGGTATATGCCTTATTCCGTGGAGGGAATTAACATAATTTTTACATGTTTCAATACTGGTGGTCTGTTATAGAGAATGAAATCACCATTATGTGTCACAAAAGGCTGGCCAACGTCAGGTTAGCAAAGATGCATCGATCAGGGCTGTCAACAACTCAGCGTGGGTCGAAAAAGTACTCCGAATTGGGCTAGCCTAATTTACATAACAATAGAGAGGGGGCGTGGCCTAAACAGACAAGTCTCAACCTTCCTGGTCTCACATATACCTCCATTAGACCCAATGTTAAAAACTGGACTCACATAGGCCTTTGTCTACTGCTAAGCTTGAAGCCCAACTTTTCAAATTCCACGAATATAGCCTGGTTCACATTTACAAGTACATAGCGTATCCAGCACGTAAAGTTTCAGACACGGCACATACATAAGTTTTCACATCTATACAGCAATACCCTCACAGACGCCGACAGACAAACTATTAAGTGCACAAGTATGTACTTCTCAATGATTCAAAAAATTTCAATAGAACCACTAGCCGTGATTGCAATTTTATTAGAAGAAGAAGAATCGGCTTTTATCGAAAAGCAGCAGAGAAAGATGTTTACTGTGCTTAAAATCCAAAGAAAAAACAAGTTCTGCAGATTATACGTGGAGCTCGTAAACGATGAAGACAGTTTTTAAAAATATTTTAGGATAAGTAAATGTGAGTTTGAAACCATTATTGCCAGAATTACAGCAGGGATAACTAAACGAGATACGAAGTACGTACAAGGAATCTTTATCACCAAAAAAAGTAGCTGTTGTTGGAGGATTAAAACTTACTGTAACGTTACAATTGTTTTATTTTGGTACAAAATTTGGTTTGGGTACACTTATTACTACCTACACAATCATATTAGTTTCATTGTGAGAAATACGTCGCAATATATCCTAAATGTTTACTGGACGCCTCGTTCTTGAATATTGTCGAATACATGCAGTTGTTATTCATTATTACTAGGCCCTTGTTGGATTCTGGTGGTGGCGTGCTATGAAAATAATTTCGTTATTCTGACCCTGGTGGTTCATACCACGCAGGCGAACCTAATTACACAGACGGAAAAAAAAATCCCAACACCAAGAAAAAATTATTGTAGAGTAATGAAATTTGGACAATGCATTTGTCAAGTTAACATGTTTAGTTGATTAAATTTTCAAGATCACAGGTTAATTTAAGCTCAAGAAAATGCATTTCAAATGTGAAATACTGTTAAATTAATAGCCGGTGTAACCTCCGAATTTTGAATGCAAGCCTGCAAACGTGAATGCATTGTGTCATACAGGTTTCGAATGTCACTTTGTGGTATGGAGTTCCATGCTTGTTGTACTTGTGCTGTCAATACTGGGACGGTCAGTGCTGGCTGTGGATGATGCTGGAGTTGTCGTCCAATGATATCCCATACGTGTTCAATTGGAGACAGATCTGGTGATCTCGCAGGCCAAGGTAACATGTCGACACTCTGTAGAGCACGTTGCGAGACAACAGCGGTATGAGGGCGAGCGTTATCCTGTTGAAAAACTCCCCCTTGAATGCTGTTCATGAATGGCAGCACTACAGGTTGAATTACCAGACTGACGTACAAATTTGCAGTCAGTGTGTTTGGTATAACCACAAGAGTGCTCCTGCTGTCATAGGAAATTGCTCCCCAGACCATGACTCCAGGTGTAGGTCCAGTGTGTCTAGGCCGCAGACAGTTTGGTTGCAGGCGTTCCCCTGGCCTCCTTCTGACCAACACTCGGCCATCACTGGCACCAAGGCAGAACCTGCTTTCATCAGAAAACACAACAGATCTCCACTCCGTCCTCCAATGAGCTCTGGCTTGACACCACTGGAGTCGCAAACGGCGATGGCTTGTAGTCAGTGGAATGCACGCTACAGGGCGCCTGGCTCGGAGCTGTCCTTGAAGTAACCGATTTCTAACAGTTCGTTGTGTCACTGTGGTACCAACTGCAGCTCGAATTTCTGCCGCAGACGCAGTACGATGCGCCACAGCTGTACGCCGAATACGGCGGTCTTCCCTCTCAGTAGTGCCACGTGGCCTCCCGGAACCCGGTCTTCTTGAGGCAGTACCATCCCTTGACCACTGCACCCAACAATCATGCACAGTGGATACATTCCGGCCAAGTCTTTCTGCAATATCGCGAAAAGAAAATCCACCTTCTCGTAGCCCTATTACACGACCTCGTTCAAACTCGGTGAGCTGTTGATAATGGCTTCTTCGTCTTCTTAAAGGCATTCTTGGCTAACATCAACTCACTATGTCAAATCTCAGCGGTAAATAACGTTCACAAACTTTACAGCGCGTATTTAAAGCAAACCTGATTTGCAAGCTCTGAGTAGCTCTGAGCCACACTTATGCGCGAAGCGCGAAATTTGAATCGATGTCATCTTTCAGATGTATAAACACGCCTACCAAATTTCGTTTATCTAACACAAGTCTTTCTTGGTGTTGGGATTTTTTTTTCCGTCTGTGTAGTTATAGTAGGGACGCGAATGTCTTTACGGTTACTATCACTATTAATTTTATTAGTCAAGTTATAAAGGAATTTTTATTCTTTAACTAATTCGATTACTTTTTTGGTTATTTTTTTATTAGAATAGTTTGTAGCCTATATTGTCTGTACGGCTACGCTGCTGCATTCATACTAACCGCGCAGACACCCGCAGACATGCGCAGACGGTGGTAAATGTGAATATTCCTATACATCAGCGGTTCCCAACCTTTATTCGTACACGACCCACTTTTAAGTTAAAAATTTTTTCGCGACCCACCTAATATGAGTGTCTATTTAATATCAGAATGGGAACTGTTCTATGGAAACTGTTCTATGACCTCGATACGCTACCGACTATCATATCCTACGAAAAGGCAAATTTTCGTGCAAAGAATGTACTATCAACAAAAACAAGAGCTGCTATTACATAAAACAACAAACATATCATAGACCGGGAGGCGACTGCACAGACCATCACCCATCAAGTTGACTACTGAAATTCCACGACTGGAAGTAACTCGAGCAGCATACTAAAATGCAAGTGGTCTGCCAAGTCGCTTTTTAGTGCAAACAACCTGCAGACCCGATTTTAGTGGTTAATTGGTAGGTTTATCATTGTGTTTTACTTCACCCAAATGTATGAAAATATTGAAGACTGGGAGCCGGAAAACACAATGGTAAACTTACCAGTCAACCACTAAAATGGGATTTGTAGGTGTAGGTATAACTTGGCACATCAGTCGCATTTTCCTGTTTTGCTATTAACAAGGATAATTGTTAAGACGCTATGGTAAACTGTTTATTGGCCTAACACTGACTTTTCCATTGTAGATTTGGTCGAAAGATAATGTCTTTTTTTATTTTGAAAGAGTTCAAGAGGCTTATCTGTGTACTCAGGATGCATGGTTGACAAATGCCTTGCAAGTTTTGATGGCTTCATGTATTCACTGGACAAATTTTCGCAACAAATCACGCACTGAGGTATTGGCTCCTCTTCAGTACCCGAAAACACAAATCTGTATTTCAAATAATCCGGAGATACGTCTTCTGCTTTTTCTTGCTGTCTGCATTGTAATTACAAATACTTGGTTGGATACTCTCATTTACGGCACGATCCAGTCCTCAACAAACTTTCCGCAATCACATTAAATCTACTCTCAATCGAAACAAAACGCAAACAACAACTCACTCTCACAAGCGGAGAAAGACTGTTTGCATTAAAGACTTTGTTTTCAATTCAAGCATAAACAAGAAAATGACAATCAGAGAAGTAAAACTGCCTGTGGTATGCTCGCACATCTCCACCTTAGAGCGGGGCGGGAGAAGGGGTGTTGAGGGGTTGCCATAAGGATTGCGCGATTACTGTCGCTGCTATATCTCACAACGTGATTATTGCATAATATCGGCTGACTGTTTAAGAAATCTTTTTTTTTTTTCTCACAAAGTTTTAATTTAAGCTAATAGCTTTCATGATTAGTGCACTTGTAAAATATCATGTTATATTTTTTAAATAGATGAAATAAAAGATATATTTTTGGGGCAAAAACGTCGATTGTTCCGCGACCCACTAAAACACCCGCCGCGACCCACCAGTGGGTCGCGACCCATAGGTTGGGAACCGTTGCTATACATAATATATGGAATTATATTTTTTGGTCTGTGCTGATACGTGTCTGACATGTAAGGTGTATGTAGATGTGAACCTGGTTTATTGCAAAAACCAGCAAAAATCTGACATTTTTATAACAAGAATAGGATTATTCCTAGTCTAATTATTTGCAGTTTGCATAAAAAAATAATGCCTTTCTTCCAAGTATTAAGTGAATGACCGATTTTTGAGGTTGTTGTAGAATGTGTGAGGTACCGCGGTACATGGTAGGGTTGGTAACGTAATAGTGGTGAAGTAAACAAAAATAAAATTTGTAGGGTCTAGTGTCTTTTACTTTCTTTTGTACATGTAGGTTGGTCATAAAGCATAGTAGCCAGCCTACAGTAACATTATTCATTTGGTTATTAGATGTTAAGAGTTTGGTCAATAACTGTGTTTCTGCAGGAATTCAAAACATGCTTTCAGATTTATTAGGGTATAATGGCACAATAAATATTGTCCCAAATGTTAATAATATACACAAAGGTAAAAATTAGGCCCATATCGTTAGTGGTCCACAGCATTGTTTTTTACAATACACTGGTCCTCAGGTTGAAAAAGGTTGAGAATCGCTGCACTAGCAATGCTAAGACACTCCGCAGTTTCCGGCTTACGAACTACACATTTCACAAACAATAACAACATTACCAAACCGAACATGAGCAATACAGTTCAGTTCAAAAACAGATGTTAACACTTGCGCTTCAAACATACATCATTTCTCTATTTCAAGCGACAACTCCATTAATTTTGCCACCTCTACACGTAAGTGCTCATCTTCTGCTGCAGTCGAATCTGAAAAGTTCAGTCACAGTGCTTATATACATGGCCATAACAGTACTAATAAATACAGAAGAACGTTGATAAATCGAACGTCAATTATCCGGAAGCTTTTTTTCTTTTTAATATAAAATGTTCACTATCTTAGAGAAACGTAAACTTCGTTCCCACACAATTTACAGTACAGCCTTGCACTTGTTAACATGAAGTAGCTGCAATGACATTTGTACATGGCGATTGTTATTGTATTCTCATCACCATCCGGATAGGCCTACCGGCTTTGATGTTTAATATTTGTTATAACCGCGACACAACAACAATTACGATTGTAATTAAAATATTCTTTCAGTGTACCGGTATTTTTGAGAGAAATCCGAAACGCGTTTTGTTTGTCCTACGACTTTTTTATTGCTTTAAAGATTTCATCATGAATGTTTTTAAACAAAACAATCAAAACAGGTTATTTCAGGAGTCAGCAGCAATCCGTCTACTGACATAACAGATGTCGGTCAGTTCCGTCAGGGGTAAGTAAAATCATGATGAAGTTAATGTTATATAAAGGCAAAAAAAAATTTAACACGTTATTGTATCAAATTTTAAAACAATAGTATATATTGTATTCATAAAAATGGAAAATACAAACCACCTCTGTTTCAATATTTCGATTTATCGACGCCCTAATATATAATAATTACTAAGAGTACAATATACTGTTGATTTTTCAGAGGAATAAAATTTATTGCAGCTTCCATATTCAACGTGGCCTCACAAAAAACGGAACATGTAACAGAAAATTCTGGTAGAATTAGACTGAAAGTTAAAAAATATAGTCTTCATATTTCATTGTAATCTGTATCTGAATTTCTACATGTACATTTGATATTTCTATTCCATGAAAGAAGGATATATAAGTTACTCGTATTCCTACCGATATGAAGCACGATTCTTCCATGTGATGTAATAACGTTGAATCAACATTAAGTTTTTACGTATATGTGACTGAATTGCGAGATTATTTAAAGAAAACAACCTCGTCCACTTTTTCACATTTTTAGAATACTCTCAGATTGGATCATAGAAGCATATTTATTCTACATGTAATGTCCTTGTTATTTCTGCGCCTTAAACTCATTTTACTCTAATGCTGAAATAAATGATTGGAATATCCTGACTCTCTCTAGTCGCACACGAATCCTACTTTAAAAACAAATTAGACAAATTATTTTTTAGTCAAATCAAGAGATGGAAAAACTGCCCCTTTAAGGGAATTGGATAAAATTGTTAATTAACTGTATGGTTAGAGTTTTGAAGTTGTTTCAATTGTTACTTCTCTTTTGCCGTTTCCTCTTTCGGACGCAAATATTTAGTTCATTTGCTTATCGAATCAGGAGTGCAGACTTAATTTCATCAGTGCGATGCATTTAACAGCGTAAAATTAAATGATTACAAATGACCTGTAATAAAACAGTTCATAAAGAAAGAATTATGTATTTGTATAAACTGGATTTCATAAAGGGAAAAAAGATGTTTGGAGAAAACTTACTTTGAAACTGTTTTAACAAAATGCTGGCCTTCCTTTCGTTGTCATAGAATCTCACTGGTCCCTGGAATTAAGAAAAAAAAAAAATCATTTTTTTACCAAACATTTTACTATAAGAAAATGAAAAAAAAATAGAAGTAAGTTTTATGAACAGTTACTAAAGAAGCTTTTAATATTTGTTTTAGGAACAAAATGTTTGTTAGTTGAATATATCTGAACATCACATCGTTACAAGTACGTGAATATATTTGCATGGATGGAGGGGGAGGGGGGGGGGAGTGCAAGGAACGGGAAGGAATTTAGCCATGACCTTTGAAGAAACCACGCACCCTTGCTTTCAACTGGAGTGATTTCAGGAAACTATGAAAAACATAAATCTGGATGAGTGGACAGGGATTCGAACCCGCGTCCTCTCGAATGCGAGACCAATGGGCTACCGCTCGTCCTATCTTTTGTAACATGTTAATGCTGTGACGACACATCTTCAACTGATTAAGATAAAATTTGCCAGCTGTAATGTTCAATCATAAATTTTCTTGATCTTTTGTTTAGTTCCAGAAAGGCGGTTATTCTCTTTGGCTAAAGTTTTTTTTTTTTTACATTTTAAAATAGCATTTGGCCTTAAATTCATTCAGCCAGGAACTTATTGCTTTTTTTATTTTCCTCAACAGTGTATTAGATTGTTATTGATGGTTTCAAGTGCAAGGAAAACACAGAACGGACACAAACACTTGATTTAAACTACACATACCCTAGGCTGGACTCGAACTAGCGACCTCCGTAGCGTGAAGCCTGCTTGATAACCCGCTCTCGCTGAACTTAAAAATACAGACTGCTTAGTAATATACCCTTAAAACTTCACGTCAAGCAGGTCAGAGGCTGAAGAAAATAAATTCAAGCTTCACACACTGCAGAACGAAATATTAATATTTGCTGCAATAATTTACAATAAAATCGACTGCAGAGGAGCGGTTATCGTCTGCGGCAGTAATTATGATATTTACACGCACTCGTACTTACACCAGGCAACTTAGGCCTTCTTTTTTTTACGTAATGCTTTACGCTTCGTCGACGGCTAAGGTCATTAGAGGCGGGATGGGACTGGGGGACAAGGAACGGGAAGGAATTCGGTCATGGCATTTTTGAAGGAAGCATCCCGGCATTCGCCTGGAGTTATTTGGGGAAACCATGGAAAATCCAAATCTGGATGCCCGGACGGGGATTCGAACCCGCTTCCACCCGAATGCAAGGCCAGAACGTTAACCGTTCACCCACCACGCTCGGTAAGTTTGCGTACTCTTTCTGAGGCATCCTGACGCAACTTCGTACTACTTACTAATTTCAGAATTAGATTGAACATCTTCTACATTACAATAAATAGCTCTTCTCTTAGAAGCAGAGTAAACTTTCCTTTCTAACGATGGAATCTTTCCTTGACCTAGAGAGTTAAAAAGGAACTTGGAAAACTCCCCTCGCTGTAATATCAGTATGTTCCGTCGGAAGTCTTCATGGAATTATTTCGTGTGATGTCATCTAGTTGGATGCCAGAAAAATAGAAAAATTGGTTATCTTCTCTTTTTGGATCAGGTGCCGAGAGACGAAGTGACCGGTTATACAGTAAATCAATCAATATGCGCCAATTCCTACCTTGATGGACGTCAATGTCCTTAATCCAGACACGAAGAGCGTCGTTCTCAAACAGCAGACACTGTCATTTTCATCCACTGTGCAAGTGGAATGCGAGCTGATTTACCTGTAGAAGATTCTCCAGAAAAATATTATCAAACGGCGAATGTCTACAACTTCAGGCAAAGAAGGAAGAAATGGTAACACCGAACATGGACCAGAACTTTGAAATGCAATGCTGATCTCGAAAGATGGATTGTCTTTTGAAGAAACACGAAAGGCCACATGTAAAAGTAATTGCTACTGTCGTATAGACCACTTTCATTTGCTCCTTCCGACGATGCAGAAGATCCGATATGAACGTAGTGTTTCCTACAATAATGAGACTATAAGAACAGTGGCAGTTCAGAAGTGTTTAAAAACGCTGCTGCTTTCGAGAACGTTGCTGTCAACACCTACAAAATATTTTTGAAACAATTGTCCAGGGTACTTGCATAGCGTGGCGAATGGGGGAGTGTGAAAGCAAAGTGACTAAAATAGTTTCAGTAGTCACGAATGTCTACAATATATAGCGCCTGGGTAGCTATTTCTTCATTGCAGCTGCAAAGTGGAATGAGAGGTAAATGCTCTCTTCCACCTTTCCATTACACAACCCTCCTTACTGTGAAGATTTCTGTTACATTACACAGCGGAAACAGATGATTTACAACGGTAGTTTTAAAAGACCCCAGACGATAGATTTTCTATGTTGAAATGACAAATAAATTCAGTGGATATCGTAACAAACTTGTGCTTACTCGTATTTATGGAGTGTTGTGTTCGCCAAATGTTAGTGAAATTTTTTTTTTTAATAGTGGTCAGAGCGGTGTTCAGGCATGCCTCTTATTTGATAACAAACCTCACTTGAACACATGACATCTTCGGAATAGGTTTTATCTGTGTGAATCGCCACAACCAGACCCCAGAATAATGAACAAAAGCATCTGATTTCAGTGATAAAGTAACTTCAGCATTTTTCGTTTTAACATCTTGAAATTTTACATGTCTCAATGTCCCCAGGATAGTCAACGTCAAGCTTTGCTAAGATTTTCTAATTCGATGAATTGGATTTTTTTTTATTATTGCTTTACGCCTCGTCGACGGCTAAGGTCAATAGAGGCGGGATGGGACTGATAACAAGGAACGGGAAGGAATTCGGCCATGGCCTTTTCGAAGGAAGCATCCCGGCATACGCCTAGAGTGATTTGGTGAAACCATGGAAAATCCAAATCTGGATGACCGGACGGGGATTCGAACCCGTGTCCTCCCGAATGCATGAATTGGAGTTTTTTAATATTATTATTTGTTGTTGCTGTTTGTTTGTTGTTGTTGTTTTTTTTCCCCAGGAAGAGCTGAAGCCAGGATTCTGATTGCCAAAATGGTGTTGTATATACCAGCGTAAACGCGGTTTAATATCCTAGATCATTTTATTCACAATTAACATCGAGAAACGTTACACCTTGTAGACGACGAGGTTATTACAGGCGGGAAAGGACTGGGGACAAGGAATGGGAAAAAATTTGGCCATGGCCTTACGAAGGAACTATTCCGGCATTCGCCTGGAGTGATTTGACGAAAACCTGATTAGCCAAAATCTGGATGCCAGGACGGGGATTTGAAACCGATTCCTCCCGAATGCGAGGCCAGAGCGTTACCATTCACCCACCACGCAGGTTTTCGGAATTTGAGATTTTAGGCTGCTCTGTTGACTTCGGATACCTGTGTCTCGCTTACTGTTAGTTGTATTGACATCTAATATATAGAGTGAAATAGAGCCCTACCTCTTGCACGAAAAGTGCCTCACTGTCGCTGTTGGTTCGTTTGACTCACAGAGTGGTTTTCAGTTGTAAAGAATTTTGTGAATGCTCTGCTCTTTCTGATGCTTATGCGGCAGTGGAAATTTCCCTACCGGTCTACTTCTAATTCTTTCGCTGTTTGAAGTAACTATTTCAGCAGCTCCCTCAATAAATTATCCGAGTCACTGATTTATTTATTACCAGCAAATAAAAATAATCCCACTCGCTTAAGACTGAACTCAAATGACAATTTATGGTGGTGATCATCTCTTGTCACTCTTCACCAAATATCTATCAAGGTTTAATCAGCTATGAATGCCTAATACATCTCTACCAATTTTTACAGCCGCTGCTGTCTTCTATTATTCCCAACCAGATCCTTTATCATATCCGTAAGATATTCTATGTGCCCTCCCTTTAATCTCCTCCGTCCCCAACTATGGATTGCAATCCAGCAAAGCGGGATTCCGCAATCCCTCGGGATCCCGCAACATTAAACAGTCCGCAATCCGCAAAACGTGTGTCAGTCTGCGTGACTCGCTGCCCCACTCGGTCTCTATCGGATGTATTGCACTGTTTGCCTGTACCCTTGCAGTTGGCATTTGACTCGTGTGAACAAACGTTTGTTTTGTTAGCCTTCATCATTCGTAAGTAAATAGATCCACTTATACGTATTCATCAAAACTTACGTTTGCTTTGAGTACACATTTCTATAATTTCTGTATTTAGTACGTTTTTCTAACTAAATAATAAGTATGTTTTTTATGTGTCGCACACGTTATCTGAATTACACAGTTAAGCTTTTTATTCATTTT
Source organism: Vandiemenella viatica (assembly GCA_031002005.1). Taxonomy (NCBI): domain Eukaryota; kingdom Metazoa; phylum Arthropoda; class Insecta; order Orthoptera; family Morabidae; genus Vandiemenella; species Vandiemenella viatica. The sequence continues at coordinate 233,255,533 of CM061921.1, read as the reverse complement.
TTCATTATTCCCATTTTCTGTATTTGCATATAAAGTAATAGTAACAACTTCCAAATTTGATTATTCATTGATGCGAATTAAGCAATCGAATTATTAAGTAGGTATCAACTTATTGTTGTCATGGCCGCCGCCTCAATGAGTTTGACACATGTGTTCTTTGACGAAAGCAGCTTGCTTACAAGTGCCGCTCTGGCTTTCCATTAATCCCACTTGGGATGATTTTGTCAATCGCCACAATAAATAATTTTTAGTGAATAGCAAGTGTCTTTTCAACTCCTTGTTATTACTTCGATTAAAGCCAAAAAAAGTTATAGTGAAGTCTTTACAGCTGTATCGCCAAATTGTGTTGTAGAAACACCATAATTCGACGGCTGCCTCCGCCTTCCGGCGATACACCCGCAATCATATGCCGAAAAAATCTCCTTTGTTACATAAAAAAATTAATTTCCATTCTAAAAAAGTCGTTACGCCACTTAAAGCAAAACTGAAATACTTAATATTGAATAAACTATAAGATCAATCAAGAAATCAGGAGACATAATAATGAATACCACAAAAACAATTCTCGTAGAAATAGGTCTAGTCTCGTGCTTGTGCAGTGACAAAAAGTTATGAGATCTTGTTCTGAGCCTAGTCTATACTTCACAGAGTATACTCACTTCACTTTGTGAAATAGAGTGCTCTCTCGGTGATATTGAATGTTTATTTAGGAAAAAAAAACCTTTGGTGACTTGGCCATTATACATACCATGTTTTCAGACCGATGTGATACATTTTAAGGCCCATAATATGTATGACCTAAGACTGAATACTTTCTATTTTTGATTATTTATTAAAAAATTGGTTTAGATTTAAAAACAAAAATGTAAAACCTCGTAATATACCTAAGACATGCTAAAGAAATTTTAATATCATTTTGCCAATTAATATATTGTTGTCCCGCGGGATCCAGCGGGATTGAAAACACTGCGGGATTGCAATCCTTATCCCCAACATGACATTCATTATTAGAATACCATACTATTGCACTATATTCATTCCAGGGGCTACCAAGATCTTGTAGCCGAGTTTCCTTACTTCCCTTATACATTCCCTATTACTTAGTGTCTCTAGCAGATACCGGACTTTGAAACTTTATTCTACAACTGCCCAATGTTTCACATCCAACTGAGTTTACTGTCAACTGATACTTCGTGATATCTACATTTAGTGCTACGTAGATGCACTCTTCCTTCACCATATAATCATAGAAATCTTCTGTTTTTCTATCTATATACATACACTACTTTCTGTCGCTAATCTTTATTCCGTGGTTTCCAGATCCATCTGTAGCTAATCACTATAATGTCTAGATTTAGTCCTGTTAATCTACCTCTACAACTTTCCTTCTGTCTGCGAACCAACAACAGAATGATTAATTAAAATAATGAACAGCAATACACACCATACAGCACTCTTGACCACACTTGAATCACTTGCTTACACCCAACAAGTCACTTTTCAAGTCACCCCACGATTTTAGTTATATTTACCACACTTCTGCAGCTAACTCTGTCAAAATCCATGGAGAGATCGAACAACAAATTATTATTTTGACCTTCCTTCTTCATTTTATCTAAAATTTCTTGCACATAGACCACTGAGATTCATATTATAAGCTGGTTGAGAGTCCATCGGTTCATTATTTCCGAAGTTGCTCCTGGATTTCCACTAATACTTCAAGAAAGGAAGTCTTTAGCATAGAGTATCTGAATGTTACTTTTTTTTTGGTTCAAGATTTACGGCTTGTCGGCGTCATTAGAGCCAGGAGAGGATGTGAGGCAAGGAACGGGAAGGAATTCGTCTATGACCTTAAGAAGGAAACATGTTGGCATTCGTCTGGAGTAATTTCGGAAAACCATGGAAAATCGAATAATGGATGACCGAACGAGGATTCGAACCCATGTCCTCCCGAATGGCGGGCCCAAGCATTGCCGCTCATCCGGCTATAGTGAGTTCACAGTTAACAGAGGCGGCTCAAGGTCACTGTTCTCTATCCCCACTCCGCTGAGCTTATCCCTACATGCGAAGGGGAGAGAGTGCCCGCTGCCAAATTTGCCACTCGTTTACAAGGGGAAAGCAGTCTGTTCGGTGAGGCGAGGAGAGGGGGAAGGGAGATATGACCTTGAGCCACCAGTTGAGAGTACTGAGATGGCGATGTCTCACCGTGACGCCTTCGAAGCTGGTGTTCTTGAGAGCTTGGAGGAAGAGTTCCTCCCAGAAAGGGTCTCGGTAGCGGAAGTCGACTACAGTCTGATTTTTTCGTAGGTGTCGTATGCGGTGAGCCACGTGCTGGATGGCCAGTGCCACGGCCCACACACCGTCATACGTGTAGCCGTGGAAGCGCGAGTATTCGTTCCCTCGCCGCGAGTCGTACTCCATCTGGTATTCCTCCGCCGTCTGTGGGAAACAAAAAAATATGAATTAAATTTTTTACAGAAATTGTATAATTAAGTAAATTTTTGATTCAAAATTGTTAGATTTAAGAAATTCGGTGTAAGGCGAGAGATGTTTCATTTTAATCTCATCATCGTAAAACAAGATCAGAATGGAACTGCAACTTACTGGAGTATCACATTGCGAAAATCACAATGGTATGGGATGTTTTTCAACGTACTAAACGGCCGAACGTGAAATATGTAAGGGAATCCCATTCAATTACAATGGACAAGCCGAACCTGTTCGTGTGTGTCGAGTATTTGGACTAATCTAAAAAGGGCAGTACGGACGGCAATACATCTTCTTAATGGTTGACGCATTTTCTAAGCTTTTAGACTCCATGCAACAACAGTGTCTGACCATCGTACTGTAAAAATGTATGCCAAAGTGCGGGAAACCGGAGAGACCATGCCACGATTTTCAAGAATAATTGATGGTCAGAAAGCTTGGGAAGGACTGATATCCTTTATGTCATGAGCGTCATCCTCACGCCTTAGATCGACTTAGTGGAGCTTAAAGCAGCTGGGAGATTATTTCCGCTTTCTAGTCGGCAAGGGACCGTGCACAAACTACGTGGCTCGGTCCAGGGGGGGGGGGGTTGGCTGGAAGGCTACGCTGGGCTACGTTGGTGGAAGGGGGGAGGGTTCCGTGCCAGACCACGTAGCTTTCCTTTCAGAACATTTTTCACAGTTAAAATGAGGAACAGGCCGGCCTCGGTAGCGCAGGGGCTAGAGTGCTAGCTCCGCGTGCCGAAGGTCGCCGGTTCGAATCCGGCCGCGGGCATGGATGTTAAGTGTTGTATGTCTGTGTGAATGTCCTGTCCGTCCTGTGGTGTCCATACTTACAAGATACTGAATATAAACACAGCATGATGACTTATTCACATTGAGCTGGCTGTATGGCCTCAGCAGCCGAAAGCCATAAAAAAAAAAAAAAAAAATGAGGAACAGAACTCACAACAACATGTGTATATTTATTTCCCTCAGTTAATTATCTCCGTATGTAATTTACAATAGTCTGAGAAGAGAAAACAGTACAAAATGTCTTCTAGAATCAAAAGGGAAAAAAAGATACGTGCTATGTGGGGGGGGGGGGGGGAGAAGCAAAAGCCACGTAGGGCTATGTGTGTGTGAGGGGGGGGGGGGGGAGGGGATCACAGGAGGCCAAAATGGAGCTACGTGGTTTATGCACGCTCCCCAACAATCATTCGTCGTGGAAAAAGCATTTACCGGCCATTCAGCTGTATTTGAACTACTCGATACACTGCAGTACAAACTACATGCCAGTCGACTTATATTTTGATAGGACTTCATTCGCCTTGGTTGACGAAATAGTGCAATCCGCAGATAGTGAATAAACAAGTGAGGATAAGCGGGAAGCAACAAAGGATTATTTACTTGACAAAAGTAAATCAACGAAATGAAAGGGTCAATCGCTTGACGACACATGAATTCTAAATCGGTGACTGTGTTCTTCCAAGGTGCGTAAACGTTTCGGTGCCAACAAGAAGCAAATCTCTAAATTTATCCTCTTCTTTCACGGACGTTATGACATTGCCGAAATTATAGGGCCAAATGGTTACCTCCTAGAGGACGAAGAACTAAGTGCAGGAGTGCATAACATAAGAAGACTCACACATTCAGTATTTCAGGATCACTGTATGTAGCCTTTGTAAATTATTAACTCTTTTACTATATGTTGTGCAACAATAATGTATGCTGATTATGATGTAGATTGTAGGAAACATTAATTTTTCGAACCGACGTCCTCCCGAATGCGAGGCCAGAACGTTACAGTTCACCCACCATGCTCAGTTTATTTGTGTGTAATACTACTTATTATCTTTTGTTTTGTAAGCAGAACCTGCAGTTTATTCCTTTGTTTGGTACACCTATCGAAGTGTCACAGCCGGTAACACTCATTAACTGTGAGCTCGAGGGGGACATTCATTATAATTATTTAATTCTTATTGAGTTAATTAAGATTGATTTCAGTAAGTCAGTTCCATTTGTTTTTACTGTGGTAGTGGTTTCGCGGTTGCGACAGATCTTATGGTTGTAGCAAAAAAGTGATTAGTTGAAAGGATTACTGCAGTAAGATACGTTAATGGCACTTCTGGAGAGACACTGAAACATCAATAATAAAAGTTAGTGCAATGCTAAGGAATTTGAAAGTCCCCGTGTGATGAAAGCAGTCATAGAAGACTGCGGCCATGGGAGGCTGAAGTGGTGCTTAATGTTTAAGCATTTTCAACTCTAAATGTGCGGATGGATGAGGAACGAAAAATCGTTTTGCTTTTGGGAACAAAAGGCTTCGGCTAGAGTTGGGAGCAGTATGGTAAACTTCAGCCCAATTAAGTCTATTCCTGCCTCGTTTTACCCAATTCTTAATGGAAGTACAGGGTCCGGCAATAAAACAGCCCTCATTTTAATGTGTTGTCACATAAAAACTAAATATGATAGAGAATAATTACTTTTATTTATGAAAAATACATACTTTGCCATTTTTAATTATTTGGTTTTAAAAATTATATCTGCCCTCCATTGTTGACACATTGACAAAGTCTATCCAGAAAGTTCTCCATACATTTTCGCGTCATTTCTCTTGGAATGGCTGCCAATTCTTGGGTAATGGCCTCTTTAAGTGCTTGCAGTGTTGTGGGACGATGTTTGTACACCATAGGCTTTAAGTGTCCCCAAAGATTGGTGAATGTTGCATAGATTCACTCACACGCGCCAAATTTTCCGGCGTTGTTGCAGTCCGAGGACGGCCTGTAGGTTCTTTTTTTTAGTGCTGAACCTGTCTTTCTAAAGTTTGACACCCCACAGTTGAGTAGTTTTTCTATCCAGGACACGATCATGTAGGCCAAGTTCGAATCGTCTCCGAAAATCTGAGAACAACTGTTACGAATAAATTCGTCCACAACAAACGCACGATGCTCACCAAGCCATGACATGGCGCACACTGAAAATGGCAGGTACACCTCTTTAAAACAAAACACACTCCACATCAGTATCCTCACTACAACCCGCACGCCGGCTACGTGAAATGTGGGAGGTTTTATTGCCGGACCCTGTATTATTTGCTGACCAACCGGGACGATGGCAGAACACCACGCCTGTAAGAAGTAATAGAGCTGGGGACTTCTCGTTCGGCCAACCTGGAGTACACGGAAGGCTATGTTCACGAGCGGCCAGCTTTTAGAAAGAACTGCGGACTTCTCAAAACACAGAATCAGTTAATGTATGCACAGAAGAGGAAAGCTTTGGGGAAACAGAGTCACTAGATGTCGGCAGAGTATGTGAATACCAGCAGACAGACACTTTCATTCAAGATTAAGTGCAACAATCCACAGACTGTGATGAAATCAAGCAAAAAGATTAATCGGTATTCTGTTTGTGTTGCCTCGTTTGGAAGAAAGCATTTCTCCGGCCGAGGAAATTATCGAGTCAGTGACCAGAAATAATGTTGGAATTTTAGTTCCGTGGCTTCGTTCGCAGGTCGAGAAGGACACCAGTGAGGGGTCGGCATCATTTTTTTTTTTTACTTATGGCTTTACGCCTCGCCGACGGCTAAGGTCATTAGAGGCGGGATGGGACTGGGTACAAGGAACGGGAAGGAATTCGGCCATGGCCTTTTTGAAGGAAGCATCCCGGCATTCCCCTGGAGTGATTTGGGCAAACCATGGAAAACCCAAATCTGGATGCCTGGACGGGGATTCGAACCCGCGTCCTCACGAATGCGAGGCCTGAACGTTAACCGTTCACCCACCACTCTCGGTGTCGGCATCAACAGAAGAGTCTTTGGATGCGAGTATCTGCGTATTCGTGTTGTCAAACAATACGTGCAGTAATGATTCCTGCACAGATTCTCTTGTCGCAAAGCGTATTCAAAGAGATTGATAGCACATAACGGGAAGAGATGGAGTAATAATTAGGAACAATTTCATGTTTTGCGTGAAAAGATCGAAGTTGGCAGAATAGTCTCAGAAAGCGACACTTGGTTTCAAGTTTTTCTTAGAAGATTACAGAATATTGAGAATCAAAATTCCTTGTTTTAACACACACAGCAAATTTGATTTGGCGATTCTTGAAGGTTGCTAGCTCGAGTATGTGACCGCGGAACGCGAATGTATTTGATCGATCGATAAAAAAATTAACATTAGTTACTTGGTTCTAAATAGTTTGTAAGGACACTCGCGAAATACCTGTGCGGAACGTGCAGAGAACCTAAAATTACTTTGTGTAAATAGTAAATTAGCTGCTTATGTCATCTGATTTGTAGTTTTAATGGCTTACCACTGGGTAAATCTTACCGCTATATCCGAAAATATAAGGGAACGATTTGCTCCTATCAAAGGTGATGGAGGAACCGATGTTTATTTCTGGTGAGATATATTCAAGAAAGCGGAAGTAATGCGGCGGTGTATAAAATTTATGTTGAGAGGAACAATTTCATATAATATTCACCACAAGTTTAAAAGATGTAGATGTATAGTAACATATTATTTTGGGCATTTGTTCTTGTTCATGGAGTAGAAAACTTAAGTAAGATCCGGAGTCACACAGAAGCAACAGGCTGTCAAGGTCACTAATTCATGTTAAAATTGCGAGACATGTGATAGGGAATGGAAATAGATACATAAAATTCATTGTGTGCGAACACCGAAGCTAGCCAGCCCATGACGTATTGTGATGAGAAAGTGAAAATACGGCTGAAAACAAACGAGTACGATTGAGAACTGTACTAAAATTACACATTTCCTTTGTGTGATTTATTTGTTGATGATAAAAAAGATGGAGCAGTGTTGTATTAATTGAATTAATCTAGATGCTTCAGGCATGGTTATTGGTGGCAGATATGGGTAAAAGGACAATTAGGGTGCTGTGCAAGTCTAGCGTTCCGTGTAGTTACAAGGGCAGAATCCTTCGATCGAGGAAATAATGACGATGATTGTCATGAACTCTCCGAATGAATTGCAAATAGAAAGTCGCGTCTTAATGGTAACTGATACACAATGAGATTTAAAGGCAGTCAGGAAAACAGAAATGGATGTTCTGAGACGAAGTTTTACGTCTGACATTCCTGAAATTCCGTCTAATGGTTGTGTCGTGAATATGAGAAAATGTGGTCTCAACATTTTGAATAAATACACTCTAGCGAATTACTTCCTACTACTTCTTCTTCACCACCTTTTTCCCAACATTTTGTGAAGCGTTGCCATATGCCTGTGAAACGCATAACTATGTTCAGCCTGTGATAAGTGTCTTTTTTTGTTTGTGTAATGTGTAATTTATGAGGAGGAGATTTTGGCACTCCCCCACGTAGCCCGACGTGGCTTTTGCCTCTACCCCCCCCCCCCCCCCCCACGTAGCACGTAGCCTTTTTCCCTTTTGATTCCAGAGGAGTTTTTTTTACCGTTTTCTCTTCTCAGACTATTGTAAATTACATACGGCGATAATTAAATTAAGGAAATGAATTTCACATGCTGTTGTATGTTCTTTACGTCATTTTAATTGTGAAAAACGATATGTATTGTATGATACGTGGCCTGGCTCGGAACCTCTCCCTCCCCCCTTGTAGAACAGCGTAGCCTTCCAGCCAACCCGCCCCCTCTCTTTCTAGACCGAGTCACGTAGTTTATGCACGCTCCCATACTAGTGGTTTACTTCCTACTACTTGTAACATCAAATTCTAAATCTTCGCAATGGCTTGCGAAGGACCTAGAACCATTACGTAAAGATTTTAAAATTGTCGAAGTCTGATGCATTTGAACGATTACCACCTAAGAACCACACCCACAGTTACGTTATTAATTAATTAAATATGCTTTTTAAAATAGTAAATACAAGAGGTACCCTTTTTGACTCTTCACGATGTAGAATACTTAGTAGGTGTTAAGTAATTTCCAATTTCATTTCTGTAAGAACGAAATGTTTGGAGTCTGTCACTGTAACAGATGGTTAGCGATGAGATAGACGATTTCAGAGTCGAAGTAAACCATTCAGTTCATAGAGGCGGCTCAAAGTCACTCTGTTCTAGCCCCACACCGTTGTCCTCATCCCCATATATGAAGGGGAAAGAGTGCCCGTTGACAGATTTGTCTCTCATCTACCTGGACACACAGTGGTCTGTTTGGAGGGGCTGCCAATGGGAGATGGTGATGAGGTGAGGAGCGTCATGACCTTGAGCCGCTAGTTGAGGATGAACAGGGTATATTGACTTCGCTAGCCGTAAGGCCATAATGCTCCCCTAACTGAAACTGCAGACCATCTGATCTTGCAGCCCGCTTTGAGAATTATAGTTAGACAGGAAAATTCGGCGCTACTATCCCTTTATATCTGAATAATTTCATTAACGTTTCAAATTTCTGTGAATGACTGGATATACTGTTTGTAAAGTTCAGCAATTTGACGAGAGATCAGTTACTTGCATTTGAAAATCTTTCTACACATACAAATTTTACTGTATTTCAGCCTTCCATCTTTGGAACTGTATAAAATGGGGCATCTACCATCCTTAAATTTTGGAGATATATTAAATAACTTGCGACAGCGTCGCATTAGTTTCGTGCAAAGCGACCACTCTATCATCGCCACATAGTTTCAATTTGTATACAGCGCTGCAGCAGTACCTTATAAAAATTTCAATTTTCAAGGTAGCCCCATTATATCTTTGTAACAGTATGAACAGCACTTAGGGCAAGCTTCAGTTCCAACGTGTGGGAATGAAATTGCATATGTTCCTATTTTTTCAATTAAAACTAGGGCTTCTTCCTATTTTAAAGCAATTTATTTTAAATCAAAAATCCGTCTTTTAGCAACTGTTTTTTTTTTATTATCTCTCAGACGCGTTTCGCCTCCTCTGAATGGGGCATCATCAGTGAGAATTTTTGGTTATGACAGTTACATGTTGATCAGGAACAGCTCTCCTTGCATGTTTTGTGTAGCCCGATTTGGTGTTGGTTTTCTCATCACTCCTATTCCACTTTTGAGGTCACTATTGTAATGTGTTTCTTGCTTTTGGCACTTTTTCTTATATTGAATATCACAAATCACATTCCTCACTATTTACATTTGTGTACAGTGGTGCCAACTTCTTTTTCGTTATGTTGTAACATCTGTGTCTGTGTTGTTATTAAATTATGTCTCTGTTTGTGTATTGTAAGTGATGTGATTTACTGCTTTGTGTATTCCTTCGTTTGTCAGGATTATTCTTCAGTGTTTGGAACAGTGTTTCATTTGTTAAATGCGTGAATTCGTTAAGTACATTTTGCTTTAATCCGATGGCTTTGTGGATGTAGTAACTTTCCTGGAGTGTGAGCAAGTGTTTCTTGTGGTTGTTTATTTTCATTATTCTCATGCCTGTCTGTATTGCTGAACACTTATTAGACCACAATCATGAACCCACCACGTCAACTCTAGTGCCTACGGTCAGGAAATAGGAATGCGGACGACCTTCGCTAATCCTACGGGGATACGGCTTGAAAGATGTGAAAACTCGCCGCCTTTACCTTTTCTCTTACACGTAGATTAATTACTTTGGAAACAGAGGACGAGGTACTGACTATTCCGGAGATGGTGATCTCGCCGTTGGTGGAGAGTGGCAGCAGGTCGGTGAGGATGCAGCCGTCGAGAGCAGTGGTGAGCTCCGTCGTGGAGCAGGGCGTGTCGTCATCTCGTAGCCACCACTCCTCCGTGTACGTGCCCATGATCAGCCACTGGTACTTCCGTCCGTACATGCCCGACCTGACAACAGGAAAACATTGTGTTAAATATTTGAGATGTTCCTTTCTTCTTCCTCACTGCACTTCCTCATGGTGCACATCGATGAAGCATTATTGTGGATGAGCATTTTTGAGAACGATCAGATTGATGGATTTTTACTATATAAAATGGCTTACGGGATTAACGTTGCGTTGTAGTGCTCCTTCTTCTTCGTCTAACCAACGTTTTGACCAAGACTTAGGTCTTCTTCAGGGGCCGTCTTCCGAATCTGCTACAGACTAGAATCTGCTGGAAACTGGCGTGGTTAGTTGTTTATGTTTTTGTACTGTCGATTGTCTCACAATATCGATCATCCAGAGATGCTGTTTATGATTTAATATCTGTGGTTCCAAAGTTAATTATTATCTAACACACATTTCCAAGACTGGCTAAGACCGTAACCAACGTCCTTGTTTGGGTGTTTGAAGATTTCAATAGCCTCTCTTACTTTTCTTGGTAGATTACCTTCGGTCCTAGCTCTAGCACTCTTGTATTTTCCTACAGTATTTCATGTTTTTCTTCCATTTGGTGTTCGGCAATAGCTGATTGTGAGACAATCGTCAGTACAAATACGAATACAACTAACCACGGAAGTCTCCAGCAGATACAAGTCTGTGGCAGATTCGGAAGACGACCCCTTGAAGAAGACCTAAGCCTTGGTCGAAACGTTGGGTAGACGAAGAAGAACGCAGCATTAATCCCGCAAGCCATTTTATATATTATTGTGATGGTTGCGAAAATAACAAAATCTTTTGATGGATTTTTTAATGTGAATTATCAGTACTTACTACCCGCGAGTGTCGTATTGCAAACGAGATTTTAATAGCATTAAAAACGGTACCCGGATGAGGGAAGCAGTGATATCGCATTTTGCCACTGCTTCACCTGAGTGTGCGAAGTAATGCGTATGACTTGTTTTTATTCTAGTATCAAAGAATGAACGTTTGTAACCCTTACCGTAAATTAAATTCCACAATTTCGTTACGATTACTGGAGTGTTAATCTTTGATGTAGTGTTTTTTTCGTGTATTCTAAAGTCCTGTATTACAGAAAAATGAATAAATAGATTATCAAATTTATGTCGTCAAAGAAACAATATTAACAGAATCCAAATTGTAAACTAGACCATAAGTTTTCAAAACGTGAAAACCGTAACGAAGCTGGTTCGGCAATTTTACATGATGCCTGGCGAAAAGAACAGATAATATTCCTGATGGTATCAAATCTTGCTCGCAGGGTGTAAAGTTATAGCCACCTCTCCCTGTGCTGTCAGAGAGAGATTTCTGAAATAATGTTAAAAACAGTCCAATAAAAGCATCGCTATGGCATTACTATTATTGGCTCTGAATTTTTTAGTGGTCGCTAGGTGCAAATTCCAGTTACCTCTGAGCAGGGGTGTGGGAATGTACTAATTTGACCAACCAATGATGACTGATGATATGTTTGTAGCGGGCGTCCGTTTATGCATGTCATGTAATACACATTAATAAATCAAAGACAAAAGCACAGTAATCCCACATTTTATAACCAATGTCTAGCTTCTATGCTGAACAGTATTCTTTGGCTTACGTGGTCTGAACAAATTTAATTCAAGGCCATTTTCAACAAGGAAAGTAATTTTTTTTTACGTTGGTCTTCAGCTAAAATCATACCATTCTGGGCCTCATTTCATCTGGAATATGGTGTAATGTAGGTTCGATTAACAAATGTTAAGGGTTTCTGTGGCTTTTCGAAATTACTCGATATTAACTTGATTAGGGCCCTGCTCCTTGCCTACAGTTCTCTCCCAGCTTTAATTACTTAGTAATCGGCGAGCCGTAATATCAAAATAAACAAATAAGCCATATAAATTATTATCAGAATTATTACCAATTGTCATTTACTGCATCAGCTGAAGTAACCTACACTAAAATGTTTATTTGAACAAACTATTAATTTAGAATTTAAATTGAGGATTTAACATAAAAGCCTTCAGATCAGCTTCATTTAAAATTGTAAGATACAGCATATGTGAGAAACCAATGAACCCACAGGAAAAGTAGGAGAAACTCAGTTTTTTTGTTTAAATGATGTGGATTTCATTTTTTTCTTGGGAAACAAAATACGGCAGGGTAGGCTACTATATAAACTATGAAAAGCGGTGTCTAAAATTTTAATGCTGATGAATGATTTTTGCATGGCTTGTCATTTGCCTCTGTTACAAACGGAGGAAGTTATTCATTGTGACACAGGGAACGAAACGTCAAACTTCATCCACGGTTTTCAGTAAGATGATAGCGTATCGGGCCTAGTGTTGCAAACTGAAAAAAAAAAATGTTTTTTTTTTCAGCTTTGTGAAAAAAACATGAAAAAAAACCTAGCACCCGTGTTTTTTTTTCTAATTTTTTTTTTTTTTTCAGAAAACAATATATTTGATAAATTATAGTTTTATTTAAGGAACTTCCATTTTACATGTATGTTTTATGTCTTACTGAATCATATAATGTCTCACATAATTATTCATAAGTGTATCTATATAGGTAACATAATTTTATTCATCCTCTATGTCAGTACCACATTCACTAGTATCAGCACTACCAACATTAGTTCGATCGGTGTCGGAATTTTCTGTCTCTTCTTCTGTCTCCTCTAGATCCATAACTTCAGAAATAGTTAAATTTTCTTTTACTGGTTGTTCTTGTATTGTACGGAAAAGATTTTGAAATTGCAATTTTAAATAGTGAGCAAAGTACACACTGTGCATAAAGACTGTGCTGATAATTCTGTGTTACGGTCTTTTAAGTTTGATTTAAAATCTATTATCATACAAAATAGGAGCTTTACTTCTTTTCAATCGTTTGTTTACACCAACGGTTGCAAGGAAACGATTCATAATTAGGGACCGTGCACAAACTACGTGGCTCGGTCCAGAGGGAGGAGGGGTTAGCTGGAAGGCTACGTGGTAAGAGGGGGGGGGGGTTGCGTGCCAGGCCACGTAACTTTCCTTTCGTAACATTTTTCACAGTTAAAATGAGGAACTGAACTCACAACAGCATGTGAGTATTTATTTCCCTCAGTTAATTATATCCGTATGTAATTTACAATAGTCTGACAAGAGAAAACAGTACAAAATGTCTTCTGGAATCAAAACGGAAGAAAGCTACGTGCTACGTGAGCGGGGGGGAGGGGAGGCAAAAGCCACGTAGGGCTACGTGGGGGAGGAGGGGGGGTTCACAGGAGGCCAAAATGGAGCTATGTGGTTTATGCACGCTCCCTCACTGACAATTTAATGAGTCAATACCACTATACTCTGAGAGTTAACAAGTATACGAATATAAGGAAAGCCCAATAAGTAATAAAAAGAGGCAAAAAATCGTGGATAAATTTTAAATTCCTAATTTTTTTAAAAGATCTGTAGGTAATTTTGTAGGGTTTGCAGCACTATTTCAAATAGCAAGTAGCAATCCAAACAATGGGGAATATGGGATTCTTTCTCGCGCAACCTAGTCTCTTCGGGAAATCCCCGTTCATAAAGAAAATTTCAGTCATTTTTGCCAATATTTTCGTAATCTTTTTCCTAATGAACCAGAAAAATATAGTAGATTTTAAACTAAGAGAAGTACTTAGAATAAACTCTAAAACAGTAATTTTAAACGATAACTGCCTTACAAATTTGAGATTTAGTAGTTGAGAAAAAAAACGAGTTCCAGAAAAAAAAACATGTTTTTTTCATGTTTTTTTTTCAAGCCAGAAAAAAAAACCGTTTTTTTTTACAACACTAATCGGGCCATATTTCTAAATGATACTCTATCCGCGATAATTAACTGTCGTTGAGAAGCTTCCGAGAAGACACCAAGTCTGACCGCTATTTCGAAATAAGCCTTTTGCAAGTGCTTCCAGCTGTGCTGTCCGGGTGACATTATGTGGCCTTATTATAGGGCAAAATGCGCGCGTTCTACTAACGCAACTGACTCCCCATCTGCGAATGTTCAGCATTCTGGGAGGTTCGGTCGGTCTGGCCAATCAGGAGAGGGTCACTGCTGCGTGGCTCGTGCTATCGCGGCTTGACTTGTTTCCTACGTAACAGGGAATCCCACGCTTTAGGACGCTATCTTCGTTAATGTTATTAGGGCTTTTATCAATATCTAGCTCCTTTTCTATCCGCCTTGACCAGCACAGAAGTCTAGTATTTTGAAAGTCGATGGCATGACTAGTCGTAGATGAAAATCACGCAAAGGCCGACTTATCCGTGCTGTTAGACTTGTAGTGGAGGATATGTTCACCTAACTTGTCCTCTTTTGCGAGGCCAGTTTCCTAAATTTAGATTAACCCACAGTTTCGAGGAATCTCATAAACCCGCGCGGGTGTGCGTTAAGAACAGAAGAACCATAGAACAATAGCTACTTTTTTCTTACATGCATTAAATGTTTTACGGTGACAGGAATATGTGTGTTGTGACAAGTAATCTGTGGGTAAGGGAGTCATGCACTGGAATAAATTATTGAGAGAAGACCTGAAAAATTTACCTCAAACTATGAAAGTATTTAAAGTAATAATTCGCATAATGCTTCTCGTAAATAAATCGGCAGCAACTGTATTTTAAACAGTTTGTCACAGTAAATTAGAGTATTTTGTAGAATTAAAAACTATAACATTTTTTTTATAGCTTAAGGTATAAATTTAACAGGTATTTGTAGCTGTTATCTTATCAGGCTGAGAGATGCCCAAATCTTCACTCTGTTTAATACTATCACTACTATTTTTCATCGAAGTAAAATGATTTTGTAATAAAAATTAGTGAAGAAGCATCGAAACTTATTTGAACTATATACTTATACATTTAGCTTGATTTTCGCCTGAAATTATTAATAACACTTTATTTTATATTGAACTTTTTATCCGATATTAGTTTGTTCTTACTCCCGCTAACAAGTTTCACATTTGTGTCCAGAACATAATAAATGATCGGTTTCGTTCAATAAATATTTTTAACTTTCATTAGCGAAAGACCAGACTTGACTGTAAGAACTATTTTTTGAAAGACAATTGCACTTTTCACAACTATTAGTTTCTACTCCTGGGAATATATCAAACCAATGGCATAAATAATTTAATTTTATTTGTAAACTCAAGCTGTAACATCCTCTCACCACCTTTCGTGGATATGGTGACATATTCCGCAAGGGAAACTGCTGAATAATCATTGAGAAATTTGGTAATCCAGCATAGTCAGTGTAAATATAAGTAGCAAGTCAAGTCTGGATGTTATGGAAGATAGTCGACGATAGAAATATACTCCCCAGTCTCTAAGTTATTGGTGAACTGAAACACATATTGACTAGCCGGCACGTTAGGACGCCACGACAGTGTGTCGGGAAGGTAGAAAGGGGCCATTCGAGTCCTGGTTCCCGCGTATCTGCCGCCCTGATTGCGAATGATAGGACGGTCCTCCACGTTTCACAAACAAAAATACACTTACCATACAGAACAAAATTTGCAAGTTTCGCAGACATAAGGCAACACATCCGCTCCACCATCTTAAAAATAAAATTATACTTTAGTAAAACTAAAAAACACGCTTTTGTAGCAACGTGAAATAAGAAGCTAAAAATAATCTTTAAGTATAGAGATTTTGTTCAATAGCGGTAGAATGTCCAAGTCAGTAAAGTTTAACTTTTTGACTGAACAAAAAATTAACTATATTGTAAAAAAAAGTGTCATTATGAAAAAGTTGAGAACAACCCACACTTTTTTATTTACACTAAAGTTGGTTTTTTGGTCAATGACGTAAGATTAAGATTTTAAGATTATTCAAAAAATTAAGTTATACTGAACTGTGGGACATCCTATCCGTATTGAATAAAATCTTTATATTTAAAGATATTTTTCAAATTTTTAGTTCAAATTGCTGTAAAACCATGTTTTTTTTTTTTTAGTTTTTAAACAATATTTCTTTGTTAGTCTTAAAACAAAATTGAAGATATAAATAATGAGTACACTCGAGTATTAGAATATCATGTGTGACAATGAACGTAAAATTATTTCATTCATGTTCGCATAGCCTAGCTATTTCATCTAACGCATCGACATTGTATGGAACTCTCCCTGGTAATTTGGAGGATTCAAGTTTTTCTATCTGGAGACCATCCTGTGACTTTACACTGCTGCAAAGCCTGTCCGACAGCAAACAGACTAATTGACTGAAATCTAAGAAGGCTTTGTTTAAGAAAGGAAGCTATTTTGAATTTCATGTTTCTATTCAGTTGAGAGCTGATTCTGACGCCTGTACGTTTGCATCTGCTGAGCAGTGCTATCCGCCTGACTGCATAGCAGACAGGCAACCAGTTTGTATAAACATTCACAGGTAGTTAGTTACAGTTCACTTGGATTTTCTTTTTAATCAAGAAATTTTTTTTCTTGGGCTTTACGCCTCGTCGACAGCGAGGTCATTAGAGGCGGGATGCGATTGGGGCAAGGAACGGGATCGAAATCTGCCATGGCATTTTTGAAGGAAGCATCCCGGCGTTCGCCTGGATTGATTTGGGGAAACCATGGAAAACCCAAATCTGGATTCCCGGACGGGGGTTTGAACCCGCGTCCTCCCGAATGCGAGGCCAGAACGTTAACCGTTCACCCACCACGCTCGGTAATTAACGAAAGAGATTTTTAACACTGGAGAGAAAAGACATAGTGAGGAATACATCCATTTTATGTGGAAGACACAAAATCACAATAACAAATTCGTCAATGTTGCACTTTCTGTAGCTTCTATTTCACAACTGATAATTATCGGTGTTACACGCATATCCTTCTTAACCATAAAATCTTTTTGGATGTGAAGCCATACAAAATTGTAGAGTCTGGTAACTTGGAAAACTAGTATGGCCATATTAGGTCCAAGATGGTATAATCCCATTAATGTTTAAGAATTTGCAGAGAATTCCTTACAGTGTAGAAGAGTGAAGTTTGTTGGCGGAAATAAGTAAACTGTGTTAATGTACGCAGGTGAATAGAGTAACACAAAATAAATTTTTACTGCCCCACGCTTATGTTTAAACACGATGAACACCACTCTATTCGCTACTGACACATTTAATGGGGAACGGATTAGTGCACGCACTATGAAGGCAGATCTAAACTTCAGATTGGATTTTAGCATTAATGTATACGATGATAATACGATTTGTTGCAAAAATATGATGCATCGGAAAACTAATAGCAATATCTGATCTGGTGAGAAGAGAGGTGCCAACATTTTATTTGGCTGTACAGAGAACCACAACAGCACCAAGTAGCTGGTGATCTCTGTATTCTTACCAGCATTTAATATTTCATCTATTTTGGTAACTGAAAATACTAAGACGTTTCTAGTTTTATTAAGATTTTCTTAAAAAGCTAAGATAAACATATAAAAGTTTTGCGATCGTTTTTTGGCTTTTTTTCTGATTTCTTTCTGGTTTTGTAATTCCTTAGATGGGTGCATCTCTTTATCATCTGATGTTCCTTAACCAAGAAACCACGTAAAAGGTAATGTGGTGCATTTTTAATGTCGTATATCAAATTCAAATCCACGTACATTATGTAGAAGTAGTAGCTGTACGGTTTTTCAACTGTCAAACAGATTTAAAAACATCCGAAAGCTTCCGCGGTCACTGTATGTATTATCTTGGTTCTCTGAGTGAAGCCGCAGCACCATGCCAGAAGCGTTACGCTTCAATAAATAAAGCGGCTCCGCCCAGAGAACCAAGAAAATACAGATTTAAAAAATATTGGAGGGAACGTATATTTTAGTTTTCTGTTGTTCATACGTAAATCGCTTCCGGCTCCTAACAGAGAATTTTGAAATTGTCAATTCAGATATATATTGTTTCGAACCAACATAACAGCCACTATTTTATGCTCTGTTCAACTAATCGCGTTTCTTTCACATCAGAAATTGATTACACGCAGAATCACGTTAAAAAATAGTTCAGGTACCTCGTCATTTCTGAAATAACTGTACTACATGGAGGGAAACAACAATTTCAGAATTATTCTGTCTCTGGCGATTAGTGAGCAATTACACGTAAATTTTCAATCTAGCTACAAAGCAATTTACTCTACCAACAACAAAGAGAAAATGGATGAATGCACACATATCCGCGTTGCAGTGCACTAAACCGAATTACAATAATCATTTCGGTTGTAATGTTCGCACTGTTACCTGATTTCCCGAGGCGCGTGAAACTCGAGGATAAGTAAAGGAAATTGCGTAACTCTTTTACGTTTGATTGTCTTAAAGGGACCACCCACAGCCTATCTAACGCCATGTTAATTTAAGCAAGTATTTGACCCATTTGTGAAAAAAAATTATTTGATGCAGGACATTAATATTTTTACTGAATGTTACATGATGCTAGTAAAGTCAACCGTACTAATATCTATTTTATCTTTATATATATAAAAATCTCGTGTCACGATGTTCGTCCGGGATGAACTCCGAAACTACATAACCGATTTAGATTAAATTTGGCTTAATGTGTGTGATTTAGTCCAACTTAAAAGATAGGATAGTTTTTATCTGGATTATAGACCTCAATATTTATTATTTGCGAAATAAATGTTCATTAAATGTTTGTCATAGGACAATGGTTTGTAATTATTTGTAAGCCACCAAGGCTAAGCGGTCTGCTGGCTAAGGGGTTCGGGCGTCTGACTGGAGATGGAAAGGTCCCCGGTTCGAGTCCCTGTCTCGGCGAGCATTTTTATAGACACTTAACCCGGCATTAACCCCCGGCGCAGCATGCTGTCTGAGGTGAAATACGCCAGGACGGTACTGTGGTTCGGATTCGACGTTTAAATGTAGGTCCCCTGTACCAGGCAAGATGGGCGGGCTAGGTAAAGGCGGCTACGACAGGGGCAGAATGCCCAGCCAGTAGAAACCATGTCAAGAGGTCATTACGACCACACGTAATTATTACTATAGTTCCATAAGTTTCTAACAGATGGCGATGTGTTAATTTATCTATAAAACACTTGGTTAGCTAGGTTGGGTAATCATCCAGTAGATCACGTTCTGTTTCAATTTATTTATGCTACAGTTTATTCCTAACAGATGGCGGTGTGTTAATTTATCGAACCATCCAGTAGATGGCGTTGTACTTCGATTTATTTATGCTACGGTCTATTCCACGCCATATGTGTGAGTTTCTTCAATTTTAATTGTGCTGTGTATTGTGTTATAATTATGCTGTATTGTTGTTCATCGTTTGTGCGTCTATATACCTAACGACAAAGTAATTACACACATGAATATAACATTGAAGAAAACGTTACGATAAATTCGAATCGTGTAAGCATTTCTCGCTAACTTATCATTTTTCTTCTTCTTTTTGTTATGGTCAGCTAGACTCCACGTGTCAATTTCAGTTCCTCTCCTGTTGTTTTTTCTTTCTTCCTCCCCAGTACTACTCCATTATTGCACTCCTCTCTACCTTTGAATCCTGCCATATTCAAAGTCTGCTATCGAAAAAATTTTCTTTCCATACGGTTCACTGGTATTATTTCGTTTCAAATCTTTCTAAACCTCTTGAAAGCCTGGTGTCATCCATGCTATAAATGTATCAAAAAATCATTCTTCTTTTTCTGTTATTTTTTTTCAATGTTATTTTATATTTCCTCATTAGTTCTTAACTTCCATTTTACTGTATTTTTCAATGGACCCAAAAATTCCGGTTTCACCACTGTATTATAGTGTCTTCTTTTAAGACTTTCAGAAAGGCACTTTTTGTTGTAATTCAAATATTTTTCAGTGAAATGTCGCCAAAGTATCTAACCTCGACAATGCGTGTAACAGAGAGGCAAGACGCACGACCAGAGATCTCATCAATCTACAACACTCAAATCGCGGCAAGTAAGGAAGTTCAAAGAATCAGCACAGCTGAGCATCGTATGCAAGAATCTCAAGAACAGCGTGATGAACGTCTGTGACAGAATATATCGAGAACAAGAGCGGCACGAGAACAGCACATAGCTACATTTAGAGAGACAGTAAATCAGCCGTGCGTCTTGCGTTCCAATATGCACCAGCCATTGATTACTCTGCACATTCAAAAACTGCAATCGGTGCAGTGAGCAAAATATGCCAGTATTATCAGGCGTTGAGCCGGCCTCGGTAGCGTAGGGGCTAGAGTGCTGGCTCCGCGTGCCGAAGGCCGCCGGTTCGAATCCGGCCGCGGGCATGAATGTTGTGTGTCTGTGTGAATGTCCTATCCGTCCTGTGGCATCCATACACTGAAAGCAATTATGATTACCTTGAGCTGGCTGTATGGCCTCCGTTGCTAAATGCCATTAAAAAAAAAAAAAATCAGGCGTTGAAATTCCGCAATGAAGCAGCCGGCATGTGTTGTGCATCAGGAAAAGATGTATTATTACCACTACCCAATCCGCCAGAACATATACAATCCTTCTTGCTGGCGAATCAAACGATTGGAAATTGTTTCTGCGCAAGACACGCAAATTCAATTCTTGCTTCCAGATGACGTCTTTTGGGGCAACAAACATTTGCGATCTTACATCTGATGGACGTCATTTTGAAACTAAATTCAAAATACAAAGCCAGGTGTACCATAAGATTGGGTCGTTGATACCGATGCCAAACGATGACCCGAAGTTTCTCCAAATCTATTGGAAATTGTGAGGAACGCTTGAAAACTAGGTGCCAGTATAATTTCATCGAACAAGCAGAAGAGAGAGCAATTGTGGTATTGTTGGAAAATTGTTTGGAAAATAATAATCAACTTATTCAATTGTGTCACCACAATTAAAAAATGACAACTATAAAATTGACATCAAAGCTGACAAATTACCATCAGGAGAATACGCTGGCAGATTCAACGCGCCAACCGTAGATGAAGTTGCAGTTTTTATGGTTGGTGACTCAGTTGATTAAAGTCACACGTCAAGATAGAACTGTTAGTATAATTTCGGATCTACACCGTTCATATGACGCACTCCAGTATCCACTGATATTCTGGCAAGGGCAGAATGAATATCACATCAACATCAAACAGCGTGATCCAGTTGCTGGTAAATTTAATATTCAACTATTTAATTCGTTATTTTATTAGTACAGTAGACCCGCAGTATTTCGACCAGGAGCCGGATTATAGCGGGCCCACTATATTGATGTCTTATTCTTTTTTTTTTTTTTTTACTATTTAGTTTATTATTTTTTCAGGTAATAAAACAAATAAAAAAGTTACGTCAATGATGTACTACGGCCCCCGATTGATGATTAGACGTAATTAGGATAACTATATCCTTCGATATCGTCAACTGTGCCTTCAATACGTCGTGGATACAACCAGGTTAATTTACGATCGGAGGAATACATCCTCTTACGAGATACTGTTATCGGCAATATTTATGAAAATTTTAATGCCAATGATATCGGTAATGCATTTATTTTACCTTCAAGCTACATCGGCAGTTCACGGAACATGCAGGAATATATACAAGATGCGATGACTTACGTACGTCATTATTGTTGTCCAGATTTGTTTATTACATTTACATGTAATCCGAATTCGAAGGAAATACAAACTTTGCTATTACCAGGTCATCAATCAATGCATCGTCATGATGTCACGGCACCTGTGTTCAAAACAAAAATTAAAATCATTGATTGATTTAATCGTAAAACATTCAGTTTTCGGTAACACACGTTGCTATCTGTATTTGATTGAGTGGCAAAAGCGAGGTTTGCCTCAGTCTCACATTTTGATTTGGTTTGAAGTTAAAATCCGTCCAGAAGAAATTGATCAAATAATTTCAGCCGAAATTCCGGACCCATTAATTGATCAAGAATTGTTTGATATTGTTACCAGTCACTCGATCCACGGACCGTGCGGTGCTTTTAACATAACATCGCCATGCATGGAAGGTGGAAAATGTAAGAAGCGTTTTCCAAAGGAATATACGAATGATACTATTACGGATATCGATCGTTATCCGTTGTATCGCCGCAGAAACGCTGAGAATGGTGGCCAAACATTTACAATGCAAATTTCAAATTCTAGAAACCAAGTTGAAATTGGCAATCAGTGGGTCGTACCATACTCACCATTGCTTTCAAAAACGTATAAGGCTCATATTATCGTTGAGTTTTGCAGTTCTGTAAAATCCATTAAGTACGTTTGTAAATATGTTAATAAAGGCAGTGATTTGGCCCTATTTGAAGTTCAAAATGTAAATAAAAATGACGAAATAACACGATACCAAATAGGTAGATACATCAGCAGCAACGAAGCTATCTGGCATATTTTTAGTTTTCGCATCCATGAAAGAGACCCTTCCATCCAGCATCTTGAAATACACCTTGAAAACGGTCAACGTGTATATTTCACCGAAGAAAATATTTTCCAAAGAATACTTGAGCCACCAAAAACGACAAACCACAAACTGAATTTTTCACATTGTGTCAAAAATCTGATGTTCTCCGCCAATTCGCAAACATATTATTATATACCGATGTTCCAAGCTATTTTTCATGGAACAAATTAGGTAAAAAATGGTAGCCACGTAAACAAGGAGAACCACATCCTTCGATCGCAGGCATATTCAAAGCCAAGACTTTGCATCCAAAACAACGTGAATGTTTCTTTCAGCGTTTGTTATTGGTGAATGTTCCTGGACCAGCTTCTTTCGAATGTTTATGAACAGTTAATGGTCGAGTGTTCAATACATGTCAAGATGCGTGTCGCGTGTTGCAGCTGCTGGTAGACGACAATTATTGGGACCTGATACTTGCTGATGCAGCGTTGACAGCCACGCCGAATAGTATTCGTCAAACTGTTTACAATTATTTTGACAACATGCTATCCAACACAATCTTCGAGTTTGTGGGAAAAATATAAAAACAGAATGAATGAAGATATAACTGAAATTTCAGTTTATATAAATAAATAAAAAATATTTTTTTTTATAAATATCAATTTTTATATAATTTCATTTGTAATGTAAATTAAATTTTTTTATGATTATTTGTCCTTAATTTCAACTCTCCGTAACTCTTTACCAATTACATTTGAATTTCCAAATCGACTACAATGTTTTTGTCTTTATTAGTGAATATTAATTTGACTACTTGAGGAAGTTTAGAATAACATTAATCCAACGTACTATAATTAGTAAGTCACAGCAACGCGTGACCGGGTCAGCTAGTATGTTTTATAGTTTTTAAGAAATACTTTTTAAATTTATTTAAAAAAGTCAAGTTTTTCTGCAGAAAATGTTTTTTTGTTTTGTTTTTTTGTTTTTGTGAACATCCTAATAGGGAAATATTAGTGCTTGTAGTACCGGAGTTGGCTTTTTTTTTGTCATGCAGAGTCTCAGAAAATTTCATTCAATTATCTTTGATAGTTTCTAATATAATAGGGCATAAGTACTGAAAATTTTAGTTTACGGGAAATTGACGTTAAAGAAAACAACTACATGCAAACGCACTCAAACAAAACTTACAGCGTAATTCAAAGTGTGTTGTTTACAAACAGCAGAGATAAGAGAATACCAACCGTTGCCCTCCAAGGATAGCCAACACACTCAGGAGTCAGAAAAACAATCCCTAATGTGTAGTATAGGGGATATAAAGATCTAAAATATATGCTGAAAAGTGGGCGTGGCACCGAAACACACATGGTACGAAAATGCTATTTAAATGACCGAATGCTATTTAAAAGACCTTTCACGATACTTAAAGAATACCTTAATCTAGCGAAATGTGATGAAAACCAAAAATCGATTTTTTTCGACCATGGACACGGGGTGGTCCCCTTAAGAGTTTATCAGAATTTTTTAGTGATATGTTTTTAACATAACACATGTAACAATATATAATAAAATCTATGGCGATGTTTTTTATTTCCGCCAGATTTTCAGACACCATCTGGAAACGCATCTGTTATACTTAATAACAAATGTATCAATTTGTTTGCCTGTTTGGAAATGTGGTGCAAGTGCTATAGTGAAAGTTGATACTATCTTTTTTTTTACTACTTACTTATTGCTTTACGCCTGGTCGACGGCTAAGGTCATTAGAGGCGGGATGGGACTGGGGACAAGGAACTGGAAGGAATTCGGCCATGGCCTTTTTGAAGGAAGTATCCCGGCATTCACCTGGGAAACCATGGAAAATCCAAATGAGGATGCCCGGACGGGGATTCGAACCCGCGTCCTCCGGAATCCGAGTCCAGAACGTTAACCGTTCACCCACCACGCTCGGTTTGATACTATCGTCTGATTGGAAGGAAAATGCGTCACTCTAAGGGAGGAAGTAAATTTCTATCAGAGAGGGGATACGAAATATTGCGATCGACGTTTACACGATTAATAACATATCGATACGCCATTTTGAAATCGTGTTGAAAGATGATAATTTTTTTTATTATAGTATTATTCCTCTCTGACGTCGAGGTCATTAGAGGTGGGGAAGGACTGGGGCAAGGAAAGGCAACGAATGGCCTTTTGAATGAACCATCCGTGCATTCACTTGGAGTGATTTAAGGATGCCATGGAATAGCTCTATCTCGATGGCCGGACGGGAATTCGAACCTGCGTCCTTCCGAACGCTAGATAGCTTTAATACCTACTGGTGTGGAGGGATGGACCCTCCTTGTTGGTTTAGATCATGGGTGGCCAACCCAAATGATCTTGTGGGCCACTTTGGAAATGCATCATAACTCGGCGGGCCGCATATAAAATTATATATCTCTATATTAGATTTAGACCCACTATAGAAATTTTTTTTGAATGAAAAGCTGAAACATAATGGGTTATTATTATTGTGTTTACTATTATTCTTACATGTAAACACAGATAATATGATAATAATGATACTAAACGCATATTTTAAAGAAATACACTCCTGGAAATTGAAATAAGAACACATTGATGCCGGTGTGTAAGACCCACCATACTTGCTCCGGACACTACGAGAGGGCTGTACAAGCAATGATAAAACGCACGGCACAGCGGACACACCAGGAACAGCAGTGTTGGCCGTCGAAGGGCGCTAGCTGCGCAGCGGTTGGGCACCGCCGCAGTCAGTGTCAGCCAGTTTGCCGTGGCATACGGAGCTCCATCTCAGTCTTTAACGGGAGAGAAACAAAAGAAAAGGAAAACTCCTTGTTGAAAGTGAAGGGATGCGGCACGAGCGGCAAGCTATCGCGAAAAGTTGAGAAAGAATCTCGAAGTAAACATACAGGACATCGGAATCCAAGTGGATAGCGACCTAGTACAAGAATCAATTCAGAGCCCTACTGTTAGCACAAATCTAAACCGGTTACCATCTAGAGTAGGTAAAGCTGGGTTAGGTTGGAGCCCAAGTCTTTCCAAACGCACGACACTAAAAACACGACAGCAGGTACTATTTACCGAATACAAAAACCGTGATTGCGCAAAAATTGATCCTAGTTACGTGTATCAAGAAAAATTTGAAACTAACAAGATTAGAAGAAGAACACATTCTCACGATGGCACTACGGCATCTAACCAGAACGCTACATCCGGCTGGAAAAACCATCACGTTTCCCCAGGTGGAGGCAGTAGACCGCATTCAGCTGAAGTCTAAGAATTTACCCACAGATCCCGCTCAGCTCCTTACCCTTATCAAGAAGGTCTTTGACAGAAGAGGAGAGACCTTTGACCCAGAGGTAATATTCAAACAGTTCACAATGATACATGGCAGGATCATTTTTGATCCTAAGCAAACCTGGCCGCATTGCAACATACATACAAGGCACCCTTAAATATGTATCATAATATTAAATTAGCGCAAATAAATGCAAGGCGAAGTAACTTGGTGTTGCAAGAGGTGAGGAGGCTAGCAGCTGAGGAACAGTGGGACATAATTTGTATCCAAGAACCGTACACCAAAAATGGGCAAATTCCGCATATGCCGGTGACTTCTCAAATAATAGTAGAAGGAAATACTCCTATGGCAGGACTAATAATCCTGAACAAACAAATTACTGTTACTAAAATCACGCAATACTGCGATGAGCACACAGTATGTGTGGAAGTTAGCACCGATTGGTGCAGCATGGTGTTAATAAACGTATACTTTCAGCATAAAGACCCGACTGAAATTTATATCGACAAGATAACGGAGATATGTACGGGTCTTGGAAAACGCAAATTCATCATCACAGCAGATGCAAATGCCAAGTCTGAACTTTGGCATAGTGCATATGTGGACGAAGCCGGAGTTATGCTCGAAGAACTGATAAGCGATTTAAATTTGGAAATTAGGAATAAGCCCAATAATCCGCCCACGTATAGAAACGAGACAGGTGCAGAGTCTAACATTGATGTTACACTCACTTCGCCAGATGTAGGGACCATTCTGCAAAATTGGAAGGTTGAAGATAACTTAACGAGTAGTGACCATAATGTTATAACGTTTGAATTGGCGAGAGATAGACTCGATGCCAAAGAAGGGGTAGAAAGTGGCAGGTGGCGCTATAACATACAAAACGCCGACTGGTGCAAATTAAGGAGAGTGTTTAGTCTGCCGTCAGGTCTCCTGGAAAGTGACGATGTTGATGCTATAGCAAGAGGTATTAGAAATTCCATTCAAGCAGCAATGAAGGTGGCGATTCCAATAAAAAGACCTACAAAGTTGGGAGACAAACCGTGGAGCGACCGGCTACAAAAAGCACGGGCGGAAATGCGCAAGGCAAGAAGAGTATACCAACGTTGTTTGATTGCGACTGAAAGGCCCACCCTTCTCGACCGGTACAGGGAGAGGAAAAGTGCATTCCGGGAGCTACTGGTACAAACAAAGCGGCAAAGTTGGGAGGCCTATGTTAAGACAAACCTTAGGTCGGACCCCTGGGGTATCCCCTACAAGATAGCAGCTGGTAAGATACAGCCTCCAACCATTTTGTCGACAGTGCAGAGGGCTGACGGGACACGAACCACTGACTGGGGCACGACGGCGGAAGTACTGCTACACGAACTCTTGCCAGATGATGAAACAGATGCAGAAACGAACGAACAAAAGGAGTTACGTACCAAAGCAGAGCGTATCTATACAACAGAGGTGATAGCAGATGAAATAACCGTAGAAGAAGTGATAAAAGTGATAAATACAATGTCGAAGAACAAGGCCCCCGGGCCAGATGGAATAGCGGCAGAGGTACTCCAGGCTCTAGTTGTTCAGTTAGCCCCACCGTTGTGCAATCTGTTTAATAAATGTTTACAGCAGGGAAGAATCCCTAATGCATGGAAACAAAGCGAGGTGATCATTTTAAAGAAAGGGGGTGGCAAGGATCCGACCCAGCCCAAGTCCTATCGGCCTATTTGCCTGCTCAACGTACTGGGTAAAGTTCAAGAGAAAATTCTTGTCTGGTGCCTACAAGCGCATAGGAATATAATAGGAATGAATGTAAACCAGTACGGATTCAGAGCAGGCAGATCGACAGAGGACGCTATAAACAGAGCAATGCAACTGGTTGGAACATGCACTAGTGATTACTTACTGGCAATATCCGTTGACATTAAAGGGGCTTTTGATAATCTCTGGTGGCCAGGTTTGTTTGCTCGGCTCAGAGAATTAAAATGTCCATGTAATATATACAACTCATTTAGGGATTACTGTAGAAACAGATATGCCAAACTGAGATGTCCACGGATGACCATTGAGAAAAAATTGTCTAAAGGGTGTCCTCAGGGATCGGTATGTGGCCCGATATTTTGGGTCTCGCCTCGCATTCGGGAGGACGGCGGTTCGATCCCCGTCCGGGCATCCAGATTTGGGTTTTCCATGGTTTCCCAAATCACTCCAGGCAAATGCCGGGATGCTTCCTTCAAAAGGCCATGGCCGAATTCCTTCCCATTCCTTGCCCCCATCCTTGCCCCCCATCCTTTCCCGTCTCTAAAGACCTCGATGTTGAGAGACGTAAATATAATAAAAAAAAAAAAAAAAAGATATTTTGGGATATATGTTTTGAAACTATATTGTGTAGACTGGAAGGACTAGAAGGGTTGTTAGGCTTGGTGGCCTTTGCTGATGATCTGCTTCTGCTGATACAGGGAGGAATAAGAAGAGAAATTGAGCAGAGAAGCAATACCATCCTGGATCAACTTGACAAATGGTGCACGGAGGTCAAGCTTAAGCTCGCACCCCAGAAGACTCAGTATATAATTCTGCGTGGAAATCTGCAGCGGAATCCAACGATCAAGGTTAATGGAAACAGCATAAAAAGGACAAGCAAGTGCAAATATCTCGGCATTACCATTGATGAGCGTCTAACATTTATGGATCATATAGAAGAAGTGTCCAGCAGGGCGAAGGTCGTTATGCATAAACTCATCAGCGTTGGTCAAAGACGATTTCCTCTTCCCATCCACGTGATGAGGCTCTATCATGACGCTATTCTGGCATCAATAGTGAGCTATGGAGCGAGTGTCTGGGCGAAACATCTGAAGAAAGTTAAGCCAAAAACAACGCTTAGAAGAGCCCAGAGGGGAGTCCTTTTAAGACTAAGTGGTGCATATAGCACCACCGCAACAGATGCTTTGACGACGGTTTTAGGTGTCTGGCCCCTAGACATGATGGTAAGAAAACGTGGTGCAATATACTGGCTAAAGTCCGGTGATAAGAGAGCAGCTGAAGAATAGTAGGTCGACCGGTGGCAGCCAAAAAGGAAGTCATGTCGGTCCTCCTACAAGAATGGCAACATGAATGGAATATTAGCAGTACAGGTCGGAGAACTTACGGCATCCTTCCAGATGTCAAAGAACGGTTGGAACTGCAACATCTAAATCCTTCCGCCGGCTTAATAACTTCATAACTGGACATGGTCCTTATAACAGTTTGCTACACAGCCGGGGCCTCAAAGAATCGAGTTTATGCGATTGTGGAGCGGAAGCGACACCTGAACATGTGGTTCTCGAATGCATTCTTCTTGCGGAAGCGAGGGAAATAGAATGTGAACAACTAATTGGAAAAGAGGTTCGAAGTATCATTAAAAACAGGGCTGACTGCGAAATTCTGATTCAAATAGCAGACAGGATTTCTATGCACTACAAAACAAAATACCTTGAGCAATTAGCAAGCTCGAGAAGGCACCAACAATGGAGAAATTAACTTCTAAGCATGGCACTGAACATAAAAGGATATGTCATAAGCAGACACAAGAACAATAGCTCCCTTTGGAGACCGACGCACCCGGCTATTCCAGAAGATCCTTCTGATGGGCTGGACGCTGTGTTACCGGAGGACACCGTTTTCTGTTGGAGGCCGTTCCTCAAATACTGGACCGACAATTATTACAGTATCCTTAATTAACAGTAGAGTAGTTTATTTTGTAGTAGAGTAGGAAAAAGGAAAGAGAGAGAAAAAAAAAAGAGAGATTATTTGTTTTGTTGAAGGGCGTGTTATATAACGAAACATAATAATAATTGATACTGTAGTTAAAGACTTTTGTCGAAGTGCGTGTTACACAACGAAACATAACAGTAAACGATACTGTAGTTAAAGACTTCTTTCTCCTTAACATTTCGCTGCATTCAAGTCTTAGTCAGCTTATGGTATGCGGCGGATAGCCTGACAAAGCATTACTACATCAGCAGGAAGGTATAATGCCTACTAAGCGGCGCGGGCATTGACTGCCAAGTGTTGCATGCCATGATGAAGAGGAAAAAGAGACTATTATTATACTTTATTGTTGTTTATTTTTCTCACTTGAAAAAAAAGTAAAATGATGTGGCAGCAAAATGGAAAGGAGACAGCTATCAAATTAAGTTCCTTACATAAGATATAAAAGAAATTATACAAGAGGAAACATACTGTGACTTGATAGAACAAAGGAGATGTAATACACCTCCTCAGCACCGTATTGACCCAAATAGGATTTGGGATTCACAGCCACCGGAAGCCGGTGGCGACTTCTCTGAAGACCCTGGACGGTCTTGGTCATTCCAGAAATCGTATAACCGCATCTGATGGGCCAGACCTCAAGGAATTCCGGAGGACGTGGATCCCGCTGAAGATCTATCCTTCTAGAAAATTGACTTTTATTCTGTAGTTAGCTGTAGCGTAGTAAAATTTGTAATAAACTAGTGGTGGTGGGTTAATTAAGGGGTTATGTTACTAATATTAGTTTTCTTTTATTAAAAAATTAACCTAAACGTAGTCAAGCACTTAAGTTTTCGTAATAAAATGCCTATACTTACAACAGTACTCTAACTGTAAACAACAATTCACTTGATTTCGCCAGGTAGCGGAAATCTATGTAACAACTTAATCATATTGTTATTCTAAATATGGCCTAATTTAGATGTTAGGCTATAAAAAGTTGTAACAAAATTTAAAAAAAAAAAATAGTCTTTAACACTGGTAGCATGCCGCGACAGCGTGTACGTGAACCGTATGTGCAGTTGACGGACTTTGAGCGAGGGCGTATAGTGGGCATGCGGGAGGCCGGGTGGACGTACCGCCGAATTGCTCAACATGTGGGGCGCGAGGTCTCCACAGTACATCGATGTTGTCGCCAGTGGTCGGCGGAAGGTGCACGTGCCCGTCGACCAGGGTCCGGATAGCAGCGACGCACGGACGCACGCCAAGACCGTCGCATCCTACGCAGTGCCGTAGGGAACCGCACCACCACTTCCCGGCAAATTAGGGACACTGTTGCTCCTGGGGTATCAGAGAGGACCATTCGCAACCGTCTCCATGAAGCTGGGCTACGGTCCCGCGCACCGTTAGGTCGTCTTTCGCTCACGTCCCAACATCATGCAGCCCGCCTCCAGTGGTGTCGCGACAGGCGTGTATGGAGGGACGAATGGAGACGTGTCATCTTCAGTGATGAGAGTCGCTTCTGCCTTGGTGCCAATGATGGTCGTATGCGTGTTTGGCGCCGTGCAGGTGAGCGCCACAATCAGGACTGCATACGACCGAGGCACACAGGGCCAACACCCGGCATCATGGTGTGGGGAGCGATCTCCTACACTGGCCGTACACCTCTGGTGATCGTCGAGGGGACACTGAACAGTGCACGGTACATTCAAACCGTCATCGAACCCATCGTTCTACCATTCCTAGACCGGCAAGGGAACATGCTGTTCCAACAGGACAATGCACGCCCACATGTATCCCGTGCCACCCAACGTGCTCTAGAAGGTGTAAGTCAACTACCCTGGCCAGCGAGATCTTCGGATCTGTCCCCCATTGAGCATGTTTGGGACTGGATGAAACGTCGTCTCACGCGGTCTGCACGTCCAGCACGAACGCTGGTCCAGCTGAGGCGCCAGGTGGAAATGACTTGGCATGCCGTTCCACAGGACTGCATCCAGCACCTCTACGATCGTCTCCATGGGAGAATTGCAGCCTGCATTGCTGCGAAAGGAGGATATACACGGTACTAGTGCCGACATTGTGCATGCTCTGTTGCCTGTGTCTATGTGCCTATGGTTCTGTCTGTGTGATCATGTGTTGTATCTGACCCCAGGAATGTGTATATAAAGTTTCCCACTCCTGGGACAATGAATTCACGGTGTTCTTATTTCAATTTCCAGGAGTGTATTTAACACTAAAACTGATATATAAAAATATACATAAATATAAATGCAATAAATTTTGAAAACATGGATGCACATTGGTTTTCACTATTTATAAAATAAATGTATTTTGTAAAAGAGTGATGAATTTCGCGGGCCAGAAAAATATTGAAGGCGGGCCACATGCGGCCCGTGGGCCGCGGGTTGGCCACCCCTGGTTTAGATCGTTACGAAGGTGTCCGGCGTCTGACACGGGGTTAGTTGTTTCGAGCTTCGATACTGGAACAAATTGTCATCTTCTTGACATGGTCGAGCGGGTAGGAGAACTGTACCAGACTGTTTACCAAGGTCTTTGGTTAAATTCCAAACCACTGGACTGTGGGTTTGCGTTCGAGGTATACCATGCTGTCGATGGAGATTCGTCCAAGGGATGAGAACGTAAAACTCATCAGTCCCCCGCGCCTCTCTTCTTTCAAAAACAAGACAACACAAACACTCTACAGTCAACATACACACTATCACAGTCATCCAGACTTACACTAACGCTTTCAGAGTGAAAAAGGTGACGAGAACCCCCCCCACCCCCACCCCTTCCAAGTTACATCTCTTGGAGAGGAGAACGAGTGTGGCACATACTTTGACTTTTAATTACGGGCCACTCCAGAAAATACGATAGAAAATTCGGAGGTACAACTTGCCATGGCAGCTCTGAATGTTTTCTCAGCGCCCCCCCCCCCCCAATATATATATATATATATATATCGACGCGCCCTAAAGCCACAAAAACAACAACAACAAACAACAAAAAATATTTAGCTTCTGGTTTGGAGATCCCTATCGTTATTGTTTGCCCAGCTGCTGGCAGAGTTGTAATTTTCTCGTGCTTTTCATATCAGCCAGCAGCACTTGTAACACATCTTAGAATTTCGCATAGCGAAATTAGTTGCTAAGATAGCGAGTTCAGTTGAAGTATATGGTACCACCCTTTTAAAGTCATTTTTGATAATAATTTCTAGTAATATGTCCAATATAAGCATTAATTCAAGTATGAACAGTAAATTCATTTAAACAGCCGTTAAGAAACTTAACCTCAGATTTGAATATGTAAGATTTGACTTTCATATAATTTCGCTAAATCAATATATTTCGTTAGTTCTAAAGATGTTTAGGTAAATAGATAGCCAGAAGATGATTAATTTTGTTGTTAAAAGATCTTATTTAGAGTTTGAATATGTTTAATAGTGATTTGCCGGTTTAGAATTTTGTCACGTAATTTTCCAATCTAAAATCGAAGTATTAAGTCTTAGAAAACAGTTAAGAAATCAAATGGTAGATAGAAAGTAGCATAATTTCGGTTTAAATAACATATTAAAATTTTGGAAAGTTTCATGCATTCTAAAGATCGTTTTTTAAATATACTTTGATATAGCAAGACGTGATTATTGAAAAAGTTAGAAATTTCAGTCTTACTCGGGAATTCATTAGAAGAAATTATATTCAGAGTAAAGTTTATTTAAATATAAAGATTTCTGGAAAAGTTTTATTTCAAAATATTAAAGCATTTGATTGTGATAAAATAAAATGGGTTTTGGCGCGAGAAAACGCTTGGACGAGATGATGCGATCATTCGGCATTGGAGGAGTAGTAATTATAAAATTCGTAATAAATCAGGGAATGTACTTAGAGATTCCAAATTTTTACAGTAACCATTTTTCAATAGGGAAATTTGTTTAGAGTTATTTTCAAGTCGATATTCTGAATATTTCAAGTAATCAAATTTTGGTTTCGAGTTTTATACCACTTTCAAAATTAGGTAACATACTTTATTTGATATGAGCAATAGGAGAGTAGAATTAAATTTGTTTCAGGTTGATAGGAGCAATATTTCGAAAGTTATGGCAATCACATCTTTATGACTCTTTTCTGGCGAAACTATTAAAGTTACAAAATTTTTATAATAACTTAATTTGACGTTCATAACAATATCTAGCTACTGCCAAAATTTCAGAGAGCTAGGATGATTTTTACTGTCATGATCAAATTAGATTTCGTAACATTTGTCTGATACTGATCAGTTATCGGATAAAGTCCATGGGAAAGTCGAGATAAGGAAGTTCTCACGGTCCAAGAAGCGACGATCCTATAAATACCCCCTCCAGAACCTACCCTCGCCCCATTCAAGTAGCAGCAGTCAGTCGGCATATAAACATCATGTAGTAAGGTGGCTAGCTTAGGGCTCGTGGCGCGGCAAACTACTAAGTTGTGTAGTATCGGTTGAATTTTGTCATCATGGGTGGAAGTTTATTTTGAAGAACTCATGTAGTTAAGAAATAGTGGGTGCGTGGGGTTTGGTCATGCTCGAATGGTCGGTCGAATCTGTGAAATAATTTCGGAGAAGTTGTTTGATTGCCTGTGCAGTTTTCTGACTTTGTAAAATTTTAAAGAATATATTAATCATACCATAATGGACTAATCATCATTGAACTTTCACCTTTCCATAGTTTCTGGGTTAAAACTACGGTGGCGACTGAGTTAATAGCTAAGTCAGAACTGTAACGCCTTAGGTATGCACGATCACAGTTGAGATTCAAGTTTATGCTCCACCCCAAGCATAAGCTTTATTCTTACACACCATACTGGTGTCACCATCTGTTTGTGAAATGTGTAATCTATGTGCGGTATGATAAGTGTGTATATATCATTGTTTGTGAAATTTGTAATACGAGTATATGAGGCGGAGATTGGGGACCATTCCAACATTCACCTAGGTGATGACGGAGAACCGCGTATAGTTAGGACTGCTGGTCCGCCGTACCTGGGACCGTTACACCTCCCAAGCTTACTGTGGTGATGCTTTGAAACGCGTGACCACACTGTGGTTATACCATTCGATAGCCGAAAGATTAAAGAATTCTTTCTCGCGCAGTGAGGACCGCCTAGCTTCACACACGGCTGAAGGAGACGAGTCTTTGGTGCGAGAAGCACATTCCATTGACACGTCGACGTATAGAAATTTATACAGAAGGTGTAAATACTGCAGCAAAAACTGGTGTGGGGTCTTCCATCATTCATCTGTGGGGATACGTACGAGCTCGTGTGAACCATGCACATTTTATAAGAGCAAAACGGGAGTAAGTTGGTCGTCCGACATTTTTTATGAGGACTTGAGAAGTCGCTCCATATTAGTTGCGTGCAAAGTAAAATTGCCATCTTAGGAGACGAGGAAATCTCCTTGAAGGTATGTTTGATTCGTCGGTGGCAAAGGTGTTAGCTAGTGTTGCGAATGTGGCAAGAATTTTAGTCGGCAATACTTAGATTCAGCGAAGCATTAAATCGCACAAGTATTTAATCTCCTCAGGTTAGTAGTAGTAAATTGGACACCATGGGTTTTAGAAGAGCATGTGTGTGCTATTCAGCACTGTGCAACATATGTGAAAGAGTGGAGAACACATTGTAATCATCATTTCGCAACATGTAAGCAAAATAAATAAGTTATTAATCACAGCGAGTATTCAAGGAACATTAAGAGAATGGACGAAACAGAACTGCGAATTTAAGAAGAAATATTACATCGTAAGTACTGTAGGTGGTGGAATCTTTTAAGTAATAAACGTTGTACTACCGGTTGGTGAGCCTAAATGAAAAGAAACTCTACATTAAAAGATAAGAGGTGAACAATTATTTCGGACTAATCGAGTGTTATTTCCGTACTTTTGATATCTTTTCTGAGTCCCAGAGCAAGGTTGGAAGAGGCAGGGCTGGCGTTAGGATTTTGGGGTCCGAGGCAAGCAGTTGGGGGCCCTTGGCCAATTCATCAGTTAGGCCCTCCCTCACACCAAATGTGCAATCTTTTTTTTTTTTTAGTTCCACAACTTGCCGAGCTGGGAGCCGTTCAGCCAGTGATCGAGGCCCCCCATGAGCCAGGCGGGCCCGGGTACATTTGACCCGCTTACCCCCCCCCCCCCCTAACGCCGGCCCTGGGAAGAGGCCACTGTGTGAAGGGAAATTATATTCATGTTACGCTCACCAGGAAAAGAGTTAGTGAGCCCACTTCAAGAAGAGTCGTGTACTGTATTGTAGTTTCAGAATCAACAGCGAGATGTGGAAATCTTACCTGCGGTGCAGCAATGAATTGAGCTTCCTTGACGCTGTGGTCACTAAGAAATTTTCAAAATCCGGTTCCAAGCCAGCAGGGTGGCACAGATACTTTTTCACAATTCCTAAACACTACATCATGAATCAAAGTTTTGAGTTAAATCAAAAACATCTCCGATAGGCGAATCGAATGTGGATACGTGACTCTGTTGATGATGCTTCTTCCTTCATATGCGGAAGTTAAACCAGACGAACGGGTATGAGTGTTTCGAAATGCCGGAACCGGATTTTATCTCATGAATAACACGAACACCTGAAACACAGGCACACTCTTGTACAATAATAATAGTCTAACGAAAGAAAAACTAGCAACACAACCAACCTCTTCATCTGGATTATTACTATTCATAAATGAGTTTGTGATCGGCTTTTGGACAGATCATAACCAAATCTGTTTTCGAATCCTCTCACTTCTATGGAAGCCCACTTTTCCTATTGTAAACCTGTGAGAGGAATGTGTCTGTCTGTTCCTTTGTCCAGGCTTATGGTCCGGATTAACACCACGGTATATCTAAATACTCTGCGTGGTCAGCAAAAAAATGGTAACAGACCACACTGCATCACCTTTACCAGGTACACAGGTAAACACACCACCCTTACGTTTGTGTTGATATTCGTAACTTTGGTTATTAACTTCTTCAGCTTTCTGAAATATGTTACGTTACATTATACGGAAAAACTTTAATCAGATTACTAGTTTCCAACAAGGGTAACGCAATATTCGTACCGATCGTGGTGGGCGAGCGGTTAACGCTCCAGCCTCACATTCGGGAGGACACCGGTTCGAATCCCGGTCAGGGCATCCAGATTTGAATTTTCCATGGTTTCCCCCAATCACTTCAGGTGAATGCCAGGTTGCTTCCTTCAAAAGGCAATAGCCAAATTCATTCCCATTCCTTATGCCCAGTCATTTCCCGCCTCTAATGACCTCGGCGTCGACGAGGGGCAAAGCCATAAGTAAAAAAAAAAAAATCTTTGGACTTTAATTTAGGCTAAATCTGTTAAAGATACTACGCTACAAATGTTTATACATTAATAGCAGATGGAAAACAAAATGTAAACGCTTTAATACGCATGCCAAAATCCAAACGGGCGATGAGGAAAAAAATGCTAGTTATAAATTTTTTTTATATAATTTTAAATACGATATACGATTTGGAACAACGAAACATATGTCGTTTGCAAATCTGACATCTAAAACTCAATTCAAGAGCTTTGACAGACGGAGAGAGAGTGAAACGATAACAATATGGCCCAGTTTACCTTTGGTGCCAACCTATAATTTATGCATGCTAACACACAAGCAAAAGGAGATTCACTTACAATGTGCGAGTACCACGTGAAAATCGTAATCATGATTATTTTTTCAACGTTTCCCCTTTCGCTGGTCGTTCTGCACATCCTCTTCCCGAAACGACGCTTATTTTGAAAGCAAGGTTCCATATAATACCGACTTGCTAGTCCTGTGGTAGATTTGATGGGGGGGAGCGGATATGTTGCGAAAGGTGTAACTTTCGTTCTGTATGATAACGCAACATATCATATATTCAAATGTCATGCGGTTTTTGGATGAAGGTGAGCTTTTAAACCCAAATCAACATGACTTCAGAAAAGGCCGATACTGCGAAACACAACTTACACTTCTAATTCACGACTTGTGCCGTATTATAGATGAGCAATCCCAGGTTGACTTAGTTCAATTATATTTTAAAAAAGCTTTCGACACTGTGCCGCACACTAGGTTACTTAGGAAACTTCGTGGTTACGGCATATCAAGACAAATATGCGACTGGGTTGCAGACTTTCTGAACGGCAGATCACAGTGTGTAGTTCTCGACGGTGAGCGTTCATCACTTACCAAGGTGAGGTCCGGGGTACGTCAGGGAAGCGTGATAGGGCCTCTGTTGTTTCTTATATACATTAATGATTTATACGACATAATAAGGGGGATGAAAAGATTAATTGCCGATGATGCTATTATTTATCGTGAAATCAAAAGCCAGGACGACTGCGCTTTGTTATAAGACGATATTATGAAAATAATTGCGTGGTGCAAAGATTGTCAGTTAGAGTTAAACGCTAAAAAGTGCCAAGTGAAAAGGTGACACCATTTAATGGCACTATCCTTAGAACGGTTGATTCCGCTAAATACCTAGGGGTAACAATTCGTAATAATTTGTCATGGAATGAACATATCGAAAATGTAATTGGGAAACCAAATCGTATGCTCCGATTTCTAGGTCATAATTTAAATCAATGCACTCCGGAAGTTAAATCGATTGCTAACAAGACACTAGTGCGTCCTCAATTAGAATGTTGTTGTTCTGTATGGGGTCCCCATTAAAAGTGGTTAATGGAGGCAATAGAGAAGGTCCAATGAAGAGCCGCCCGGTTCGTGAAAGGTATATATAACTGGAAGGAAAGCGTAAGTGCGATCTTGAAGGAGTTAGGTTGGGAAGACCTGGAACACCGAAGGCGTTGCTCTAGACAGAAGCTAATTAAAAAATCCACGACTGACGTATTTCGGAATGACAGCATACAAATATTGCTACCAGCAACATTTATATCTCGGAATGACCGCGAAAATTAGATAAGAGAAATCAGGGCCAGAACCGGTTCATTTCTGTACTCATTTTTCCCAAGAGCGATTAGGGAATGGAATAGAAAGGATTTACCGGGCCAGTAAACTTAAAATCCGACAGGAGTAACTTTCGATAAAGCACTCCGGCCATCCTGATCTGGGTTTTGGATCACTCCAGGTGAAAGCTGGGATGGTTCCTCACATTATCCCATGGGCGCCTCGTGCCATACCCGTTCCTAACAATTACCCTTTTTGATAGGTGCAATGCACCCTCTGCCCCACACTTTTAGTGAATCGTGGAGTAATAATAATAATAAGTGTATTTGAGTTTGAAAATCTGTGAAATATCACGAGGATATTGGAAACAGCCACAACATTCGCGTAGGAGATTGCGGAAAACCGCTTGATGAGGACGGCCGGGGTTTTGAACCTTGTCCCGTTGTACCTCGCAGCCACTCTGGCGGGTACAGTGTTTATTTGTGTTACTTTTCGTTGTCAGATATCTTTCGCAGAACATTATCCCACTCACAGAAAACACAGAGATCCCATGAATGATTGCAAGGTAATTTGTGCATTTTATTTACAAAGTTCTTGAGAATACGAGCAACAGAAGAGAGACTAGAAGGCTGTATCTGAGAACACCTGCGACCTGGCTGTAACAATGTTGCAGATCGCTAAGCAGAAGGACCTCTCCGAATGAAACGGCGTTTAGGGTGCTTCACCGTAACGACGCTCTCAGACCTGAACCTTTTGCCGTTAGCTCGACCAGTTGTGGCTTTTTCGATGCCACGTTGCTTCTGAAGACCCCGGCGAAACCTGAGAAGGAAACAGACAGCCTTCTAGTAATGGTCGTTTCTTTGAGGGGAGAAAGGAGGCCCGCGATTTTCACGGTCTTTAGGAAGACACAGTGTTGTCACTTGACTCTTTCAGAAATGTGTTTTGATAAGACTGTTTGTACAAATTACTTCTAATTATTATTAGAATTAATGCGGCCTGCGTGCACCATACCAATAAAAAATAGGCGATTTCCCATGGCATAAGAGTCGTGTCGAACATTTACTCCTTATTAACTAATGGAAAAAAATATGATTATTGTGTGTACCTATTGTTGAATTTCCAGTATAAATGATTTGGTAACATATTACACTGCATAGTAGTACATTTACTGTGTTTCAAAATTCGATACTTTATAACTGATTCTTGTTTGTTACAATTTTCTATTTTAGTATACCCGTTCGTTTATAGAATACTAAATTATTTTCAGATATTTTTGTACATTTAACGTTACCAAACGCATTTTAAAAATATATAAACGATGTTTTTTTTTTATCTACTATTTAAATATGACTAATGGAACCATCGATGTATGTGTAAGCGAGGTTAGACACTTTCCAGCCTACTCACCGTCTTTTTGAATGGACTTCCGTAATTGTGTAAAGCCTGACACACACACTCATGCTTGTCGATCGTTTTGCTTGTACAGTCTCAAGTTGTAATGCAAGCTGGAGTGTGTGTGGGGACAAGTCGATCGACTTAATTGTTGTGTTCCGTCAATTGTTTGGCTTGAAGGCATGAAGAGTGCTCTTGATTTTCCGTGCGTGTTCCTACTTGCCGTCCAACAAAACGGTGTGTGTGTGCATGCTTCCGTCTTGCATTACGTCTTCTTAGTAGAGAATAACTGATATTAGACTACTGTTGCGTGAATTTCTAACTGAATTTATTGATTTATACAGACAAAATGAATGTCTGTGGAAAATCAAAAGTAAAGATTATTTAAACAAACAGAAAAAGTGCTGCATATGATATTCTTATCAATAAATTGAAAGAAGTTAATGAACACGCAAATAAAGAAACTGTTATTAAAAAGTGAATTCATTAAGAACTTGTTTTCGGAAGGCACAGGAGAAGTATAATGAATCGTGTAGATCTGGATCTGGTATCGAAAAGCCAAATTTGTGGTATTTCGACAAGTTGCTGTTTCTTTCTGATCAAGAAACGCCAAGACAGGATGGCATAGACAATATTGAAGACACAACTGTGGGTTCAGGTAATGAGCTATGTAAAAAATATAATTTTATTAGCAAACACAATTAGGTACATAGTTACAGTATACGTATAAAATGTCAAATTATACTTGCTGAAGTTTTAGTACTATGAAAAGATCACAAAATGGGTTCTTTATTTTGAGAAGGTTAGGTATAGGTTTTAATTGGCATAAACATTGTTATCTTGCCAATGAACCTTTCCTTCACCATTAAAATATTCCAAAAAAAGGTTCTAGCAACAATTCATTTAGTAAATCGATGTGACTAAATTGTGCTCGTTTTAATAACCACTGTTCTGACCATTTCTGTCTAATTCTTTTCATTTTCTTCTTTCTAATTATCAGAGCAATAGCCGCAGCAACAACTAATATCTGTATGACAACCATATTGACTTTTAGCAAACGACAGCAAAATGACGTAGTAGACGGAGTGTGTGTGGGCTCAACTGCGTTCCGTCAAATGTTCCATCTTGCATTACAACTTGAGATTGTACAAGCAAAACGATCGACAAACATGAGTGTGTGTGCCAGGCATAAGCGACACTCCGTTAACGTAGATCGATTACAATATATCTTTAGCTGTAGATAGGACGCGAAAGCCCAGCTGTGGTATTAATTGTTTAACAACTGTACCGTAGCGACTTTTTGCCTGCAAGCTTTGCGTGCGAGTTACTAGCGCCGGTCCTGATCCATGAAAGAGTTTAGAATCCTGTAAAGGTGAGGTAACTCGATTCCATTAAGAGCTCTCGCACGGGCCAGCGTAATCCGCCTCTAACTGCATCTCTCAGCAGAAACAGGATTAAATCTGAAGCAACTTAGCGAGGCAGCAGTAAAAATGCCGGATATCGTGTTATCAAGCAGTACTTAACGTTAAATCAGCGAACGTATTGAAGTTACTTTGGTTTGCCACACAATGCCAACTGCAAGAGGATTATATTCTCGTCTTTCTTTTTACAGTTATTCTCTAAATAACAGTAACTGTATTTAACAATTCTGTTGCCGGGTGCTGTTTGTTCTGATAAAATAAACATTAATTTGGCTTCAAAACTGCTTTCTTGGTAAATGCTTCATAAAATCTTGTTGGATTTTGAATCAAAAATCTACAGGATAGTAATAAAAACAATCAGTGGGATGGAAAAAAACTGTTTCCTGAATTTTATATTTATTTTATATTTAAATGTGCATTATTGTTCATAGAAGTGAAAGTTGCTGATTTTCAACAAGGGAAGGACTTGTTCCGCTTAACTTACATTGTTTTTCTAAGTGATTGTAGCTTCTTAATGTAACCAAATTCAATAAAAACAATCATAACTTTAATTAAACTCTATACAGTTTTAGAAATTTATATAAATATCACCGGAACCTTCTAAATGTTTTTTTTTTTTTTTTATTTTTTATACTTACTTCATATTTGACACTGTTTACTTGCTGATTTTTTTTTCTGTCGTCAGCCTCTTGACTGGTTTGATGCAATCCTCCATTACTACCTATCTTGAGCTAACCTCTTTATCTTTACTTATCCCTTACAACCCACGTTATCTGCAACATATGTTCTAATCTCTGACTTCCTCTACAATTCTTACCTTCGACTGTTCCCTCCACTAACGATTTAACCAATTCAGCATTACCCACCATCCTGTCTCTTCTCTCCGAAAGACTCTTCCACAAATTTCTTTTCCCACTCGACATTACCATACCACTTAATTTTGAGCATACTTCTGTAGCACCACATT
Source organism: Vandiemenella viatica (assembly GCA_031002005.1). Classification (NCBI taxonomy): domain Eukaryota; kingdom Metazoa; phylum Arthropoda; class Insecta; order Orthoptera; family Morabidae; genus Vandiemenella; species Vandiemenella viatica. Next base: position 233,213,257 of record CM061921.1, on the reverse strand, counting down.
TCAAATGCTTCCATTTCCTTTCTTTCTGGTATTCCTAAAGTCCATGTTTCGCTACCATATAATGCTGTGCTCCACACGTAAAGTTTTAAAAAAGTTATGAGTCCTAAATCAATATTCTAAACCAAAATATTTCTCTTTTTCATGAAGGCTGTTTTTGCTAGAGCTATTTTGCGTTTAACATCATTCCTGCTTCGGCCATCAGTTGTAATTTTACTTCTAAAGTAGCAGAATTTACTTACATCTCTTAATGCATCTGATCCTATGTTTAAATTTAATCTACTATTATTTCTATCATTTCTGCTACATTTCGTTACTTTTATCTTGCTTTGGTTTATATTTAATTTAAAACCTTCCTCCAGTATTTTGTTCGTTCCATTCAGCAACTTCTCAATATCCTCAATCTGTTCTGCTAACAGAAGAACGTCATCAGCAAATTATAGAACACCACTTCTTTCTCCTTGAACACTTATGTCTTATTCAAATTTTTCTTTCACTTGCTTTATTGCTTCATCTACTTACAAGTTGAATATTAATGGGAAAACACTACAACCTTGTCTCACTCCATTCTCTACTTTTATTATAGCCACTTCAGTCTTATATAGATTATGAAACATTCTTCTACCCCGATATCTTAGATCTGACTTCTTTCAAATTTTGAACATCTTGTCGAACCTAACCTTATCAAAAGCTTTTTCTAAACCAGCAAATGCCATGAAAGTTTCTTTGTTTATTATCTCTTTCTTACTATCTCTTCTACTACCAGTTCCAATATTTTTGTATATTACACTGTTCTATAAATTTGAAGAATATGGTGTTAGACTTTAGTGGGATAACTCTCACATTTATCTGCTTGTACTTTCGTTGGAAGTGCGAAGATGATACTTCTGTGAAAATCTGTTGCAAACTCTTCTGTTACAAAACTTTTTGATATCAGTTTTAATAATCTTTTGAGTCCTTCTTCTCCTAGGGATTTCAGAAGTTCTGCAGGAATCTCATCAACTCCAACTGCCTTATTTGATTTCAGATCATTAAAAGCTCTATCAGACTCTGTCCTCAAAACACGATCTTCTAAGTCATCAATATCGACATCACCTTCTTTTTCGAGTACACTGTTGTTCAAATCATCCCCACCATACAATTTCTCAATGCATTCCTTCCATCGATTAGCTTTATCTTCTGAACTTAAAAGACGTTTCCCATCAGCAGCTTTAATGTGAATACATCTTTTCTTCATTTACGCAAAATTTTATTTGAATTTCCTATAGGCCACATATACTTTACCTACAGCCATTTCATTTTCTACTTCTTCACACTTTTCTTGCAGCCACATTTCTTTTGCTTCTTTGTATTTCCTGTTTATTTGATTTATAAATTGTCTGTAATGCTCTTGTAAGGTTATCGGCGTTGTTTGGGGCTTTATTTACATACGAAGCTATGGCAGTCGTGAAACTAGGTTAAGTGACTGAAGTTGCAGTACTTCCACGTATAGCTTCTTACGTTTAATAAAAGATTCGAAGGCTGTCAGGTCGCCAGCCTGGTTAGCTTTGCTAAATGGATAATTAAATCAATTACAGTCAAACGACACATGCATGAAGCAGATCAAAATACATAGTCACGTGCCGGCATTCACAGTTCACGAAAGTTTTATTACACTTATAGTTCATCATCCAAAAGCAAGCCACCAGACACTATATCTAGTTTTCGTCAACGAAGAATGCAGGTTTTGAGTATAAACAGGTAGGGAACAGTGAGTAGTAGCCCCGTTATTGTTCATCAAACAGAATGATCCGTGCAGTACCGTAGCAGTTTACAAAAACAGTTTACAGCAGGTCATGTTCGTTAAAACCAGCATACAAACCATATCCACCAGTCCACAAAATACTGTTTCACTGTCCACACAATAGTTTATTCAGCCTAACAACGATAATATAGCGATAGCGACAGTATTACTCCACCTTAACTCCAGATACATTGTAAGCATATCTGCGCTCTCACATGTATCTACCAACTAACAAAATATATGTAATGCTCACAGTTTCATTACACTCTCTTCCCGCTTCATCCTGAGCATTTTTATGCTTTCTCCTTTGATCCATCAACTCCAAAATTTCTTCTGTGATCCAAGGTTTTCGGGCAGCTTGTTCCTAAATGCTAATGTTTCTTTACCGCCTCTGATTATTTCTCTCTTTAATGCATTCCTTTCATCCTCATTTGAACTCATTTCCTTAGACCTAATTTTTGACTGTTGTGTTGAACTCATGCTCTATTACTGGACTCGGTTTGAAGGTATTTTCAAAGTGATGTGCTAGAATTTTTCATTTCCCTGAATCACTGGATATGTATGTATCGTTCCATTTTAAGGCTGTTAAGATAGTAGGTTCCCTTAGAATACGTTTCGTAGTTTACCATAGAGATCTGTCAACAGACACAAATTATGGTAGATGCTTTTGGTACGGTTTTTTGTTTTTTGCTTATGGCTTGGCTTTACGCTTCGTCGACTTCGAGGTCATTACAGGCGGGAAAGGATTGGGGGCTAGGCATTCTGCCAAGGCCTTTTGAAGGAAGCATCCCGGCATTCGCCTGGAGTGCCTTTCTGTATGTTTCGTAACGAAATGAGTCAAGCTCTATTCTGACCTGTCTAATTAATTGTTTTAGTAGTCGGCGTTGGTGTGGCACTCGCTGCCTTTGCCACTGTCTGCGTGTATGATTTAATACTTGATAAATTCAATGATTCGCTGTGGTATTCTTTCATGGAGTGACTTGAACGATCTTGTTTGAGGTTTCTTCGCTGATAGTTCTATCGTCTGGTGAATTGTAGTTGTTTAATATGGTGCACCTTAATCAATGCTACTTTCAATGTCTTGTACAGAGAATAGTGATAATATCTGATTGAGGTTAAATTCGAGTAAATTCCAATTTACTTGCCCACTTAATATCTTTGGTAATTGTTCTAATGTTTCGGGGTTTGTACTAAATCTTACTTACACCGAGATGTGGTCTGAGTCCATATCTGACTTTCACTGCATCGAATAGTGTAATAGCTAGGGCAATGTCAAGTATTTAAGAACCAACATTTCTATTATTAGAGATGCGACTATGTGCAGACTGAGGTTATCTGAAGCGTCGAGCAGTTTCATACCGTTTAGTGTTGTTTGTTCTGTATCCCCAAGCTTGGTGCTTGCTGTTAAGATTCCCCATTAGTAAGATAGACTGATTTTGATCGAATGTTGGTAAGATTTGTTATTGTGTAAGCCTCCGATTTGGTTGTTTCTAGGCAGCAACGATTGTTAGTTTTAGTTTGAATTCGGATTCCAGCTGTTTCGAGGTCACTGGCGGGCATAAAGCCAATGTAGCTACACCGCTGGAGGCTAAAGGCGCATCACTATCTGTTCTGTAAATTTTCATAACCAGTGATTTTAATAGTATCATTCGAGGTGAGATGTGTCTCAGTTATGCAGGCAATACCAACATTGTGGCGGCTCGTAAATTCTGCAATTGTCCAGTTTATGAGTGTTAACTTAGAGACATTGACAGTATTATTTGCCAATATGGAGGAAGCTGGATACTGAGCAAATAATAATCTCTTAGATCATACGGAGAAAAGCAAAGATTAGTTACTGCATTAAGCTGGTCCATGCAGTCCTTTCTCAGTGTTATACTCGTTGAGTAGTATGTTTTTGTCGTAAGGTGATGTGTTACGATTTCATTGTCGTATGTTACTGTAAGAAGGTCGAGAATTACTGTGGAGAGTAAACTGTGAATTGGTTTGCCTTTGTTTTGTACCATTTAGTTAGCTGTGTATTTAGGATGTGGCAGCGGGAGCAGAAAGGTTGGTAAATACCATCTTTACTTCAAGTTCGGCTGAACAGTCATCGCAAATATTTTAGATCTCGAGTGCGTCTCTAATCATTGTTTACGCCGTGTGATTTCGGTTGTCTCTTCTACCGGTTCTTCGCAATATAAGATATGGAATCTATTTTGCGTTGTTATATTAATTATATATCTCACTTCTGGTGGTCCATTATCTGGAGATAAGGCCATAGGGAATCGTTGCAAGCTATTTCCACTATTTGTGCTTGGGTGCTTTTGACCGGTTCCTTTCTGACCATCAACATCTTACTTAGGAGACATAAAATCTCAAGTATTATTTGAGCACTGGGAAGGTTGAGGCGTATTAGCACCTGCATTAAACTGTACTATACATTTTGGTCAGCAATGGGACCCACGTAATGGGATGTGCTATTGTCCCCAACGGCTCTGGTTGTTGAAGTTATTGTCGCTGTTGATGATGAAGCATCTGCTGTTGCTGCTGGTAGTGGTGGTAATGTTGTTGCTGATGGAGATGCAGCTGCTGTGCTGATTGTTGTTGCTGCTGCTGTTGAAGATTATGATGCAGATAGGCTCTGATGGCCTGTTTGACCTAGCTGTTTCTATCTTCAGAAATCATAACGTCGGTGATATCAGATGGATTTACGGCACATACATTAGAATTCTCTCTGATCATAGCGGTGCAAATGGCCGAAGCCAAGTTCGTGTTTGTCGTTCGCTGGGAGAACGTTTGGTTGTAGTCTTCCACCGATGGGCCACTAAAAAGTTAGTGGGATCACATCGGTAGAAGGCTTGATCACACGCTTAAACGATATAAAATATATACACCTGTTAATCTAACGCACCTCGCGAAGACGTTGTGTCAGAACAACTTTATACAAAATTCTATCAACCTGCTTCCTCGCTGGTTGTTTTGTATCATTAAATGAATCTGCATTATTTATTAAAGTAAGCCTCACCTCACACAATATTTCACTTTTATTTATTGCAGTGTCACAAGACAATGGGGTAAAAAACTCCAAATGCTCCTTTAGAGTACCGTTTCATGACAAATTTAATATGCCCTCTTATTTGTGCAAGATTTCCTTTTTTGTTTTACGCTATGTGGTATCATAGGCCTTTAAACCGATCTTCACCTCTGACATGTGAATTGCGCCAGAACGTTTCCGTGGTTCGGATTGCGCGTTAAAGTGTAGGTCTCCTTTATCCTGTAGGATTATCGGGTTAGGTTAGGCAAGGAGAAAGGGAACTACCTCCAAAACGAGGCTAAGGATACCTTCTTTGAGGGGTGCAGTTCCAAGCTTAACTGTTTTAGTTCTTTGGTAACGGGTTCATCAGGGGCGAGAGAGGCTTTCCGGCACCCATTCGTAGCGTTTGAATATTGAAATCTTTGATGATGACTCGTATTCATAATTTCTGCAATGCAATGCCAGAATGTTACCGTTCCGGTTTGTTGTCACTTATATCGAAAAAGCTAAACTAATTTGTTTAGGTTTGGAATGTTTAATTGATAAATGATTTCGAAGAATGGGAATGGCATTAGCCATCAACCATACTAAATTGCATGTATCTACTCTATATTTTCATTTGGATGATAGTTGCATCTATAACCAGTGCATTTTAAAAAGAAATTTGCCATGAACATGATTTTTCGATGCAGGGAGCATCACAGAAAATAGCGACACATTTGGGAGGACATTATGATATAATGCAGTCGATATTTGAACAAATGCATGGAGCCCATACTGCTCACAATTAATCAGGATTTTGGGGGAGAGAAATGAAATAATTAGTATCAGTTCTAGTTCTACTGAATCTTTGCAATGAGTCGCTATATGAAACATAGGGTCTATCATTGCCTGGAAAATACGCAACACCCTAGTGTTATGATAATGGGTTTATGGTTATCGTGTGCGTGACGAAGGCTGCGTGCAGGTCATGTTTTAAAGTATACGTGAGCGAAGTTTCATCCAGATTAGATAAAAGCTGTGCATTTGTATAAAGAACATACAAATATATACACACACATCCATTTTTATATAGAGAGATGATAATAAATGTACGCTCTAACGGCTGAGATGGCCGACATGACCAAGTGCCATTTTAAAAAGTTTAAGGGGAGTCGGATGGTTGTTTGGGTTAAAATTTTTGATTTTTATTTCTTGCACTTTTCTTGTTACACATATATTTGGGTTTAAATAGATACCAAATTTATTAATTTATGTTAAGTGGTTTCCATTTTACAAGCGTTTTAGTAAAACTCTGCAATGCACACTTTTCATTAACTCCACCTTCTTCATACTCGCTAGTGACTACTTGTTATAATACAGCTGTGCGAAAGCTTGGTTGGCTACACATGAAATACTGTTGGCAACACTGATGAAAACAGCTGCCAGTTTACTTTGTTGTTTTCAGTTCAATTAGTTTGTTTGTTGTGATTGACCTTCATATGAAGCAGGAATGTACTAAAGTAAGATGGGCGCTGGCAGGATTACTTTAGGGGCGGTGCATCTGTTTCTTTTATACATTATATATAACACTTATTAATTAGGGATGCTGAATTTACTGACAAGGTGTTGAACAAATTTGGACAACTACCTAGGCGTCTTAAGTTATTATTCAAACAGTGAATTTAATAATAATTTTTTTATTTCTTAATCTTTTTCTGTGTATTTTCTTTCATAGCAGGGTATTTTCTTTGATGTACCCCCCTCCCGGCGCCCATGTAAAGTAAGAACAAAATCAGTTTCGCTTAAATAGTCATACCTTTCTTTGAGTTTCCCCAACAACTGTGTTTTTGTTTGGTTGGGAACATTTTTCTCCGCTACTATTAATATTAACATATTTTTTTAAAAAAAATTGTTCCTTATTTGTTAGTTGTTGATTTTAACAGAGGAAATTTAAATATCTTTTAAAGAATTATGGTATAAATTTAAAAATTGCAGTTTTTTGGTTATTTCTGAAATATATTTTTTAAAATATAATTTATTATTATTTTTAAGATTTATCAGTTTAAAATTAAGATAAAGATATAAGGAACACAACAAATAAAATCATGATAATATGTCAATTGGTTATGGAGAAAAATGTTCCTAAAGTGATATAACTTAACACGGCCGAGATATAACCATCCGACTCCCCTTACAGCATGGTGACTGCGCCGAATACAGCCGTTGTTCAAATTTAAATTTAAATTTCAGTTTAGTTCAAAATAAAAGAAACTGTTGGCAGAAAACAAATACGATTTCAGTAGTTCAGTAAACAGACGACACTGTCTGACAGATATGAGTTAGGTGCAGATGCTACAGCGGGTGGAAAAAAAATATATGGAAGACTTAAAACACAGTTCGGTTATGTAACGTTATCATCTATCAGAATCTAAAGCCATCAAAGATGAACGATAAAAGCAGTGAATCAAACGCGCTATGCACTTACAGAAACCCTGAATGCAGAAATATTTTTTTTTCATTCAATTTACTGGGAAGACTCTAGTACATTTATGTAAAATCACAAATTGTAAATTACTGACTTTTAATTACTTTCTGTGTAAATAATAAGATGTGATTTGAGTGTCTCATTTTATTTCCTCCCGTAGTGTTTTACTCGTACCGAGCGTGGTGGGTGAACGGTTAACGTTCCGGCCTCGGATTCGAGAGGACGCGGGTTCGAATCCTCGTCTGGGCATCCAGATTTGTGTTTTCCATGGTTTCCCGAAAACACTCCTGCCGAATGCCGGGATGCTTCCTTAAAAAAGGCCGTGGCCGAATTCCTTCCCGTTCGTTGCCCCAATCCCATCCCTCCTCTAATGAACTCGCTGTCGACGAGACGTAAAGCCCAAGCAAAAAAAAGCTTTACTCGTTGACATCACTAGAGGCGTGAGATGATTGATAAAAGGAACGGAAAGGAATTCAGCTATCTATTTTGAAGAAGCCATCTCGGCATCCGCTTTGAGCGATTTTTTTTTTTTTTAAAAAAAACATGGAAAACCGTAATGTGAATGACAGGACGGGACTAGTATTTGAACCCCTGTTTTACTGCTGACCCGCCAGGCGCCAGGCTCGGCCTTCTCGGCTGTCTTTGACGACTTTTGCTGCCAGGTCGTACTGGGTGCTAATGGAGGAAGTGAAGTGTTGCTATGTGCACCATGTTATGTGTGCGACAAGTGCATTTTCTGTTTTGTGAAATGTTTAAGTCAATTTTTTTTAACCTTCCGTCCAAGCGAGCATAAAACTGAGAAGATTATCAAAAGATCTGCGGGCTCTCCACGTCTGGGACAAGTGACAGTGGTGGAGCAAATAAAAACCGAAAAAATAAGACTTTATGAAGGCGGTTACCGGAAATATGGTTTTATGATCATGAATAATATGCCTCAATGTGTAGTTTGCTGTGCAACAACATTGAATATGTTTTTGTTTGAAAATTATCGGATGTGGTATTTATAATGATACTAGTTACTAACTGTATTAAACTGCACCTTTTACTATGTGAATGTTATGTTATTACTTATCTTATTATTTGAATATTATGTTATTGAGTATTTATTTGTTTTTATATTTTAACAATATTTTTTGTATGCTTTTAGGTATCAAGTGTCAACGAAAAACCGTTATTATATACTTACCTATGTACTGACTAAACCAAGGTTGCCGAGAATCTCATTATACTAGCAGCCCTGGATGTGATTGAGATTATGCTGGGTAAGCAGGAGGCAAACAAGCTTAAAGCATACCACTTTCTAATGATACTATTGAACGCAGAATAAACGATATTACCGGTAACATTCGACAACAATTAGTCGAAAATTAAAGAAGAGTCCACATTTCGCTTTGCAGTTAGATGAGTATATTGATGTTTCAGATTGTGCGGAATGAGTGGTATTTGTGCGCTTTGAAGCAGATGAAAACACCATAAAAAACATTTTGCAAAGCAATTTCTGTAAACACTACTGGTCAATGTTTGTACGACATGTTTTTTGAAAGCTGTAGGGCGTACGTGATTAGTAATATAGAATTAATCGCCATTTGTAGCGGTTGTGCTGGCAATAAAAGCGGGCTCGTTGCAAAATTAAAATCAATAATGGCACATGTTTCGCGGAGTCACTGCTTTCTTCATCGACAAGCTCTGGCAGCCAAAGTTTTTCTTTCTGATTTAAATGAAGTGCTTAAAGAGAAGATCAAAGTTGCGAACTCTATTAAAGGTAAAGCCTTGAAAACCCGACTGTTTAGAATCATTTGTAGAGAAGTGATATGTGGAAATTTCATTTATCACATATAGGTCAGGTGGCAATCCAAAGGAATAGTATTGACTCGAGTTCTGGAACTAAAAGTTGAACTGATAATGTTCTTACAAGATGCTAAATCTGAATGTGAGAATTATATTTGGCTATTAAAATCAGCATTTCTCGCTGATATTTTTGACCACATCAATATTTTAAAAAAGAAACTCCGAGGACGAGAACAAAAAGTTCTAAATGCCAAGGATAAAAATCGAATGATTTTTCGCAGAATTTCGTTAGTGGCCAAAAAAATTGTGTCACGCGTTCAGAAGATTTTCGAAGAAATTGCAACTGTCTAATCGTTGGTAGCAAGTTCTCACATTCCTTCTTTGGTACAGAGCTTGCATAATTTGAAAGAGAAACTATTATTTTCCAGAACTGAACTCTAAATATGACAACTGGCAGCGATGGATATTAATTTTTTTTCGATCTGATTTGAGTATGACGATGACAGAAAATCTTATCTGCTGACGGTATTTTAAAATGTAACTTAAATCGCAAACGATTGACATCTTCGAGTTCTTCAGATTTGAACAGAAACCAGGAGTTAAAAGAGAGGAAACAAACACTATTTTAAATTTGAGTTTCACAGGTTATCGACATCGTGGTAATTACATCCGAGGGGGCATTAGGGACAAGTAACGGAAACAATTTGGTATCTGGTCTTAGACTTAATAGAGCAACTATTAAGTCAGGGAGATGAAACAGAAATTTTCGTACGTTAATTAATAAATTCCGTATTTGAATGATCCAGGAGCGTAGTGAGTAGATAATTATTTCCCGCTTATTCCGCTACGACACAGATGTGCTATGGTCGTATTTAAATCGCAATTTATATAAAAAAAACGAGTTACGTTGAATAAAAGATAACGAGTAGTGCAGGTAATCTGTTGGCGGTTTTCTTGCTCTTCACTGTGAGCAAAATACGCAGTGAATGGCACGCTTCTGCCGCAAGCAGAAGATTTCCATAGAAATTAGAAGTATGTAAATTCTTTTGCGTTTCGTTTCCAGTACTGATTAGAAGGCTAATACAAAAGGTAAACGCGAGAGAGACTTCTCTGGAATACCTGAAATTGCGTGCAATAATTCAAAAGGGTTGTGCTAACTCCGTCACTACCACTTCTGAAAATTCATGAGTTCCGCTTACTCCACCGTTGCTCCTCTTTATTTCGGCCATAACAAAGAAGAAGGACTGACAACTGAAGGTATTCACAATTCAACATACGCTAAAATGATTACTAACGTTCTTTAGACTAAACCAACCGTGGTGTAGAAATAAAAGGTAAAAACGATTTGTTTGAATCGGGAATAAAATTACTGTCTACCAAGTGGCCCAAAATTACAGGAATGATAAACGATGAATGACAAGGTGAGTGGTTTGTAGTAGGATTAAACGAGCACCGGCTCATATGCATTAATTGTTTGTTTGTCAACTGAAATAGGTACGTAGTAAAAAACACTACATCTTACGAAACAATTAGAAATGGTGAAATGTTTCCCTAACAGAAACAAAAATATTCAAAAAGCTCCTTACTCTAGAAAACACGCAGTTTATCAATATCTCTGTGATATTTTGTGCTGCTATCTAGCGGTAATTTGATCACTCCTTATCGACGCCAGCGCTTCCTAGGAGCTAGACTCTGAACTATCGCATACCCGTGACCTTGATTGTTTATAATTTTGCCATTTACGGGTTGAATTTCGAAAAATTTCTTTCTTAATTAATGAAGTTACCAAAGCGGAGAACTTAATCTTTAAAATGATACCTTATTTATTTAATTTACTAAAGTATGAAGAGAGAAAGATAGCTTATCACAACAAAAACCTTTCAAATTAATATGTATGGTCTAATTGAAATGTCAATATATCCCACAGATAAATTCACAAACACGTAATACGCCATTTTTTAAAATTCGTACTGTACCTCTTTTAAAGTAATTATCTGTGCAATTCTGTAGGAATGGAAAGTGTTTCTGTGATTGTAAGTGTGCTTCTGAGCAGCTTATAACGCAGAAATTTCCTTAAAACTCTTTCTGATTGAGGGAGAAGTAAAACCCTCAAAAAACGGCACAAATTTGTCTCTGCTAAGTCACCTACCAGAGATCCACGCGTAGTGAATCTGTCAGTTGTTGGGTCACCTCATCGACAAACCGAAGTGTCAAACAACAGATTCAGAGCGGTGGAAATCTCATCAATGTGCTAGTCTGACGCATTTCGCGAGTAATAAACGTCAACAACAAATTAAATTTTCATAAATTAGAGTCATAGAGAGGTGAATCTCACTGTCTTTTTTTTTTTTTTTGTAACAGTTTAACGTCCCTTTTTAACAACGTGGTCTTTAGAGACGGGAAAGGATGGGGGCAAGGAATGGGAAGGAATTCGGCCATGGCCTTTTTTGAAGGAAGCATCCCGGCATTCACCTGGAGTGATTTGGGGAAACCATGGAAAACCCAAATCTGGATGCCCGGACGGGGATTCGAACCGCCGTCCTCCCGAATGCGAGGCCAGAACGCTATCCGTTACACCACCACGCTCGGTAATCTCACTGTCGAACCAATTCCTCGTTTACAAGATTTCATTAACTCACTAACGAATTCCTCTGTAACATATGACTACATGGCTTTAAAGTACCAGTAATTCTGATAGTAAATTCTATTATAGCTGCGAATCGGAAAACTCTTCCAACACTCACCTTCCTATATGACCCCAGCACTTTCATTAATAAGTGCTTACTATTTAGTAAACTTCTTGGTGAGATTAAATGTTAGAAAGAAGGAAGCTTCCCAACAAAAGTTATAAAAACTAAAACTTTAGACTTGTTTGATTAGAAATTCTTTTTAAACGGCTGTAAGAACGCATTCAATTTGTAACAAAAATGTCGGATACAAGCTGGAATAATTAACTTGAGAACTCGTTGGAATAGATAAAGTACCGAAGGTTCGTGGCACTGGATTTATTGCCTGAATGCATAATAAGCCTGGGCAGATAATTTCGTGGAAACAATAAAAAACAAAGTCACGTTTTAAAAGGATATTCTTCCAATATTGACATCATTATAACTTTAAGATGAAAATGCAGGCCTTTTTATAAATAAGAGTTAATTGAAAATTACAATGAGATAATTCAAAAACTTCAAAACTTTTTCATATAGTCGATCAATATATTCAATACGTACCATGAGACACACAACCGAAATTAGAACTCAGCTTCAAGAAAAACAAAAGTTTAAATTAAGCTCAAACAAAGGCCATTAAGTATGAATGGAATAAAAACAATATACCAGGCGCCATTCCTGCAAATGATTCATTGGAAGAAGTGAGATAATTTTGTTATTTAGAAGTAAAATAACAGAGGATGAGCGATACAATGATGATATCGAACTAAATTCGCATTATCCTCGAGAAGAAAAACTTTCTAGTACAAACGATGACCTAGCATTCGGAATGAACTTTCTGAAACCGTCCGTGTATTTGGAGCAATACATTTAACCAAAGTGTATAGCCTGAATATTTGAATGATCAAAGGGAGAATTTAGAAACGCGAGAAATGTGGCGACATAGAAGAATGAAGACCAAAAACGTACGGAATAAAAACTTTTTTAAAATGGTATATGAAAAAGAAATTCATCAAAACATATTGAAACAAAGATTGCGATAGTAAGCTACGTTTGACAAATGCTGGATTGCCTAATATACTGCAGAAAGACTGGGAAGAAGTGCAGAAAGCAATGAAAGTTAGAGAACATGAAGCAGTTAATTCAGAACGTAAAATATGTGGAAATTCAAAAAGCAGTGAATTGCTCCTAACTAGTTGGAAGATCAATAGCAAGAATAATCTTTTTTTTCTATTGCTGAAAATTTTTTCGAAAAGCAGTAACTGTCTTGTGCAGAGAGTCATGTTGCCTTTTTGTCTGAGCTGTTAACATTCACGCGACTAAATAGAGATTTCCCGAAACCGGGTTAAGGTAATTTCAAATGCCCCTTGTGAGATTTATTTCCCCTTCTCATAAAGATTGGAAAAGCGTTTGTGTATAAATACGACCACAGACTTAATTGATTCGTACTTTTTTTGCTTATGGCTTTACAATTATCGATCGATGTTGAGATGATTAGAGGCGGGAAAGGACAGGAGGCAAGCAACGGGAATGAAATCGGCCTTGGCATTTGAAAGTAACTATACGGACATTCGCTTAGAGTGATTTGTGGAAATCATGGAAAACCAAAATCTGGATGACTGGACAGGGATGTGTGGCCAGAGTATTATTAATTGATTCATACAGATATATCAACAGATATGGAATGTCTCGTGGATGACATAAAGAAACGCAAAGTAATAGAAATTGATTCCACACGGTTCAGGTTTTGATGTGACTTAATGAATACATACGTGTAAGGGATTAGCTCGGTGCAACGTTAATGAATTCCTGCCTTTAGTAAGCATGCGAAGATTTTGAAAGCATATATCTCAGTGACTACTGGCCAACACTCCAAAGGTAGAGTATGTTTTATATGTTTAGGGCTTTACGGCTCCTTGAAGTCGAGTTCATTGAGGATCTTACCATAATCATGGCACCGAAATTCTTATGTAACTCGACGAGACAAATCGAAAGTGAAGAATAAAATGTTTTGATACCTCAGTTAGTTCTCGAGATATTATATCTCTAAACTGAGCTGTTAGGTTGAAAGGCCACAAGAAACTACAGGCTGCACATGAAAAATGGATGTTTTGTTTTCTTTCTAGCGGTTGTGGTTAGGTTGCAGTGCGGCTGAGACCAGAAGGAAAACGTCGCCTAAGACATAAGGAATTATACCTACAATTCATTTTTGATATTCAATTCGAAAAAATATTTATTACTTCCGATTTGTCTCTTAATGTTACATAAGAATCCATCATCAAATTGCGGAGCTACTGTTATCATAGAAAAGCCAGGTCATTATAGGCGGGGAGGGTGGTTGCAGGCAACTGCAAGAAATCTGACCTTGGTGTTTTGAAGGAATCGCCCCGGCATTCGTCTAGAGTGATTTGGGGAAACCACGGAAAACCGAAATCTCGATGGCCGGACGGGGATTTGATCCTGCGTCCTCCCGAATGTTAGGTCGGACCACTCGCCCGGTAGAATGTTCAGCCCCGTATCCACTAACACAGTGTTGTCATATTTTAGTCTGACGTCACACAGCTAACATACATAGCATTATATTGTACCACTAGGAACATGAATCCACGGCGATATTAATAAGTTAATCTCGATACAGTTTTTTGTAGTGATACTCTACGAAGTATTTCGGTAACATGAATTATGTGCACGAAGCGGTGAGGAATTCTGTTTTTGCTGCCTCTTAACAACTTGAAAGTGTTGTGAGCCGCGGCAAGCATTCCAGAAACAGTAAGAGTTTATGTTTTAGGTTTCGGCAGCGGCGAATTTAAAAACGAGATAACGAACGGTGAAAGGCATTCTTCTGAAACAAAGAACAGAACTCACGGAACAAGGAAATGTTCGTTCCCGTACATCAAATGGTTGTTGGGTTAATAAGTGATGTGCTGTAACCTTCAGATCCATTCCCACATCAGCGAAAAGTATTTTTACAATAGTATTTTGTACTATCTGCGCCGAGGAGGGCTTAACACTCTCGTGTGGCACCTCCGTTATATTGGACTGTAGTAGGGATGTAATATCGCTCCTATAGGTTGCAGCATTGGCCACGTGTTCGTGCCCAACCTACGGTATTGATAATTTTGACTAAGCTTCTTCAGTAATCTAAATCATACTAATATTATAATTGCGAAAGTAACTCTCTCTGTCTGTCTGTTTGTTACGCTTCTTGGGCTAAACGGCTAATCCGATCGTGATGAAATTCGACAAGGAGATGCTATTTGACATTAGAATGGACATAGGGTACTGTTTTCTGTATAGATAATACATATTGTAATTGAATTATGAAAACTATCTGAACTGTGACAGACAGACGCATAGTATTTATACGTCTCTGTACGGCGAAACGACAGTGAGGTCTGGTAGCATAGTGGATAAGCTGCTTTTTTTTTTTTTTTTTTTTTTTTTTTTTAAGAACTTTCCCGTGAGGCTTCGGGTTCAAACCCCGTTAGGAGCAAAATTTTTTAAGAATTGTTTTTCATAGTTTGAGCAAAGCCTAGGATTTTGTAGTAAGAATACCATGTTGAAATGTAGGTCTCATAAATTCAGGGCTGTAAAAGTAATAGTAAATCGTAGGCGGTAGAACAGTGCCTTAAGCGTTTACATTATTCACGGTATACTGCTTCCACAGGCAGTTTGTATGTGATCTAAACTAATAATGTTAAATATGCGAAAGTAAGTTTCCGTCTTTTTGTAACATTTTGACGACTATATGTGTACACCGATGACAAGGAATTACTTTGTATCTTTAGGAAGGAAATAGGATACTTTTTACTGGTATGAATAACAGTTTTAATCATGAGACAGGTTCGACGGTAGAATGGTATGTCGATTATGACGTTTCCGTCATATTATGCCGACTCGGTGTTGTTTGGGACATATCTTAGGTAACCTTCAGCTTTCTATATCCAATTATAGCAATTAAATTATAAGTCCACGCGTACGAAATCGCGGGCAACAGCTAGTAATCTACTATATAATCTCGTATGGTCACCCACTCACCCCGATAGCTATTGCCTGGAGAACGGTGTCACGCGTCAGCTTTCGCTCACAAAAAAGCGACCAGAGATACCATTAGAATAAATTCGTGGTTTTGTCTACAATTTAATAACCAAGCAACTGATACAAAATTAATTGGCATAATACATTCATTAAGTTTGCTTTCCATAGCGTTTCATAGTTTAAAAAAATTTAATAAAGTTTGCGGCTGAAAAAAACGTGAATCTGCTTTTCAGTAACATGTTATTAATTATAAAGCAACAGAATTTTTTTTAAAAAAAATTAGATTACTCATAGTCTCTGCTATAACCACGAATGCCAATTGTCATTTCGGCTTAGAATAAATTTCAGTTTAATCACAACTTTCACTAATGTTGTTGCTTGACCAAAATTTATGCATTACGGTTTATTTGCTTTTTAGGGATTTTACTGACCACTTTCGCTATTGGCTTTATTCATGTTCGCTGTATGTGAGTTATTAGGTTTTTTTAAGTGGGAATCAGACCAAATGTGTCACCGAATCGACTATTCTGGCAACTTATTTCTGCGGAGTTGCTCAACTGTTTCATAAATGGAATATGTATTAAGTTCTCTGGCAGTCACAGATACTATGACCAATGTTTACATTATGAGGGTTTGCCCAGTCTCAGTAATAAACAACGTGATGCTTTCGAAGCAAACTGGTTATATATATATATATAAAAAAAACTTGCAGAGTTAATTTTAAGGGTCAAATACAAGTCAAGTTCCTATTTAAGCAAGTTCGAGTGTATGACCTTTGAAACAGTACAAGATAGCTCATCGTTCCTGACCGTGTTTAATACCTACCTCTATTAATGCTTCTGAGTTCTTCAAGCTCAAGAGATTTTATTCATCCTAACGGTGAAACACAGGTCAAGTTTAGCTTATATTTGGCCAGATCAGATCAACCTGTCATAATCTTTCATCGTAAAAACTGAAATTATTCTAGACCAGTGACGATACTCAAAACACAGTCACGGTCTTACACTAGTAATATATAAATGAGTCTGGTATTGCTGGTTGGGAAACCGTGAAAAGTAATTAGTATGTTCAAACAATAGAGTTTTCAATTAGCAGCGCCATCCACCTTTCAACACACCAATCGGATAATATTATCGGGTAAAGAATACGTGCAGGTTCAAGTGTAAACAGGGTCCCGGAGATTTAATAGCGTACTTTACGTATGTACGAAAAGGTTTGCTAGAGGCGAAGACAGGTTAAGAGTTCGTAAGTATTCACGCCGAAAGTGGGGTTCGAACCGAACAACTCTCTATGCACAGTCCCATACTTTACCACTGAGGTACTGGACTGTTTCATGTAGATTGTATTGTGCAATTGTTATATACAAGAAGGCTGAACATTGTTCTGAGAATTACGAGAAACTAGGAGCTGACTGAATATCTTTTGCTTAAAAAAAAAAAAAAAAACACGTTATCGTGATAATTGTTTACAAGAGCACTATGTAAGCATCTACCGAGGATGGTGGGTGAGCGGTAACGCTCAGGTCTCTCATTCCGGAGGACGCGGGTTCGAATACCCGTCCGGCCATCCAGATTTGGGTTTCCATGGTTTCCCCAAATCACTTCAGGCGAATGCCGGGATGGTTCCTTCAATCGCCGAATTCCTACCTGTCCCTTACTCCCCGTCATTTATCGCCTCTAATGACCTCGAAGTCGACTAGGCGTAAAAAAACCTAGGTAAATATTTGGACGGGTCCTCTTTCCTTCTCATAAGTTTTCACAGATCGGCTAGCGCGAAGACTTTTTATTTAGAAATACTGAGACTTTAATAACCACAAAATAAAATCAGCTATAGTTACGTAAATTGGCGTAACTTTGTTCAAAGTATGCTAGTCACTTTCATTGTAAATCTATGATACCCCATTTTTGTGTAGCCGCAGACAACAGGCTGTGTTTTACGGAGGAACTCTGGTGTTGTACAATTTTGATTTTTTTGCGATATCAACTTAATTTTTTTGTAAGTTTATGTATATTAAAAACATGGGGTTAAAAGGTATGAACTAATTTCTGTAGTCAGTCGTACGGCTCAAGAAGTCGGATGGGGTATATGTATCATAGCTGCCTTTTTTTTTGTTGAGGACTATTGCCAAGAAATCGTAATAGCGTTCGCATAGAGCGAAACGTCGAAAATACCGCTCTTCATCGCTGAATCGGGATTATTTCTCCAGTAAGCAAGGTCCGAGGTCCGAACATCTAGGTTCTCGAATCAAGTGAAAATTGTTTCCGAGGCTGAAGGATAGAAGAATTTGTGCTGAGTCGAACTAGGGACTGCGTATTAAATGCTGTGTGAAAAACATCTGTAGTCATGGTAGCTAATTCTCAGTAACGGCGCTTGGGGCTGGATACTATATTATAGATTCAGGCCCTGGTTTTGAAATATATTTTCATCATTGTTTATTTAGCCAGCAGAGTAGGTGAGGTGGCAGTACGCAATTTTACGCCTTGTCGACGGCTAAGGTAATTAGAGGCGGGATGGGACTGGGGACAAGGAACGGGAAGGAATACGGCCATGGCCTTTTTGAAGGAGGCATTCCGGCATCCACCTGGAGTGATTTGGGGAAACCATGGAAAACCCAAATCTGGATGCCCGGGCGGGGATTCGAACCCGCGTCCTCCCGAATGCGAGGCCAGAACGTTAACTGTTCACCAACCATGTTCGGTGTCTTTCATAAGAGATGATCTGAAGGGCCGGTACCAGGTTTCATTATACGGTAGCACACAGTGATTTACATGTATGCAGTGAAACTTTTATTTGTTTATGGCTTTACACCTAGTCGACGTCGACGTCATTAGAGGCGGGGAAGGACGGGAAGGAATTTAGGCATGGCATTTTGAAGAAAGCATCCCGACATTCATCTGGAGAAATTTGGGGAAAACATGGAAAACCCAAATCTGGATGCCTGGACGGGGATTCGAACCCACGTCCTCTCGAATGCGGGGCCAGAACGCCATTCGCTCACCCAGCGCGCTGAAACTAAATGAACTCACCACTCGTTGTGTATATCATTTGACGTAGTGTGAATTCTTTTTTATGGCACAACACACTGGGTAGAAGCATACTTGAGTACATTCTTTTAGCGCCATGATGATCTTAGAATACAATAAAGACAGTACAAAGATTTAAGGTACGCAAGTTTCTGACAGGTGACTGAATTATTAACAACTTCATTTTGTTCTTTAAACACCAGGGAATGTTTTATGACTGAATCAGAGAAGTATTGTTCTCGATATCTCTGAAAGCGAGACAGATGTTGGACAGTGTTAGTGGCACTGTCACAGGATCAAACTAGACCAGTTATTAAAACTAGAAAAACTAATTGTTGGTTATAGGCACAAAGAACTAAGCCAGTTTAAGAAAACAACACAAGGCCAAGTTTTATGGAGACGTCGACAGGTACATGTTAGCAGTAGATAAAACTCGGTGGTGAATGCATATATCCTTTTAACCCCTGGACTGGGCACGGATAGTGGGTTCAGGTTCAAATCCCTGTCGTCCCGACTGGACGGTCCCTAATCTCCGCCTTATAAATTACACAAACAAAAGTTCACTTATGATACACTGCTAAGAGCGCATGTTTCTACTACAGTTAGGCTCCTCCAAAACACTTAACAGCTAAGATGTTTGGTTGCTGAATGAATAACCATACTGTTGAAAGATTGACGTCAAAAGCAAATATCAGACATTCCAGGAAGCGAAATAGTAAACTTGTATATTTCATATGGCAGATGACGGAAGTATCACCTCCGGAATTTTCGATTTTGTGTCTTATTTGCGCTTTCGTAAATGATTTTCCTGAAAGTTTTTTATACGATAGATTTTTGGATTTCAGTTCTCCGAAATTCGATATATAAATCTTATTCTATAAATAGTTTTCCATACGACCAATGGTATGTTCTAATTCAATTCCATATTTCCTTCTACTGTTGCATCCAATTATTTCAGAGACACACTCTTGTTATCGTTATAGTAACTCATTTTATATTCGTTGGCATTCGGCGTGTTTATGTTTTTATGCCAATTACATTGCTCATTTTGCAATTGGTATACATGGCAAATGTCGCAGGATAGTGCTTTCAAGTTGGCTTCACGTCTTGGCAGACGGAGGTCATTAATATAAGTGCGAATATTTTCTCGGCGCAGTATACGAATAAAAATTTATACGGATAAAAGATTAGTGAGTTTGGTGACATTTTATTGCCTCGAACGCCCGTGAGACATTACAATCCTTGTGTAGAAATACTACCACGTGTAAGCCAAAGGAGTTTGGGACACGAACGTTACGTTTGTCAGGGTAAAGGAGGAAAAAAAAAAGAACATTAGCCATTATATGGCACACACAGCTTATAAACGGGCGCGAGTTCGGTTTTAAAACACTGACCGAGAGTGGTGGGTCAACGGTTAACGTTCTGGCCTCGCAATCGGGAGGACGCGGGTTCGAATCCCCGTCCGGGCATCCAGATTTGGGTTTTCAATGGTTTCCCCAAATCACTCCAGGCGAATGCCGGGATGCTTCCTTCAAAAAGGCCATGGCCGAATTCCTTCCCGTTCCTTTTCCCCAGTCCCATCCCGCCTTATTGAACTTAGCCGTCGACGAGGCATAAAGCCGTAAGTAAAAAAAATAAAAAAAAATAAAATAAAACACTGAGAGGTTACAGGGACAGCGATGCTTCAGAAGCCATAAAAGTCTGCGTCTCTGTCAACATTCGGACATTCGAGTCAGGCGTGGAAAACAGTAATCGAGATCTCGCGACCGGGACGATGTTTATCAGCGCAATGTGAGATGGGAAGGACTCGAGTTCCCACCCCCTCCTCCTCTCAGGAGACACCGTCAGCAACCAATCAGGGATGTCGTAATCAACAGCCAATCGGGGACGTAATGCGTCCACTGCGAGGTATATCAGGTTCCTCCCTTACCATCTGTAGTCACTTGATCCTGGTGATACCCGAGGATGCCATCACCGAAATGTCGAGTTTTATCACTAAACTAACTAACCTATTATACTGCAAAATTTTTATTTAAGATCATAAGTGACTGTCTAAACCATAGGTTGCCAATTTCTTTAACCTACCACCCCCTTATCGAAAAAAATTTCACACCGCCCCATTCCAGAAAAAAACGACGCGTCCCCCGTTCTCGTACTCAATAATGTAAAGAAAAGTGCTGCAACTTTTTTGGGCTGTAGCCCACTTTTTCAAACAGTGATTGGATGTTACCCCTTTTAGGTGAAGCATACTATATTGCAGGGTGTTTCAAAAATGACCGGTATATTTGAAAAATCAATAAAAACTAAACGGGCAGCGATAGAAATACACCGTTTGTTGCAATATGCTTGGGACAACAATAAATTTTTAGGCAGACTAACTTTCGAAATTAGTTACAATTTTCAACAACAGATGGCGCTGCAGTCTGGAAAAATCTAAAGTACTATTATTCTAAGGAATAAACCATTTTTTCACAGCAAACATTGCAATCTGTGAACAGCACACGCTTACAGCAGAAAGACGACTTACAGAATGGCGAACTAACAGACTGCGTTTACTTCTATATCTTTCAAATCGCCTGCAGCGCCATCTGTTGTTGAAAATTGTAACTAATTTCGAAAGTTTGTCTGCCTGAAAATTTACTGTTGTCCCAAGCATATTGCAACAAACGGTGTATTTCTATCGCTGCCCGTTTAGTTTTTATTGATTTTTCAAATATATCGGTCATTTTTGAAACACCCGGTATATATTACAATACGATGACAGATTTTTAAAATTAAATTTATTACATAAATCAGTTAAAAGAACTATATCATTCTTGAATTCCAATTAATTGTTTCCAAAAAAACGTTATTAGAAGTGAACAGGGTACCCTATGATAACCAACGATCTTCTGTGTGAAATAGTAAACGACTGAAATCTTTGTCCTATTCATCACACAGTTTTTTTAAAAAAAGAATCAGTCACTGATAGCATTGCCTCTGATCTTGTTAATTGCTGTAATTACATACTGGGGTGAGGTATGAAGGCAATCACTATGTATTTTGCAAACAAATGTTGTCTCCAAATTACACAAAGCACGGTGATTGCATTTGAGACGGACTCTTTCAAATATAAAATCAAACCGCAATATCGTCAAACCTTCTTGGAGCACTATTGGTAGCAATGGACGCGATATTACCCTGACAAATACTGTTTCCCTTAAAACAATGTTCCAAAACGTCAAATATAGATTTTCCTTTAGTATCAGTTTTTTTTTTTTTTTGAGAGTAATAGTCCTTGACCAATGTTTGGTATTTTATGAAGCGAGCGTACGCAAGAAGCTTTAAGAATTTCCGTTTGGAACCACTCATCTAAACTAAGGGATGAAGCAATCTGTATTAGATTTGTACTGTTGGCTCTCTGCCATACTGGAAAGCGGGAGTTTCAAATGGTTCGGCTTCACATCAAGGTACTGAATACGGTTTATAAGAGG
Organism: Vandiemenella viatica; assembly: GCA_031002005.1. Lineage (NCBI taxonomy): Eukaryota > Metazoa > Arthropoda > Insecta > Orthoptera > Morabidae > Vandiemenella > Vandiemenella viatica. Next base: position 233,191,006 of record CM061921.1, on the reverse strand, counting down.
TTTTCCGTGTTCACCTTGGAATGTTTCCCAATTTCCGTCCCCAAAACTATACGTTACACAAACAGATTAACACAAACTAGTGATCGCCCAGGGGTCGAAATTCGACCGTAAATCATTAAGTTATGTAGTTTCTTTCGTGAAAGAGTAATAAGTTTTATTTGAATTTGTTCTGTTGCGTTTACATAGATAAATTATATAGACTACTGTATACATTTACGTCGTTGGCTGCGAGTGTGTAACAATATGTTATTAGCTTGTGTAGTTTGCCTTAATTCCCTGCAATACCTATAAAATTAAAATGATACACACCACACGTGACTGTATCCTAAATTTTAGCTTCTGAACTAACCATATCAAATGATGAAATTTATTTATGAAGGTTTCCAAAATAATTTTTGACTTTCTACTTATCGAAGTTTCATATGAATTTAGTCCATCATACAATGATTTAAAATATTCAATTTTGACTTAAGGACGGAAAAACTGTTTTAGCTTTATGAAAACATGAAGTAACTGCAGTTTTTTTTTTTTTTTTATTGTATTTACGTCTCTCAACAACTAGGTCTTTAGAGACGGGAAAGGATGGGGGGCAAGGATGGGGGCAAGGAATGGGAAGGAATTCGGCCATGGCCTTTTGAAGGAAGCATCCCGGCATTTGCCTGGAGTGATTTGGGAAACCATGGAAAACCCAAATCTGGATGCCCGGACGGGGATCGAACCGCCGTCCTCCCGAATGCGAGGTAACTGCAGTCCTTTCACCTGAAGTGACTTCTGATGCGAAATGTTTTGCATTGCAAAACCTGTATTGTAAATTCGAATCTGTCCACATTTCTTGGAATGACATTTAGTGCGCATTTAAATGAATCCATCAAAATAATTTCATCATTTCTTGTGTTCACTACTTAAATTTGGTCTATTATCATTTTAAATTTGACGCAAATAGGTATTTCTTCTTTTTTTTCTGTCTGTTTCTCTTTTCTCTCCGACCTGTCAATGTTCATAATGGAAGTAGGTGCAAATATCTGAATGAAAAAAAAAAAATCCTTACTGAAAATACTAAAATTCAGAAGATCGTTAACCAAAGTTTTACCTTATAAATAACAAAAATACCATATAGTTTCTGGCAAAATCGCCACATTCTTTTTCTAAATTTTCCTTTCATAACTTCAAAGATTATTCTCTACTTTGTGCTACTCTTTTGTCTCACCAAAGACTACAGAGAATCTCAATGCTGGAATACACGTCAAATAGTTATCTCCGATCCGATGTCACGCACACACACGTTCACGAATTTATTTTTTATTTAATAATGTATTTCTAACATGTATTAACTATGCTTATTTTTTTTCTCTACTGTTTACCAAAGACCACAGACATTGGCAGAATGGCTGTGTCGTTGCCACTAAAAAAACAATTGAATGTAAACAACGAATGCATTATTTTAAATTTAATGTGTTTGTGACAAATATTATACACAGATTTTAGCTTTCTGCACTTCTTCTCCATATAAACTTTAACTATGCCAAATCTCACACTTCTCCGTGCGCGCAATATTCAAAAAGGGATCCCAAGTTTTCGCTTAGCGTATTAATATATAGATAACCGCACAAGTCTTACGTGGCTCGTAGGCAGATGCAGGATTAAATATACGGCCTTAGATTGTATGGTCCATAATAACCTCGATGTCGACAGGACAATTCGAGAAAAAAGAAAGCTTTCAACTAATTTTTTTTTGTAAAATATCTATAGAATGTGAATTTTTAATTACAAAACGGCCTTTTGTTTACAAATTCGCATGGAAATATTACAGAAACTGCAATGATGAAGAGAAAGGGCACAAGCCCATGGCGGTTGAAACCTTAACAGACTCAGTCAAACTGCTTGTAATACCACAACCAACATTTAGTCTACTATGTTCATATACCACTGATTATCGTAAATCCTTTTGATGTGTGTGAATGCTTGTTGACTGAATCGTGCTAAAGACAACTGGATTTCAAGTGGTTGCGTCAATACGGTTGCAGCAGATTTGGAAAACATTTTTGAATCTCAGTATTTTCACTCATTGGACGACAAAGGGTACGGGTGTTCGAATGAAGTACCTTCATAAAGAGCGATCTGGGGGCTCAGTGATTAAGGTGTCTAACTGGAAATCGAAACGTCCCCCGTTCGAATCCCTGTTTCGGTTGGAATTTTCACAGGCCCTTAACCAGCCTTCTGGCACAGCTTTCTGAGTAATGTGAAGTAGGCCAAAACGCTTTCGAGGTTAGGATTCCACGTTAAACTCTAGGTCCTCTGTATCCGGTAAAATTACCGAATTATAAGCGCCAACGATAAGGGTGCGCAGCCGATAATAAAGCCTGTTCATTACGACCACACATATTTACTTTACATTTTTTGTAGGCCATGTTCCGCACATGTTGCCTAAATGTTTTTTTAAAATAAAAATCCGTCTTCTAACAACTGTTTTTATTATTAACTTTCATCTACCAGACGCGTTTTGCACCTCTGGTGTGGAGCATCGTCAGTTGCTATAAATAACATGATATTTTGATTATATTTTTGTATGCGATTAAGTACATTAATTATATACATATATTCATATTGTAGTATTGTAACGTCTGTAGGTTCAGTCTGTTATAATTATTCTATATATTGTCCACAAAAAGGCGGAAGGTGCTGTTCCGGACTGACATGTGCTAGCCACCACAATTTTTAGTTTGTAGAGTTTATGTTCATAAAGCTTGTAACCATACAGATAATTTACTATGAAAACAATATATAGAATAATTATTGCAGACTGAATCTACAGACGTTACAATACTACAATATGAATATATGTATATAATTAATGTACTTATTCCATACACAAATATAATAATAATATTATGTTATTTTTAGCCACTGACGACGCCCCACCCCACAAGGGCGAAACGCATCTGGTAGATGAAAGTCAATAAAAAAAAACAGTTGTTAGAAGACGGATTTTTATTCAAAAACATTTACTTTACCTTTTTAATTATTCTAGGGGTATTTAGCGTGGGTAATCGGTATAGAAGACTGGTGGATGGTTGGCTTTCTAGTGATTTTAGGTATGTCAGTAACATGAAATCTTGAGCCTAAAATCGATGGTGGGGAGAGTCTGTTTGACACTATTATACAAATAGTAACGCCAATGGTCGACAGTTCGCCGCAAGGAAGATGGCGACCTTTGGCTCGGCATCAGGGGTGTATAGTCACCTGATAATTAACTTACACCCTATTAAAGGGATTGGAGAGGAACTAACTGCAACAACATTTTCGAATTCTGTGCGGAGGATTAAATGTGTTTTTGGAGAACTTGTGATTTCTTGTCTTTGAGTTTTGTACTAATGGTCTAATCTCTTTATAAAATCCTAACAACTTCAAAGACAAATACAATACTATAGCCCGTTGAATTAACAGAGACGGCTTAAGGTCACTCTGCTCTATCCACACTCCGTTGTCCTTACCCCTACATGTGAAGGGGAGAGAGTGGCCGCTGACAAATTTACCATTCGCTTGAGTGGTCACAGAGGTCTGTTCGGTAGGACGGGCAACGGGAGGGGGAGGTGAGATGAGGAGTAGGGCAAGGGTAACATGCCCTTGAGCCGCCAGTTGAGGGTGAACAGAGTACATGGGTTTGTGGCCATCTCGTGTAGCCGTTTGTGGAGACGTAAATCATGCTGTGTTTAAATAAACCGTTTTGATTAGTGTTTTTGTTTCTTCCTACGGGACATACCTCTCTTTCTCCACATCCTTTTCCTGCACCAGAAATTCCTAAATCCTGCGTGGCTACCGTGTAATATAACGCAGTGGTCCGCAACCGGTGTGTCGCGGCACACTGGTGTGCTGCGACAAGGTAAACGATATGCCGCGAAAGTTTACCCATTATAAGGAACTAATTGTCAAGTTATTTACTAATTATATTTTAGTTTCATGTGCCGCGAATTTTCACGTTCTGTCGTATTCTAAGAAATTAAATGTTATTTATTTACTCACAGCTGCAGTTAGTTTTATTTATTCATTTTGAAATATTTTTATTCCTCGCCTCTGCTTCTGCGCTTTGAGGTTCTGTTATATTTACCACATGTTCTGCGTATGTGCTTTTCCGTCAGTCTAAACTGCTGGGATTAGCAGAACTTTCCAAGCCTTATATTATTTTATTAAATTGTCGGTGTCGGTGTTCTCCAATAATACTACTTTCTTTATGTACCGTTACACCATCGTATTGTTAGACATCACTGTAAAAATAATCGGCGCCATACATGTGACTTCTTTGAAGTGTATAAATCCCGCTTCTTACTATTACTCTGTGCTCTGAAGTGATCCAAAACAGTGGCGTAGTTAGAGGGGGGGGGGGGCAGTGGGGGTCGGTCCGCCCCGGGTGTCACCCGTTTGGGGGTGATACCCGCATTTCGAAAATAGTAATCGAAATTAATGTGATACAAAAAAAAATTGTTTTTGATAGACTTCTTTTATCCTTTGGTGTCGAATCACGTCTACCTTTAATGTTCTGAATATTTATTTTTAAGTTGATCTATCACTTTTTCAAATACGATCCAGTAGAGTAGAGTATAATAATATTATTAGCTACACCGCGTGCTTAAACAATGGATCATCGCTCTGTTGCTCCAACAATCACAGGAACTCGTTGTGCTTGCCGTCCGTCACAGTTTGGTTTTGTTATGAGCGGCGGTGGATATAATGTAAGTTTTCTTGTATTAAGAGAGGAAGTTTTAAAAAGTTAAAGGATATATTATATATATCTAAAATTGTTAAAATCATGGTAATTAGGCAGTTAAATTGTAATTCCTCGATATTATTTCAAGAAAAATGTTAGATTTTCCTCTGAAAATGAAAAAAAAGCAACCAAGCGTATGTTGGAATACGCGTAGTCTAGGCTTTTTGCTTTTTTACAATTCTATTAGCTTTCTAGCTAAGATTCACAAGTGCCTTTAAGTATTTTTCTAGTAATTTTTGAATTTATCATCTCACAGACTCGAATTGAGTATATTTCATGTTATCCAATACATACTCTGCGTACCTACCTTTTGTCAACAGTGCACCTATACTCGACATGAAATCGTATCATGTTCGAATTTATGCAAATAAAATTATTCGGAAAACTGCATTAAACTAGCAATACTCAGGTTTCAAGTCAATCCGGACGAGTCCAAGTGTTATCGTCTGTCGGTAATCAGTTTTTGTAGGGCATGTGCTTAAAACAGTTGGAACAGCGTATCTTGATAGCGAAATCGTAACATTAGTTAGGGGACATCCATATATTACGTGAGGTGTTTTTCCGGATTTTCCGACCCCCCCCCCCTCTCTGGTGAGACTTCGTGAGATCTGGTCCCGTCAGACCCCCCCCCCCCTTACGGATCGTCTTCGCAACTTTTTGAGACTTTTTTTTTTAAGTCTCACCATCCCAAAGCCGGTTACACCCACACTTTTTTTTTTTTAGCTCTACAGTCGAACACAATTTTAAAAAATCTCACGTGAGAATTAGTGAGATTTCGCTGAACCCCGCCCCTATTTCACCTCACGTAATTTATGGATGCCCCCTAAGCACTTTAACTCTAGGTTCATGTAAGTTTGATATGCTTTCTACTGATTGAGAATATACAAATATGATCACGATCAAATAAATAAGCGTATGATTCTCTAAGAATTTTCCATCATAAATTTACGGAAGAAGATTTCTATTATGGGTAACTTCTTTGTCGAATACAGGTACCTACTTTCTTATGGTTTCCTTAAATCGACAGGGATGTCGAACTTCTGTTCCTGAACAAAAATTGAGCTTTAATCATAAACTGAACGAAAATTCGAGCCGTTTACAACATCTTTATTTATACGGTGCTAGAAATCTAAAATTTACACGTGGAGATGGGCATCGATACATATCATATTTAGGAGTCTGTAGCTACGTATTTCTTAGGTGGGTAGTAAAATACTTCACTTGTTAAGTACTTCATGTAAAGGCGGCAGATATCTCAAAGGCATGTTCTTTTGTTTCCTGACCGTTGTTTTTTTTTATTTTAAATTACTTTTAATTATGATTTTATATTTCATTTATTCCTCTATTTTTATGAAGGAAGTTAATGTAGAGTTGCTACTCTGACAATACATTATCCCCCAGGGTCTCACAACTTGTGGGACCCGGATCCTGGGTTTGCACCAATGGGACTCCATCTGGGTCTGGAATTGCTTCTACTTGGATCAAGCCACTTCTGTTAACTTTCCTCTCAATATCCCTTGGTCCTCCAAATACAGAGGTTGTGAAGTCATTTAAATACAGCCTATGTTAACGTTTCAATACCAAATGGTTAGCTTTCGACTTTTTAAAATTTATAGCGAAATCTTATGGTCGCCCTATAGTTACACTGGCGGAAATTAAAATCACAACATCCATACATGAATGGTACAATTTTAGGAAACTTTGAAAATATATTCAGGGCCATACCTAAAAGAAATAATAACAAATGGATCAGGCTAAGTTATTACCTTTTACAGTTGTCAGTGAGAAATGCGCCCAACTTGAGCACCAATACATTCGTGGATCCTTGCCGGCATTGACACGACAAGTGTTCGGATGTCTTCTTGGGATATATGTCACTGCGCCTGCATGTCTTTTGCAGTCAGTTTTTGCACAGTTTGTGCTGGGTGACCATGTGATCTAATGTGTCTACGCCTGGTATCCCAGACATGCTCTATTGGGGACAAATCTGGGGACCTTGCTGTCCATATTGTGATCGAAACTCCTTGTAAGGCTTGTGTGAGGATGGCCGCAGTATGAGGACGGGCATTATCTAGTTGGAAAATGCGATTCGGAAGTTGAACATGTAAGGTATCACAATACGATGCAGTACCCCGTCCACATAGCGATTGGCTGTCATTGCCTTCAACAACAGCCGACTCAGTTATGCTATCGAAACTGATTGCCACCAAAACTAGACAACGGTGGCGGCACTTGCGTGAGGTTCTGAAATCACAGCAGATAAGGCGTTTCTCCACAACGCCTGCGAACATGTCGTCGATTATCACTTTGCCACAGACAGAATCGAGACTCGTCTCTAAACACAAATGTACGCCATTCACATGTCAATTTGTGTTTCGCATTACACTAGGGTAGATGATGATGGCAATGAAATTAGATTAATGGGACACAATGCACAGGGGCCAGAGAGTGTAACCCAGCTTCAAGCAATTAGTTTACAATCATCCGGGGAGGGAGGGGGGGATTCGGGGACTATCTGTAACCACTGCTTGGATCTGGCCTGCAGTCAACCTTCTGCCAGCAACAGCCACCCACACCATTTGGTGGTCTTCATGTGCTGTTATCCATCTGTATGGACCGATACCTGCTCTAGGAGTATTAGAGCCTTCTTTCATCCACTGTGTAACGAGTTTGTATAATGACATTTCACTACGGCCAATCCTTCGGGAGATTTCCCCATATGATGCACCCTTTAAAAACATGTCAATTCTCAGACCTCTCTCACTGTTAGACATTTGGGTGTAGAGAGTTGTCACTCTTCGCCTTGGTATACTTAGACAACAAAAACTCTTGGACAACAACGTGTCATGTGACACCACACTGTTCGCACTTATACGCTAAAAAAAATTAAAAAATGGCAATTTACATAATATATAGCACCATAATTCTCACATTATTACATATAAAACTTTTAATTTTAAATCATTTAATATTCTTCATGTGGGCATACTTGGGGCCAAATTTCATTCGTTTATCACAACACCGTCTGGGTGCTGGGATTTTAATTTGCACCAGTTTGTGTATCAGTTGCTAAGTGTAAAGGTGGAACTGCACTTTGCCAATACTGGCCTGTACCGTAACCGCAACGACAGCCGGCCGAGTGACGGCTCGCCCCCTCGCGTCCAAACTTTTCCATAGCTCGCCCGTGCTCCTACCCGGTCTTTAGTCTCCTTTAACGTTTTCAAGTGATTGTTTCAGGGAATCAGTGTTGGGGATTACAGGTAGGTTTGACACCCTACTTTATTATAGAGTAGTGTACTTTATTCTGCACAGTTTTGGTACGAATGTACTTTAAAATACTTTTTTTATCTGACTCACGTAAACACCTAACTGGTTGATATATTATGTACAAAAATAGTATCCCAGCGCGGTATTACCAGTATCAACGCAATCTCAATGAAATGCCAATCACTTGCACTTAACCTGTTTGTTTTGTCTGAGGTTCTTTTCGATTCACTCAGTTTTTTTTTTTTTTTTTTTTGTAACAGTTTAACGTCCCTTTTTAACAACGTGGTCTTTAGAGACGGGAAAGGATGGGGGCAAGGAATGGGAAGGAATTCGGCCATGGCCTTTTGAAGGAAGCATCCCGGCATTCGCCTGGAGTGATTTGGGGAAACCATGGAAAACCCAAATCTGGATGCCCGGACGGGGATTCGAACCGCCGTCCTCCCGAATGCGAGGCCAGAAGATTCACTCAGTACTTTTTGTTAGTGAAGAATGAGATTATAACATATTTTAATTTAAATATAGGTCGTAAAGAATTTGTATAGTAAAAATAATAATTTCATGTTATCTCAATGTTCTAGTCACAGAGTTTCTTATTTAGAAACTCGCAGTGCACCTATATCGTAGTCACCTAACACGAAAAGACCTACAGATTAACGTGAAATTCAAACCACCAAGCGTCCTTCGCATTAAAAGATAAAAGCTTTGCCATTGGTAAAAGTCAATTTTAAGGCCCGCAAAAATTACAGTCGAGACCGGGATTTGAACCGGGACCTTCAGTTTCCAAATCGCACACAGTAATCATTTGAGTCACCAGTCCGAATATAGGTGTGATGAAAAATAAGTTTTCAAACATGATAAAATAAACATACTCTTTTTCTATACCATATATTTTTGTTATCAAAAGACACGAATCCACTTTTATGTGTTTGAATACATACTTTTCAGTACTTCTAGATTAGTCTTGCGTCTGGTTACGGCGTGCGATTCGGGTGTGGGAGGGTCGGTTACAAATGCGAATCTCGGGTGCAATTTTTGTGGGTCGTAAAATTGGTTTTCAACTCTGGCAAAGCTCTGATTTTTTTAATGCGAAGATGCTAGGACTCTTCCTACATTTTACGAACATCTGATGAACATGGATGAAAAAAATATTTTTTTAAGGCAAATAATAACATGAAAACAACATTTTGTCGTAAGGGAAGGTAAATTTCCAACTCTCTCGATGCGCTTCTCCACATCTAGCAGGCCGATACTGATCCGCACCGTCAAAACATAAACCAATCCAATGACGGTCGAGTGTCGGACTGACGCTCGATCTTCAGAGGCCTCTCTAAAACCACTTTCGATCACCGGTGAGCAACACGTGGCTAAAATCTTGCCAAATTGACTAGTGAACATGAAGTAACTAAAATTGATAATTTTGATGATGTGATTTACGAGTTTGCAGCTAAAAAAGAGAAGATTGTGAAAGCAATTTTTTTAGTTTATTGTGTTTTTTTTTTTAAAAAAATAAAGTTAATATTACAATTTTACTAACTATAATTTTAATAACAATAAATGTTTGTTTAATTATATTTTATTAATATGATATTTTACTTAATTTTGAATTTAAATTTTAAAGGGGTGACATCATCGATATCCGCCCCGGGTGTCACCCACGCTAGCAACGCCACTGATCTGAAAACTGTGTTAGTAGTTAGTCATGATATTTTCTATTACAAATAGCAGACTACTTTATTTCTTCAAGATGGACAAATTCCTTGAACGGAGTGTTTCGTCTATTTTGGTGTGTTGAAAAAGCGTGCTTAATTTCCGAGTGTATCGTTTGTGGTGAAAAACTTAGGAACGATGCTATAGTTTCCAGTTGATTGAAACGACATTTGTCAATAAAAAATTCTTTCCTGAACCAAAGGTGTCAATTATTTTTGTCGGTTGTTCGAAAATAAAAAAAAAAAACAAAGAATTTTCATGACCGCTACAGTACATGTTTCGGAAAAAGTACAGGAAGCTAGTTATAAGGCAGCCGAACTTATCGTAAACGCCAAGAAACCACATACAATAGGTGAAAACGCTGTTAAAGCCTGTTTGTAAAGAGATGGTGAGAATAGTTCTGGGTTTAGCATCTGCTAGTGACATTTCAAAAATTCCTCTGTTTGGTGACACAATCGGTCGCCAAGTTATTGGCTTGTGTCGTGATATTGAAGACATTATGAAGGAGAAAATCAGCAACAGTCAGTTCTCACTTCAGATCGACGAGTCCACAGATATTAGCCTCCACGTACAACTTCTGGCTTATATTCGATACATCGGTGGAGATGTAATTATAAGTAATTTCTTCTAATTATTATTGTTATTAACTTCCAGGGCAAACTACTGGCGAATAAATATTTCGTTTGACTGATGAATATTTTCTCCTTAATGAATTAACGTGGAAGGATTGCATTAGAGTTTGTACAGACAGGCTCACAGAAAGGATTTGCAACTAAAGAACGCGAAATAAATCCCAACCTACGATGCGATCATTGTCTCATTCACTGCGAAGCCATTTTTGCTGAATCTGTGCTACCTTCTCTGAAACATGTGTTGGAAGAAGTAGTAAAAGTCGTGAACTTCATAAAATCGTGGCCCCTACATTCGTGACGTTTATCCGTTTTATGTCAGGAAATGAGTTCAGAAAGCACTACACTCCTGCTACATACAGAAGTACGCTGGCTGTGATGAGAGAAGGTGTTAACGTGAACTTTGAGAAGAGGTCCAGGCATTTTTGACTGTTGAAAAACATAAATACGCGGATTTATTCACAGATGGCGAATGGGTATTTAAGTTGGCATATCTTTCCAACATTTTAGTACACATGAATGAGCTGAACGTCAAAAAAGCAAGGTAGGAACGAAAATATTATTATTAGTATGGATAATATTAAAGGATTTAGAATAAGCTGAATTTGTGGTTACAGATGATTTAAAATGGGTCGTATGAATGGTTCCGACTGTATGGTCACTTAATGGCGGTAATAAAACGGCGATGAATTAATTAAAAACACATGTAAACGTCCGGCAGCAGAGATTCAGAATGTTGTGGAGAAAGTGTTGAAGATTTCAACTGTGTTAGTGATCCATTCGTTGCAAATTCGGACCATCTTCCAATTAATATTCAACAGTAACTCGCAGATTTAAAAATTGACAGAACTTTGAAATTAAATCATCTCGAAATTCTTGTTAGATACATTTTGGCTAACAATAAGGAATGAATATTTATCTTCTCCGACATGGCAGTTAATGTGTTATTGCTATTTCCAATTACACATTTATGTGAATTGGGCTTCTCGACGTTGACTGAGATTAAAACACCCAGGAGGGAAAGACTCAAGCAGGCACTAATGTCACATATGTACAATTATTTACCGCTGTTTTTAGCTATCATTTTCTACGTGTTGGGGGCTATATACCCCGGGAAAAAAATCGTGTAGTGTGGACCTTCTTCATTTTTTTTTATGCTCAACTGCCGACCAGTAACCCAGTGACGTGTGCCGCGAGATTTAGGGATAACCTTGTGGGGTGCCGCGAGTAGGAAAAGGTTGCGGACCACTGATCTAACGAACCATATTTTTAATTTTTGTTTTGGACAGAAATTGTTTGGTCCAGTCAGTGATAGCAAAGGTAGCAAAATGACATGCTGGTAATGTAGTTACTTCCCCACCGTTCATCATAAAATCGTGTCATGTGATTAACTTTACCTTTTTAATGGTGTGAGGGTGTAGTTTAGCGCAACGAATCCTGTGCCTTCACTCAATACGCACTGCTGATTTAGCCCAGGACATTGGTACAAAATGTGGTGATTATGATTCGTGTTCCACCATGTCTCCAACACTGCTTGCAAAGTCCCGAAAAATTTGTTTCACCACTGTGGCTCGAACCAGGGAATGCTGTGTCGATCATAAGACACCGACATGATGCTTTAGTGACTTCGGAATGAGCTGGGTAGAAAAACGCAGTAAAATAAAAAAAAAACTCCGTTATAAAAATTATTACTGGTAGTTATTTAGCGCTAAAGCAGTGCTTGTATAAGCGAGTTGAGCGGGTGAGCTGTCAGCCTGATCAAGGCAATTGCGTTGCTCTCAGGTGAGGGCTGCCTCCACGCTCTGTTGTCTTAATGGTGCTTCAGCTTTAACTGTTGTATTTTCAGCAAGCTTCGTGTCTACCGAGTCTCATCTGTCACACACGAACGAAAAGAAAACACGTGTAATACTAACCGTACCTTTAATGTTTGTCAGGCATACAAATTAAAGAGTTACGAAGAAAATTATGCAAAATTACTGTGGGTTATTTGCGTCCAGGAAATAATATTGGACAAATATTTAGTAACAGAACTTCAACGGTTGTCAGATTTTTAAAGTTTTTATTGTTTTAAAAAGAAAAAAAAACACGGGATATCAATTAACTAATAATACTAATATTACAAAATAATAATAAATAAATAAAAGACGGAGCGTACTATAGCATTAATAATTTCAAACTGCGGATAGTTGATGGAAGATGTTACAGTATGTTTTATAATTGTTAGTCCTCAACAAGAGAAGTCTAATCTTTAGATATTTTGTCAGAGTCGTCAAATTTTGATCCATGTTTGTTGAACACTTTGGAGAAGCTGGTGAAGGCTGAGACAGCAAACTGATTTTGAAACATGATAGGGCACATGATTCTTTAAAAACTTACATTGGGAGTAAGCGTATAAAAGCTCTGTATATATAGGGGCAACTTCATTGCTACGTGAAACAGATTTACACCATATCAACGCTAGTCGATATCTAGATATTTATATTACAAGTATGATTTCGCATGAATAGCTGTAATAATTGTATTGTTTTTCGTTCATCCTTGGCATGAATGAGTAAAGCGAACCATAGGAGATGCTATGACAAAGAGGCAATGTTTTAACATGAAGAAGAATGGACGAAAAGATTAAGGAGATGCATTTTTGAAGGCGACTGTTAAATAAATGAACTTTAAGTTAGGAGAAGTGTAATTTTATTGAGGAATAAACTGAGTTCAGTATAATTGTATAAGAAGTTGTTGAATAAATGTGAAGTTCAGTGAAAATCCAAGTGATTACTGTTGATGAACAAATGGATGAATCTCTCTAAGTAGGCAAGAGAAAGAAAAGGTGTATTAGGATTATTTCGTTTCAGATAAAAGAAATACTATTGGTAGAAAGTACGAATGAACATCCCAGGTAAGAAGTTGGATAAAAAATAACAGACGATGCAAAAAGTTGTCTTTGATAAAAGGATACACAAAAAGCGATTAGAGGTAATGTGAAATAATTATAATTGTAGTGAAACACGGTCTAGAGTAATAATGTTTGTGTAGTATATTAAGTAACTAGAAAGTAGACAACTTTCAAAAGGTTGTTTCAAAGAAATGAACGGAGAGTACGAACGTTACATACGTATGGTTTAGAAAATCTCATTTGATATAAGATCTTAATTAGAGTCAAGAAATACATGTCATGGTAAATCTATTTGCATTTGGATATTTAAGAATACAAATCTTCAACAAGTTGAGGTTTCAATGTCTTTATACTGAGGATAATCTACTGCTGTAGGAGAGTAGTATGGAAAACCGTCTGTTAGCCGCGTTACTTCTTTCTTTAGCTAATCTGGTATTGTGTTACTTTGGCTCGGCCAGTTGCCTGGGTCACTGTTGCGCTCGTTTCCATATGGTGGAAGAACTTTTCGTAATTCGTCGTCTTTTTGTTATTATTTTAACTAGTTGCGATGGAGCTCATACCATGGTCGCAAATTCCCCACATAACTATTTACGTGTCATACACATTTTTACCATAAAATCCTTTAAAGTTACTCCCCTAGGTAAATTTCACTTCCATACTTTCGAAACAATGAAAACTTTCCTACCACTGTGATGTTACCGATGTTATAAAGAATCCAGTTCTTTCGATTCAAACAGTTTTAGTTTATTGTATATTATTTTAATCCACTAGGCACTACATCGAAACTGGGTAATATCCTAAGATGCAGGTCCTTTTAGGCAATGATAATCACAAGCATACGATCTACGCTTCTATGCAGATAGCCAACATCTCTTGCGTATTTATTTCCATAGCAACCTATGTTGTCTTGCATTTCTCTAAGAATTTGTATTATTCATTTTCATCTCTGTTCAAGGAGCTAAATATAATGTTCTTTTTTAAAAATATTTCCGTTATGTCACATGACTCCTCAAGTTTACCATGGTTTTGCTTAAAATGACATCGGTAAACTAATAAAAGTAACCTTGCATCTCGTGATCCCCATTTCTCTTATTCCTAGTAGGATCTTTACAAATATTTTACAACAAAACAAACTAAAAAACATTTAAGAAAATACACAAAAATGCAAGTCCTGTCACGGTCGCTATGTGATGCTACCGATGTTTTGTGAAGTAGTTATAATTATAAAGAATTCAGTTTTTTCGATTCAAACAGTTTTAGTTTATTGTATATTATATTAATCCACTAGGGATTACATTGAAATTGGGTATTCTCTGAAGATGCAGGTTCTTTTAGGCAATGATAATCACAAGCACCCGATCCACGCTTCTACGCCGATAGCCAACATCTCTTGAGTATTTATTTCCATAGCAACCTATGTTGTCTTGCTTTTCTCTAAGAGTATAAATTATTAATTTTCGTCTCTTTTCAAAGAGTTAAATATTATGTTCTTTTTAAAAAATATTTCCGTTATGCCACACAACCTGATGTTTGAAGTCGACTGCTAATTTATTTTCATTATCCTTTCTTTCTGTTCCACATGCTATTTATCAAGGGATTATCACCAGTATACGCCTTATACCTGCACACAATTCTCTTCATCAGCCTTTTATCTTCCAAACCATCTCAGTTACTGAGTGTATCCTACGGTTATCTCCTCAGACGTCCATCAAATTCCAGTATCTCGGAAAAGCAAGCCTTAATCGGTCGGCGCCGGATTTCAACCTCTCCGTTCTTCATCTGTCATTTCATACAACACCAGCAATAAATACTCTATAATGAACACACACACTATCACAGTCATCCACACATACGAACACACACTGGGGAGGGTGACAGGAAACCATCCCAGATCATCTTCCCAAGAGAGTTCCCATAGAAGAGACGCCCAGAATCAGGCATGGCGTCATAAGAAGAAACAGAAGAAATTTTTCTAGAACGAAGAAGTACAAAACTTCGTGTGCAATTGGCTCTGTACAAGTCTAAAGAAATTCTGAATGAGTTACAAAAGCTGGCAGTAGATAGAAACAGGCGTAAAAAATACTGGACGCTATTGAGAAAAATAGCTTTGTGTTTGTTTCGCTCTGTGTTAATACAATTAAGAGATTATTGTTTACAACAAAAGTCTCTTTCATATTTGACTGAACTTCTTATTAATCATCAGCACAAGGGAAGCTTCTTACGTAAAAACACTCGCAGTATAGCCCCTAAAAATCCAGGTTGAGCAACAAATATTTAGTTGTACACTAAGCTCTTTAAATTTGACGACCTGTTCAGTACAGAGCAGAAACAAAAATGTTATCCTTTGTAAATTATTATAATGATAACAAAGCTTTGCTTTGAAATTATGTTTCTTGTACACTCGCAACTAGTTGCGATGAAAGACATACATAAATGTTTCGCCCGCTCAGTGTAATGGTTCAGAAACAGTCTTTAATAAAAGTGCGTGTCGGATGTCAGAAATCTTTGAATTTATCTCTTTACAAACTGCGGCAGGCATTACAAAGCTTTCACTTGGTAAACAAATTTGACATCAGTGATTAATTATGTAATTATACTGTAACGTGACGCGCTGTCGCCACGTTACAAGGTGCATTTTTATTATAAATGTCATAATGTTGGAGTAATTTACATAAATCTTGGGTGACCACCTAAATAGATTTTTGTTGTAATTTTATAAAGTATGCAAGATTCCAAGTGAGGACTGTAATGAAATGGTGAACATACAGTGTATCTTGGTAAAGCGAATATTGAAGAATTATTGAGCTGCGTAGGCCTAAAGCTAATCGTGGTCTTCCCGAACCATGGTGACAGGAAGTCGCGGATCTGGGGTTTTGCCGGACCACACATTCTGCTCCCTGGGGATGGGTGGTCAACAGGGTCACTCACCTGGCGGGAAATTCCTGCCGCCCGACACCCGAATGTGCTCTCACCGCGGCGAACTTAGCCGAATATGTCCGACCTCTGTGATATGAGCGGGGCAAATCAGATATCGGGGATATCACGTGACATTAGGTGCCGACCTGAAGATCCAATCCAAATGAGCGTATAACTTAAAATCCTGTGAATTTCTGTTATATGTGAGCTTCGAGACTACAAGGGGCGGAGCGAGAAGTTTCCTCGCGAGGGAGAAGAGCGACGAAAATCAATTCGATCTTCGAGTCCATGCTATGCGAGTCTAGTCTGTGGCGGACTAGGAAAGTTGACTTCTCGCCAACTGCTGCTATATGACTTCTGGCTGCCGGCTTGCTGGAGCAAGCTTATCACGGCAACACAGCCGGTAATGCCTGTAGCCGCCTTGTGAGATAGTATCACATACCGTGGTCCCGCTCCAATCACTGTAGACATCAGACGCAGAACTACAATGGTAACTTATTACGACCAAGCC